>JZKD02S1696335.1:627884-687473 GCA_000966675.3 Picea glauca
GGTGCACTGTAAATTCCACTGTTAAATTTCCCTCTCCCATACTCCAAGCTCTCCTCCCCTCGAATGCCTGAATCAATCCCCCTTCCATAATCCTTCTCCACCTCCCTTATTCCTCCTTCACCGCCCCCTCACATTTACTCCCACATAACTCTTTATTACCCTTATCCCCTTCGTAAAGGCCTTATCCCAATATTAATTGCTTTATCCCCTATTAATTGCCTTATCCCTTATTTATTTTCCTTATCCCTTATTTATATATTTCCCTTTTACGTATTGGTTACGTTATCCCCCTATGGGATACTTAACCCCATTTAACATTATATTTTATTTTTAAGCATTAATTTAATACTTAATCAATTAATGACTCACTTAATAATTAATTATTCATTAACCCTCATGTACACTATTTAATAATATCCAATTAGAATTATTATTATTGATATAAATACAATTTAGATAATCTTTAGGATTATTATTAAATTAACCATCTTAATAGTTAAGGGTCATTACAGCTTCAAACCCCACTATTGAGTGCTCTTGGAAGGTCCAGTGTTATATGAGAGGAAGGACGTTATGTCTTTATATGACATGAGCATTTTTTTTCTTTATTCCCCCATGCAGAAAACATCCACCTACCCACATGTATTCTTCTTTTCAATTAATTTATGTATGATGCTCATTTGATTACATGTGATTGTCACATATATATTGTGAAGGTCCAAATTATACAAAATCTCATGTTCATTTATTGCTCTCATCACCATTTACACACATTCACTTTGATACTTAGACATCATAGGGGACCCATGGAATCCTTTTCATTCTAGACGCATGCAAAATCTCCCTCCTATCCTAGGAGTAGTTCCTAGTCTTTCCAACTCACCGATTCAACCATGTCATACCCCTGTGAGTGCCACTTTTTTAGGATCATCTTTGCTTGGTTCCACTTCCCAAGGTCATCCATACACTATCTCTCCTTCACATAGAGGTAGAGGGAACACTTCTTCCCAAGGTAGAAGTACAACCCAACCAAACCCTCCCTAAGGGTCAAGTCCACTACCTCCTCACACCAGCTGGAACTAATCCTCCACCGCCACCCCACATGCCATATTTTGCATCCCTCAACATACCATATTTGAGTAAAATCATGAATGACCCTATATTGCATGACCCCACATGGCCCAATATGCCTACCAAACTACCTTGAGACATTCCCAATTTTGAAGGAAAATCAAGGGAAGATCCTGTCAACCATTTCATGACCTTCCACTTGTGGTTCTCTTCAAACAACATCATGGATGACTCCATTTGTTTAAGGTTATTTCAACGCACACTCACAGGTCCATCAACCAAATGCTATGTGGAAGAAAAATTAGGGTCCCATGTGACTTGTGAATACTTGGCCAAAACATTTTTGACCTTCTTTGAACTACCAGTTCATCATGATAATGGTCTATAACTTCTCTCTGAGTGTAAACAAACCTCAACCACACATATCTTTGACTACATTCATGAATGGAATCGACAACGTAGTTTATGCAAAGTAGACACTACCAAAGAACAATGCCTCGATTGGTTTCTCACATCACTCGTCTCTATCCTTTCCAAATATGTGGCCTCCACCTTCCCCCAAACTAAAGAGGAAGCCATCAGCAGGGCTCAACAGTATGACCTCATTTATGCTCAGTTGGGTTACTTATACATAGTACTACCTGATGCCCCGAGACTTTTTCCATTCAGCCATGACAAACCTAGGATGTCTCACATGGAGGATGGATTGATTTGTACCACAACACACCACAATCCATACGTCCAACCACCAATTATGTATGGTACAACCCAATATCCATCGATATATGGAGGACCCCCTTATTAGCCTCCCCCCCTTTATCAGAAGCCATACCCCACTTCCCTTCCTCCACCCATGAGTAAACCCTTTCCATCACCCATGATGCGTCCAACCTCTCAACCAAGTTTTGGTACCCCCTCTACCTTAGCTTATAACCTAGGATCTAGTGAAAGTGATATGCCTTCCTCTGCACCCTATGGATCATTGCCACAAAATAATCCATATTTTCCATTTCCTGGTCCTCCACAACCAATTGCTCCTCCACCACGACAACCACATGCTGATGTTAACTTTGTTCAGCCCTCTTCCATTCAAAAACTTCAAAATTTGAACAACTAAATACGAAAAATCTAGCCCATCAGTCGAATAATTCCAAGAAGAAAGGAAAAAACCAAAACAATAATAACACAAGACCAAGGGAAAGAACACCCAACAAAAACCAACCTGCTAGGGGAAACCAGAACCAGGGTAACCATAACCTCCAAGGGGAAAATAACAACAAACACCAAGGGAGGAACAACAAAAACAACAACCTCCAGAAAAACTTTGCTTTTTCTCTTTGCGGTGATCATGGTCATTATGCTCACCATTTCCCACAAATTGCCAACATCAAATGGATGAAATATTCCATGAGCATGCCACGTCCTTTAGCATCGCCTACCCCTCAGCTGACCCCACAACAATATTTGCAACAACCACCCCAACTGTGTTGCAAAACCCTATTCCAAACCAAGGTGTGATGAATACCCAAGAGGAGATGCATCCTGCCCCACTATGAATGGGACAATATAAAAACCCTAGAAATCCCGCAGATCACAATATCCTCGTAACTAGCGAAGAAAAAAATCTTTTGCAAACATGCAGTTGTAAATATAGCGCACCCCCTCAATCTACTCCCACCACTTCGGAAGCAGTTCCCACTATAGCCAGACAACCCTTGATGATTCCATTCCCTAACACTGAACCTTCCCTTCATATCCCTCACATCCCATTATGACGGAATGTCAACAACCCTCAGGCTAGGGAAACACACAATTACAGTTTGGTCAATGACTTGGTGCAATCTCCGACAACCATGTCGGTATTAGAGGTCCTCCAAACCTGTCCAACTCAATGGAAATCCTTACTATCCGCCTTGGGGGAAGTCGACCTAGCTGATACTAGACTCATCACATTTGATCTAAATTGTGGGGAACCTCGTCTCCTTGCTTTGGTAGCTTTCTAGATCCCAGTCAAGATTCAGAACATCATGGTTCATCAATGTATCATTGATGAAGGTACATCCACATGCATCATGTCTAAAATTGTATGGAAGAAACTTGGATCCCCTGAGATAATACTATTTTCCATCACTTTCCGAGATTATGATGGACGACCATCATTTCTTGAAGGGTTCTTTCAAAATGTCCCTATTGAACTCGAGAGAAAACCATCCTTATTGACATCAAGGATATCAACTCCCCGCTTGATTACAACATCTTGTTTGGACGTACCTACATGTACGCTATGAAGGTTGTGGCTTATTCTGTGTTTGGAACGATGATCTTCCCCCACAATGGGAAGATCTTCACCATCGACCAAGTTTCACATTACGAGCCTAACCACTCCTCCAACATCGATAACATATTACCTCATGTTCGTACTAGTTCTGACGCCTATCCACATATGGATATGGACCCCAGAATTTTCAAAGACCCATCCTTGTTGGGGGCATACCATGGAGCACCACTGCTCATACACCCCTCAACACAAGTGTGTGTCATATCTTCTAATGGAACTGAAACTGAAGATACCATTCCTCCCACTGAGGCCTCTCTACTCTCCGACCTCCCACCAGTTGAAGAAATCCTACCTCAAGAATCCCCTAAGAACCCTGTGACACCATTTATCCCTAATTTCACCCTCCCCCAGGGTCAAATCCCATTTTGGGAGACCATTCCCAAATCCATCACTCAAATCCCCTTCTTATTCCCCCCACCATGCATACAATATTTTCAGGTAGCCGCAACGTTGACCCTTCCCAACATGGTGCTCGCCATTTCAGTATGGTATCTAAATCCACCCGCAATGGTTCCTCAACCATACCTCCCTCTCCAATCAGAGGGAATATCAATGCAGATTCGAGTACTAACTCTGACCCCACCACCCTCACCCCCCGTCAACAACACCACTTCTATGGTTGGGGGTAGGCGGAAGAAGAAAGATCCCATGACTCAACTTCCTCCCCGAATTCCACCTCCTTGCACAGTATGTGAAAGAGAGTGACACCCCATTAATCAATGTCCTTCTCTTCCTGAGTTACACAATTTGATCCAACTCCCTCTAGCAACCACATCACTTATCACTTCATTAAGCACACCTAGTACTACTACAACATCCCCTCCTGCAGGCAACAAAGGGTTGCGAACCAAATTCACATGTGCCATTTGTTCAGAGCATGGTCACTATACTTATCATTTCCCAGCTCTACCTCAGTTTCAACAGACGCTAGCGACAATACGCCAAAGATTTTAGAAATACCCCTCTCCACCCCTGTCATCAGGTACCCATGTCACCAAAATCTATTATCTATCGACCTCAATCAATGGACATATGCGGTTCCCTTGCTCTCTTTATGAATCACTTTATCATTTCACATACCACTTTCCTTCGATCATTGAATACAGGCATCATCAAATGGACCTTATTTAGAATCCTCCGACAACCTCACTTCCTATGATGCAAGTGATTCCCCTTATCCCTTCTCCAGATATTGTTCACATCACCTCCCTTGAACTCGATTCACTTCCCACCTCTCCATGGTTCATGGATAGATTGTATGAGGATTTCCCCCCTAATCCTCCCAATTCCCCAGTTCATTTCCCTCAGGAAATCTTACCCCCAACCATAGTCTACAACCCACAGTGTCTGGACATTTGTTTTATGTCAAGCATGCCATTGCACCATAGTTGAGACCCCCCCCCCTACTTCTTCACCAGTGGAATACAACCACATAGTAACAAGCACAAATGTTACTTCCTTGTATCCCCTGTATTCTCGCATTTTCCACTGTGATGAAGATATACTGGAGGAACTAACTACCCCCGATTTCCCATGGAATGCGCTCCATAATAGAACACTTTTTCTCTCACGAGAATCCTTCGACCCTCCTATCTAAGAATCCATATGTGGAATTGAAACCAAGAATTTTATTATATCAGGGCATACAAACTAGTTTAACAACCCTATCCCTGCCCTCGATGCTTTTTTTTATCACTGAAATTTTGTCTGCAAATGGTTATAGGAATACAACATCTCCAAACACCTATTAGTTCACCTGCAACACCAAGAAATCATTTCCAAGAGTAAAAAACTATACAACTGGTCAAGAAATTAACCTGCACTAAAACACTAAAGGAAGCACATGCATAGTGCGCGGGACAAAGAAGCCCATAAAGCGCACAATCCACCATATGCACGACTGTGTATGGTAAAATCCACACACACCTATGAATGATGCATTTATGGTTCTTGTCGGTCCCCCACCCATGTTTGTACCAACTCCCAACTTGATTTGACCCTCAAATCCAAGCTGATTCCAAGTGGGGGATTGGTCAAAGACCTAAGGGTTCCCTAAAGGGCCCCTTCTTCACACTAAATACTGGTTGGATGTTACCTCAAAGGAAATCTATAAAAATTTTTCATGGGTGCAATAATAATTCAATAATAGCATTGTATTTTTATGCTTCTTCTATTCTCCTACAAGAAACCTCTTTTCTTCTTGGAGCATACTAGCATCATCTCATTAGGCTATTCACCTCACCTCTTGAGGGAATAAGATTTCTTCACCATTTTCTTTCTAGTTTACCATTTGTAAGAAGATCTCTCACATAAGGGACTCAAGAGCCCTCCCAACAAGGAATAGGGGATCCATAAGTCCCCCTTTCTCTACGGTGTTTTCTCACTAATATACTTCTTTATTGGTGGCATGATTATTGGTCATTTGTTTGATTGATTTTGGTTCTAATTTCCTCATGCATTTTAGTTTCATTTATTTAGTTATTTATTTAATTCTTATTAGCTTAGTTGTTTGTTTATTTCATGTGATTGAATCATTTGATTCATACACTGACCTATGTCGTGCCTAGTAGACACAACTAGAGTTGCATGCACCCTTCTTTTTCTCGATCAAGCAGCAAAAAGGACACAATAGATTGGAGACCATACTAGTGATAAGGTATCAATTTCCTCCCTATTTGGGTTGTTTGAGCACTTCTTTTTGACCCATTTTCCTTACAGGGATCATAATCGGCCTAGCCTTACCTACAAAGAGCTGAGTTTGGAGATGGAGGAGGAGAATTCCACTTAAAATCCCCCCCCCCTTTGACGTGTATCAGAACGTGCATGGGTATTTTGTCCCACATCGCTTCTATTCTCTATGCATTATGTGCATAGTGTTCCCAAAGGTCTTCTGTTCATTGCACATTGTGCACCCACTATGCCTTTGTCTGCAATATAACCCGTGCATTTGTCTAGAGTCTTGAAATTGTAATACTTTTTTGTGATTTTTGAAGGCCCCAAGCCTTCAAAATATTTCGTTTATGCAATTTGTAAATGCACCACACTTAGATTCCCTCTCCACATGAAGGATTAGTCAAAACATAGGAACTTAGGGGGTTAAAAAGAACCATATTCCTCCTCTCTTTCTTTGACTTTCCACATGTATGGCTTGTTTTGATTGTAAAAAATAAGTTGAGATCCTTTACTATCACATATATAAAAACTTACATTGGAACCAAAAATCAAAATTCAATCATTGAGTATGATATTCTCTCACACCATAGAGTGATCTTGAGAATCAGAAAAATGGTTGAGGGAAGATTTCATCTCCCTTAAAAAACAAAATCTTTAGGAGAGGACAAATCCCTGCTAGGGATCCTCTTAGTTTCTTTTCAAAACATCTTAAATTTGTAAGGGCCCATACATTCCCACTTGTTGTAAAGTTAGGATAGTTTTTGAAGCTACTTTCTTAGTTTACATCACTAGGGGAGTTTAAAGATTATTCTAACAGGCCCATACATGCCCACATGCTTTCAATCTAGGAAAGTTTTGAAGATTTCTTAGATTAAACCACATTAGGGAGTTTAAAGGATTGGTAAGGACCCATATGTCCACATGCTAGTTCTTTAGGAGCTTTAAAATTATGCAAAGTTGTACTAATGGCATCTAGTAAGATAGATAATCAAGATTTGTAAGGGCCACAGGAAGTCCACATGTTGCAAGGTGACACCTAACTTATTAAAAATTTGGCACATTTGTTCACTTTATCACACATAAAGTCACTCTTCACTCACATAATTTCATCTCGAATTGTGGAGGTTGAAGTAGGTCTCCTCCAAAGGGATTCTAAAATGTCCCACTATTTCTTGAATAAATTATCCACACCCACATAATTCAAACAAGATTGGTTCACACCCCTAATCTCTCAACCAACCACATCTAAAATATTTCTAAAAACTCAACAATTTTTCCTCCACAGGAGGTGCCAAAAGAAATATTTTAGTTTAGGTAGGATTTCGGGGGTAGGCATCCAAAGAACCCCCTATTATCTGGTTCTCACATCTTCAAACATTAGAATTTGACAAATAGGGAACTTTAAAATCCTCCAAGTCAAGTGTTCCTAACACCATAAGGCAGGGAGATACCCATGAAGGGTTGATGGCCAAGGTATGGTTGTTCTGTGTGTCCCCCCTTGAGGCACTCCACTTGGAAGGGATCCAGCCCATGACCCATTTCTGAGGCTGAAAATCTAAATGTCGAACTTTGACCAAGGTACCTAGTGGCCAAAATTTTAGGACATCTACCTAGGTGGTAATTGTGGGTTGCAATTGCACCTTGATCAGATTTTGTGTGGCTATTGGGAAATATCACTAGCTCTTTCGGGATATGCACCCTCTATCCATCATTATAACTAATTTTTTCATCATTCACTTGTTTCTTTTCCAGTGGCTTCAGACCCCACTGTTGAGTGCTATTGGAAGGTCTAGTGCTATTTGAGAGGAAGGACGTTATGTCTTTTTAGGACATGAGCATTTGTTTTCTTTGTTCTCCCACGGAGATAAAATCCACCTACCCACATGTATGATTATTTTCAATTGATTTATGTGTGATTCTCATTTGATTACATGTGATTGTGAGATATATTATGAATTTCCAAAACTATACAAGTATCTTGTTCATTTATTTCTCTCATCACAATTTGCACACATTTACTTTGCTAGTCGGACATCATAGGGGACCCACAAAATCCCCATTGTTCCAGACGCTTTCAAAATATCCCTCCTATTCTAGGAGGAGTTCCTAGTCTTGCCAACTCACCATCTCAACCATATCACACCCCTATGAGTGCGACTATTTTGGGATCATCTTTGCTTGGTTCCACTTTACTTGGGTCCAATTCCCAAAACCACCCATCCAACAACTCTCCTTCATAAGGAGGAGAGGGTCAAACTTCTTCTCAAGGGAGAAGTACAACCCCACCAAACCCCCATCAAGGGTCTGGAACACAACCTTCTCATACTGGAAAGTATCCTCGACTGGGTAATATCCTCATACTACATGACAAAATGGACTAGGAAATAAAAAATATGGATTGTTATCTAGATAGGATCCATATGGAATATAGAATATAGAGGTACTTACACTACTACTAGGGTTATATTCACGGGTTGGGGGTGGACTCGTACTAGATTGAGAGACTAGATATGACATGGGTACTGGTGGGGGTGCCCCCAATGACTGAGGGGGAAAAACATGATATGATTTTTGGTAAAGGGGAGGGGGGTAGTAAGGATTTCCTCCATATTTCGGTGGATATGGAGGTTTACCATACATAATGGGTTGTGGGGGGTATGGATTGTGGTGTGTTGTGGTACCAATCAATCCATCCACTGAGTGAGACATTCCTGGTTTGTCTTGGCCGAATGGCATGGGTCTCGGGGAGTCAGGGAGTATTGTATATAAGTATCATGACTGTGAATAAATGAGTTCGAATTGTTGGGCCTTACTAATGGCTTCTTCTTCAGACTGGGGGAAGGTGGTGGCTACATATTTGGAAAGGAGGGAAATAAGTTATTTGAGGAACCAATTGAGACATTGTTGTGGAGTAGCTTTAGCTTTGCAAAGACTACATTGCCGACGCCATTCATGAATTTTGTCAGCGATGTGGATGGTGGAGGTTTGTTTAAAATCAGAGAGTAGTTCAATACCATTGTCATGACGGATTGGTAATTGGAAGAAGGTCAAAAATTATTTGGCCATGGATTTGAAAGTCGCATGGGACCCAGATTTTTCGTCTACATACCATTTGGTTGATGGGACAATGAGTGTGCATTGAAATAATCATAGTCGGATGGAATCATCCATAATGTTGTTGGAAGAGCACCATAAGTGGAAATTCATGACATGGTTGGCAGGGTCATCTCCTGCCTTTCCTTCAAACTTGGGGATATCTGAAGGTAGTTTGGTAGGCATTGCAGGCCATGTGGGGTCATGCAATATAGGATCATTTGTGAGTTTTCTTAGGTCTGGTATGTTGAGAGAGGCCAAGTATGGCATTTGGAGTGGTGGTGGAGGATTAGTTCCAGCCATGGTGTGAGTGTTTTGTGAACCTGGCCCTTGGGGGGGACTAGGTGGGTTTGTACTTCCCCCTTGAGAGGAAGTTGGCCCCCTGCTTCTGTGTAAAGGAGAGAGAGTGGGCGGTGGACCTTGGGAATTGGAACCAAGTAAGGTGGAACTAAGAAAAGAAGATCCCAAGATAGTGTCACTCACAGGGGTGTGAGAATGTGGAGCTGATGAGTTAGCAAGACTAGGAACTTCTCCTAGAATATGAGGGAGGTTTAGCAAGTGTCTGGAATGATGGGGGTTCTATGGGTCCCTAATGATGTCTGACTAGTTGAGTGGATGTGTGTGAATGGTGGTGAGAGTAATAAATAAACAAGAGCCTCTGTTGTAATTTTTGAACTTTACACGATATATATCCATATCAAATGTAACCATAAGTGCATCATACATAAAGTTTTTTGATAAAGAAGCATATATGTGGCTAGGTGGATTTTGTCTACGCAGGGGAACAAAGAAAAAAAATTCTCATGTCTTAAAAGACGTAATGTGCTTCCTCTCAAATAGCACTCAACCTTCCAATAGTACTCAGGAGTGGGGTCTGAAGCCACCGGAAGAGGGACTAGTGAAGGATGAAGTAATAAATTATAATGAGTGGTAGAGGGTGCATATCCTGAAAGAGCTGGCGATATTTCCCAATAGCCACACAAAATCCAATCAAGGATAAATTGCAACCCACAATTGCCACCTGGGTAGATGTCTTAAAATTTGGTCACTAGGTACCTCGGTCAAAGTGCGACATTTAGATTTTCGGCCTAAGAAATGGGTCACGGACTGGATCCTATTCAAGAGGTGGGTGCCTCAAGGGGGATGCACAGAACAATCATACCTCAGCCTTCAACCCTTCATGGGTATCGCCTTGCCTTATGGTGTTAGGAACACTTGACTTCGAGGATTTAAAGTTCCCTATTTGACAACTTCTATTGTTTTGAAAATGTGAGAACTAGATAACGGGGAGTTATTTGGATGCCTATCCCCGCAATCCTACCTAGACTAAAAGATTTCTTTTGGCACCTCCTGTGGAGGAAAACTTAGTGAGTTTTTAGAAAAAAATTAGATGTGGTTGTTTGAGAGATTGGGGGTGTGAGCCAACCTTGTTGAAATTAAGTGGGAGTGGATAGTTTTGTCATGAAAAGGGTGGGGTGTTTTCAGAATCCCTTTGGAGGAAACTTACTTCAAACTCCACGTTTCGAGATGAAAACTATGTGAGTGAGAAGTGACTTTGTGTGTGAACAAGTGAAAGTGTGCCATTTTTTTAATAATTTAGGTGTCACCTTGCTGCATGTGGACTTTTCTTGGTCCTTACAAGTGTTTATTACCTAATTCACTATGTGTCATTGGTACAACCTTGCGGAATTTTTAAATTCCCTAGGAAACTAGCATGTGTACATGTGGGTCCTTACTATTCCTTTAACTCCCTATTTGTGATTTAATCTAAGAAATATTTGAAACTATCCTAGATTGTGATCATGTGGGAATGTATGGGCCCGTTACAAAACCTTTAAACTTCCCTAGTGATTTAATCTAAGAAAGTAAATTTCAACACTATCCTATCTTTGTAGCATGTGAGCATGTGTGGGCCCATTACAAGTTTAAGGTGTGTTTGAAAAACAAACTAAGAGGAGTCCCGAGGGGGGTGTTGTCCTCTCCTAAAGATTTTGTCTTTTTAAGGGAGATGAAATTGTCCTAGAACCTCTTTCTAATTCTTAAGAACGCCTTGAAGCGTGAGAGAAGAGCATACTCAACGATTGATTATAAATGATTCCAACTTATACTCTTAGTCAAAATAGGCCATCCATGTGGAAAAATGAAAGCAAAAGAGAGAATAATGATTTTAAATCCCCTAAGTGCCTATGTGTTTTGACTAATCCCTTTATATGGAGAGGGAACTAAGTGTGGTGTAGATTACAACATGCATGGAATCATCTTTTAAGAGGGCTAGGGGCCTTCCAAAAATCACAAAAAGGCTTAGAATGTGTATCTTTCTGCACATGTGTGCAGGTATTAGAGTAGACATAGGTGCACTGAGTGCTAATGCGTGAACTGGAAAATACTTTTGGGTGTAGGTGCGCGGAAGGCGCTGAGTAACACAATAATTTTGGCGCACATGTGCATGATCCGTGACTGTGGGCTAATAAACTTGTGCACAAATATCACATGGACATGAAGAAAATTCCAGATGGAATTCTCTCAACTCAGCCTTGAATTGGATGTTTTGTAGGTCGTCTTGGACCGGTTATGGTACCTGCAGGTTAAATAAACTGAAATAAGAGCTAGAATAACCCAAATGGGGTAGGGAATTGATACCTTTCCCCAGTGGAATCGTCAATCTGTTGCGCCTCTTTTGTCACCTGAATGAGCAAAATAGAGTTGCTTACAAGCTTAGTTGGGTTAGCTAAGAAAGACAGTAGTGAAGGAAAGGGTTAGAAAAATCAACATAAAAGACTAAGATAAGAATTAAACTAGGAAAGGAAAGAAAAACTAAACTATTGAGCATAAGGACATAAAAACAAGAAACAAACAAGACTAATGTCACCAATGGAAAAGATTGTATTAGTGAAAAGAAAACACCAAGAAGAAAGGGGACTTTGGGTCCCTTCTTCCTCCAAGGGAGGGCTCTTGAACCCCCAAGAATAAGCTCTTCTTACAACTTTGAAAACTTGAAAGAAATGGTGAAAGAATCCAAATCTAACCCACTCAAAAGGTGATGTGGATTTCCCAAATGGATTGGTGCTAGTATGCTCTTGATGAGAAAAGAGGATTCCCCAAGAGAATAGTAGAAACATAACCTTGCAAATGAATTCCTTGAAAATGTAGTGCACCCATGGTCTTGTTTTATAGAACCACTTTGAGGTATTGTGCAACCAACTTTTAGTTTGAAAAGGGGTTGTTTAGGGCACCTTTAGGTCTTTGACCAGCCACCCAGCCGAGATTTGGATGTCAAACCGACTTGGAAGCTGAACTAGAAGTGGGTGGGAAGCAGACCAACCTCATAAATGTATCGTTCTCAAGTGTGCATGGCTTTTAGCATCCACAGTCGTGCATCGTGCACATGTGTGTTTTTCTTGCATTTTTGGATGGCGCATGTGCATGCGTGCCCTGTGTAGTCATTGAGCATCTTGATTTTATAACTGGTTGTATAGTTTTGGACCTTTTGGAAATATTTTTTTGGTAATTTTGGTCCATGGGTGGACTCATAGTTGTTTAAATATGTTGTATTCCTGTAACCATTTGCGGATGAAATTTCAGTGATAACACCAGTCAAAATTCAGAACATCACGGTTCATCAATGTATCATTGATGAAGGTGAATCCACATGCATCATGTCCAAACTTGTATTGTAGAAACTTGGCTCCCTTGAGCTAATACCATCTGCCATCACATTAAGAGCCTATGATGGATGACCATCCTCTCCTGAAGGGATATTTCAAAATGTCCCTGTTGAACTCGGAGGAAAAACCATCCTTATCGACATTGAGGTTATAGACACCCTGCTTGATTACAACATCTTGTTTGGGTGTATATACATTAATTCTATGAAGGCAGTGGCCTATTCTATGTTTCAAATGATGATGTTCCCCCATAATGGGAAAATCATCACCATACACCAATTTTCACATGATGAGCCTAACCACTCCTCCAACACCAATAACATCCTACCTCTTGTTTGCACTAGTTTCGACGCATACCCACTTATGTATTTGGGCCCTAGAATTTTCAAAGACCCATCCTTGTTGGGGGCATACCATGCAACACCACCACTCATACATTCCTTAGCACAAGTGTGTGTCATATCTTCCAATGTAACTGAAACTAGAGATACCATTCCTCCCACTAAGGATTCTCCACTCCTTGATGTCCCATTAGTAGAAGAAATCCTACCTCGGGAACCCCCTGATAACCCTATGACACCACTTATCCCCAATTTAACCCTCCCCCATGGTCAAATCCCAGTTTGGGAGATAGTCCCCCAAGCCATTACTCAAATTCCCTTTGTCTACCCCCCACCAGGAGTACAAGATTTCTAGGTAGCCATAATTCTCACCCTTCCCAACATGGTGCTCACCATTTCGGTATGGTATATAAATCCACCTGTGATGGTTTGTCAACCATCCCTCCCTCCCCAAACAAAGGGAATCACGATGCAAATTTCAGTACTAAATCTGACCACACCACCCTCACCCCCACTTACCAGCACCACCGTTATGGTTGGTGGAACACAGAAGAAGAAAGAGCCCACCACTCCACTTCCTCCCTGATTTCAACCTCATTGTACAATATGAGAGAGAGGGACATCCCACCAATAGATGTCCCTATCTCCCTGAGTTACGCAATTTGATCCAAATCCCTCGATAAACCACATCGCTCATTGCTTCACTAAGAACGTCTAGTACTACCACCACGTCCCTTGAAACAAGTAGCAAAGGGATGCAAACCAAATTCATATTTTCCATCTGTTCAAAATATGGCCACTACACTCATCATTGCCCTGCATTACCCCAGTTTCGACAGACACTCATGGCAGTATTCCAAATATTTCAGTGAGGCCCTCCTCCCCCCACGTCATCAAGTACCCACATCACTGACATCCATTATGTCACAACCTCGGTCAATGAACGAATGAGGTGGCCTTTCTCTCTCTATGACTCAATTGATCATTTCACATACCAGTTTCCTACGATCATTGAATACAAGCATCGTCAAATGGCCCTTATTCAAAATCCTCCAACCACCTCATTTCATGTGATGCAAGTGATTCCCCCTATTCCTTCTCCATATACCATACACATCACCCCCCCTGAACCTAAGTCAGTTCCCACCCCTCCATGGTTCACGGATAGACTGTCTGAGTATTTTCCCCCAAATCCCCCCAATTCTCTGGTTCATTTCCCTTAGGAAATCTTAACCATGACCACAGTTTACAACCCATAGTGTCTGGGCATTTGTTTTATGTCAAGCACACCATCACATCATAGTTGTGATACCTCCTCTATGTCTTCCCCACCTTAAGAAAATCACACGGTGACTGTGACCAATGTTACTTCCTCAGATCTCCTGTATTCTCTCATTTTCCACTACGACGAAGATATCCTAGAGGAACTAACTACCCCTAATTTCCCTTAGAATTTTCTCCATCACCAAGCACTCTTTATCTCACAGGAATCCTTTAACCCCCCTATCCAAGCCTCCATATGTTCAATGGAAAAAAAATAATTTATTCCATCGAGGCATATAGGTTGGTTCAACAACGCTATCCCCTCCCTCGATGCTTTTGAAGAAGGCAACATGGCCAACATTTCCCCCACGATCAAAATTGACATTTCCATCAAACCAAGAATCATAGAATAAATCACCATTGGTGTTGCATGATCCCCGGAGGAATTAATATCTTAGCAAGCTCCCTTTCAGGAATACTGAGATATTTTTTCCTGGTCATATACATAGATTCCTGGCCTCGATCCTTCTATCATCGAACATCGCATCAACACAAGGCCAAATTTCACCCCTATACATCAATTAAATCAATTCCCACTGCACCCATCCAAAGAAGTGGATATCAAAGCCAAAATTGACAAACTACACATTGTCAGTTTCATATACCCCATCACATACACGCCATGGGTCTCCAACCCCATCCCCATTAACAAAAAATAGGGAACTATTCCTGTCTACACTAACTTTCATGATCTCAATCATGCTTTTCCCAAATACAACTTCCCCACACCTTTCATTGACCAAATTATCGATGAATTTTCTAGCCATGAGGCCCTTTCCTTCATGGAAAGGTTCTCTGGCTAAAATCAAATCCAAATCTACCCATCAAATCAGTACAAGACCGCATTTACAACCCCATGGGGAACATTTACTTATCGTGTCATGCCTTTTGGACTTAAAAATGCAGGTGCAATGTTCCAATAGGCCATGACTTAGATTTTCTATGATCTCACTCACATCATTCTCGCTTACTTGGATGACCTCACCTCTCGCTCCAACAAACAAACTCAACATCTATGTGACTTACGGGTTGTCTTTCAACAATGTCGCCAGTACAATATCCGCTTGAACCCCCTCAAGTGTGTGTTTTGCATCACCACTGGACACCTCCTTGGGTTCATCGTATCCCAACATGACATCACTATGGACCCCTCAAGGTCCAATATATCACAAAAATTCCACCACCTATGAATTTGCGCCAATTATAGAGCCTACAAGGCAAACCTAACTTTCTTCAACACTTTGTCCCATATTACAACACTCACATGCATGGTCTCCTTCTCTTACTATGCCATGATATCCCATTTCTATGGGATAAACATGCCCAAACTACTTTTGATGATTTAAAAGTGACACTTTCCAATACCCCTTTGATTAGTCCACCCGACTATGATCGTGACTACATCCTCTATTTATCAGCCTCAGCTGTCTCAGTAGCAGGAGTTCTCATCCAGCTAGGGGATGATGGCCACAAGTATGTTATTTATTACATTAGTAAAAACCTTTCAGGACTACCCCTGAAATACAATCATGAAGATAAACTAGCCCTCGCAGTTGTCCTCACACTCTAGAAACTACGTCATTACATCTTGCTCCGAACTACCAAAATCGTGGCAGATTCCAATCCCATGCAGTACTTTCTTAGTCGAGGAAAAACCAATGGTAAGTTTTCCTGGTGGATCGTCATTCTTAAGGAATATCACCTAGAGTTTTCAACTCCCAAAAGAAAGAAAGAACTTGTTCTCTTCAAACTCAGCATGACATTCCCCTACGACACTACAAGTTCACTCATCAACATGGATTTTCCCGATGAACACCTCTTCTACATCCCCTCAGATGTCCCCTAGTATGGAGACCTCCTCGTCTACCTTCAGACACATAATTTTGGGACTCATATCTCACGAGACGATCATCAGTTCATTTTCCACCAATCCCCTTGCTACCTCCTCATCGATGACATCTTCTATCGATGTGGGGTCGAAACCATACTTCGTCGATGTTTGACCATTGACGAATTCGATTGAGTCTTGAATGATTTCCATAGTGGTGCTTATGGTGGCTCCCTCTCAGGTATGTCCACCACCCAAAAAATCATTCAAGCCAGATACTTCTGGCCCACATTGTTTCATGACTGCATCCATGTTGTTAAGAGATGCGACAAATGCCATCTTTATGCAAACAAAGCATGAGCACCACCTTCTCTTATAGATCCAATCATCAATGTCGGCCCCTTCTGCAAATGGGGAATAGACTTCATGAATTGAATTCCTCCATCAAGAAATGAACACAAGTACATCGTTTTGGTATTAGATTACTTTACCAAATGGGTCGAAGCCATGCCTACCTTCAACAACACCGCTGACACAACAACGCATTTTTTCTTCAACCACGTAATTACCTACTTCGGAGTCCCACTACAGTTAGTCTCCAATCATGGTAAACACTTTGAGAATGAGATATTCATTGAACTCTCCTCAATTTTATGCTTCTCCCATGAGTTCTTCTCCCCATACTATCCTCAGTCCAATGGACAGGTTGAGGTTGCCAAGAAAGTCCTCAAAACCATGTTGCAATGCACTATCAACAAGCATAAAACCAATTGGTATCATATGTTGTTTTTAGCATTATAGGCTTATCGCATGACAATCAAAACAACCACCATTTTTAAACCATTTCATCTCATCCACAAGATTGAAACCACCCTTCCCATCGAGTTATAAATCCCCATGTTGCACACCGCCATCTAGATATTACCTGACACTACTCCAATGGAGCATCACTTTCTGAAATTAGAGTCACTAGATGAAGATCGTTAGTCTTCCTTAAAGAACAATGAGGCAGCTAAGAAATGGTTGAAGGCCACCTTTGACTGCCATGTCAACCTTCGCTCATTTAACGAAGGAGATATCATCATAGCCTACGATATCGCTCATGATACTCTTAGTCATGGGAAATTCGAGTCATTGTGGCATGGACCCTACATCATCCAACACTGCCTCACTAAAGGTGCATACATCCTGGCCTTTCCAGAAGGATATCCTCTCAAAGAACCTATCAACGAGTTGTGCTTAAATAAGTTTAATGCCTGAGCGTAGTAATTCTACACTAGGATTTTGATTTTGTACACATTTGTAGATTGTTTAGTCTTCTTTTGTTCCCTCGACACCTCATGTCTAATCTACCATTCGTTTTGTTGACATATGAATCCTCCATCGGCCTACCACATTGGTTATGCTTATGGATCTAGTCGTTGGACATAGAATCTCACTTCGGCTGCTTGGGCCCTCTACACCCCCTCACATGAACTGCTCCACTCTAGTGACATATGTTTGGGCTCGACAACCAACGACCGAGTAGAATACACAACCGTCATTGGCCTCCTCACCAAGGCCAGGAACCACCACATTCGTCACCTTATCATCTTATTAGATTCCCATCTTGTCGTCTTGCAACTCAACAATGTCTAACGTGTCCACGATCGTTGCCTCTTTTGCAAATACCTGCAAGTTAGACTCTTATCTCACAATTTTGATTCAATTAAATTTACACATATTCCATGACATTTTAATCAAACAACAGATACTATGGCTAACCTAGTATTATATTGGAATTTATCACATCAATACATCATCACACATACATAGAGCATCAAATTCGATCACAACATATAGATCAGACATCATAACAACATAACAGAAAAAATCATCACACGTAAGCATCATAAAGATCCCAAAACATGTATATCCATATATATATAATGATCAATGTATCATCAATGTTTACAAAATGGTACAAAATGTACGTCACCCATAGGCAAATGAGCCCCCCTCACCCCTATGGGTACAACACAGGTGTCACACTACCCTATACAAAATGGGCACACATTCCTATATAAATACAAAAATAATACAACATAGAACTCATGGTGCCTCCAGAGCACCAACACCAGTTCCTTTATCTGCAAGAGGTGCCTCACTAGCTAGGGGTCCTCTAGGTTTGGGGGGCGGTTGTCTAGTCATCGCTACCCTCACTATAGTTTCTCTACAGATCGGGGTCTGCAACTCTTCAGGGCCACCCACACACTACTCCAAGACTCTCTCGTCCTAGATGTGGATCCGCATACCCTCAGAAAATCCATGTAGTACCACCTCCAATCGATGGTGGAAATTCTCTAAATACCTGCCAGCCTCTCCCTGAGGTGCATGCGATGGCCCTGCATATGGATCATCAAATTCTCACCTTTGATCAACTCTCACCTCATCAACTGGCCTCGCACCAACCTCATCCCTTTAACGTCTCTCCCCCTCTCGGAGATCTACCTGTTGTGGTCTCAGTGGCCCCTCATGAGGTGGATCTGCAACAAACTCCACCTCTCGGCCTCGTGGCCCCACATCTGCACAAACATAAAAAATTATAGCATCAACATCCATCCATATATAAACATATGCTACACTATCAAAATCACAAAACATAAATTTCACCAAGATACCTCTCTTGTCCCAAACCTCCCCAAGAGGGAACACCATATCTGGGTCATGAAGAAAGTCCATCCCACCATATGGGAACCATAGTATAATCTATGGCATTTGGTGTCACACACGTGCCAAGGTAGCCATGAAATAGTGGCCACCCTCCCCACCTCCATGCCATACAAAAAATGATGCCCACTACATCAGTCATGGCTCTCGTGCCTCAGTCGTCAGAAACAACACTCTAGGGTGCAACATGGGCACCCTCTCCAAAAATCACTCCACCAATATGGATCCAAAGGAAAATTCACCAGAGTCAACAGCCTGACACTGGTTAATCTGCCCCATCATCAATCCCCACAGCTATATATTGTCCCCTTTTCCAAACTTCCACACTAAATTACATGAGCTTCGAGACTCTGTTTTCCGATCTGTCTTCAGCCACGAGATTAGGATCCAACTGTCTACACAAACACATTCCCCTGGCCCCCATCAACACCTGGCCCCCATCAACACCTAGACCCAGGGGATAATTTTTCTCATATCATGCCCAGGTACGCATGCTCATGTTCAAAATTCTCAAATAGTTGTTATATGTTCTTTATCTTCAGATACTGTTCACGTCAGGTATTCGGTTTTAATGTGTCCAAGTACTTGGTCATCAAAAACCAATGCAACACCTTTAGGTATATGATCAACACTGACATGTAATCATTCCCTTTAAATGCCAATTGCATCTCCCAGTCACACCTCCGACATTTTCCTGTAGGATCCTCACATCCATCTCTGCAGTACTACCACCTCCACTGCAATTTGGTACTGTCACCTGGTAGCAATCTCCCCCACATGAGTTGTCCCATTCATAGTCCCCTTTGTCACTTTGACACTCATGCTTCTTTCACCCCTTATGGATGGGATTCCCTATAGTCTTACACATTTCTGAGAATCAACCACATACTCCTCCTCATTTTGCTAGATTTTCCAATGGACTCCCAGGTTATCTCATCACAGTTCTATTTTAACTGCACCTCCGCAGTATCATTAACCCTCCATTTCATCCACAATCATTTTTCCCATCTGTATATTTTCATACATTCATTTATCTCATACAAAAACCCATCCATGAGCCCCCTACCCTCCACTAGTTCTTCATGACATTTGTTCCTCACAAGCCAAGCCATCTCGCACTGGGGAACCCATTTCTATAACTATACACTCATCCCAAATTATTCTTTATTCATTTTGTAAATTGTAAAAAGTCTTTGTTTCTAGCATTTGCATAGCTTTTGTTGTCACCCTTGGTGACCTTATTTTTTCGAAAAAGCAACCCATGTCGCCCTTGGTTGGGGCATTCCTTATATTCTACTCATGTTGACATCGTCCATAAACCCTGAGTATCCCACAGTCCATGTACCCATGATCTCTGAGTTTGTCCACTTTGTCATGCCTCTGGCACAATTTAACCCACATCTAGTTGTCCCCCTGAAACTTGATCCAGTTTCACGGTTTCTACCACTCACCCTTTACATATATCCCCAACCAAGGATAGTCTTGAGTCTCACCACATCTTGACTTATTCCATATTCCTTCTCAGTTCCAGATCTTATCCAGTGGATTTCACGAAGCCCTTTTGCTTCTTGGAGTCACGTCTCCCTCTTTGTCGACATCAACACAATTTCCAAGAGGGCAACAATATCTTGATTCTCATTACCTTTACAATGAGGAGTATCGGATGAAACAGAGAGAACCATCATTTCTCTCTACTTTCGTTGACCCCAATAACATTCGACATCAACACACGCTCATATTACAGTGAGTCTTTCTATGAGACTATTGCATATGTTTTATACTAGCCAAAGACCTATGAATTTGTTAGGCCATCAATGACTACGAGTCATCGACACTTCTTACAGGTGTCCTTTCCTCTATTCAGAGTATGTTCACCATCAGAATTTTCATATGTCATTAGCAAACCACCCCAGAGAGTGCTACAGTTATCTACATCAGCATACAACTTCAATTATTATCATACATTTTTGGGCTACATGACACGAGCATGGGGCATGCCTGCCTCATTTGTATACATATTTTATTTTCCCCTACCCAGAGAAAGGTTTGGGTCCCACAGGATCCCCTCTCCCTCTGATGGATCTCTCTTGCATTTCCTATGAAAACTCTTTCTTACAATGGTACTCTCAGTAGAATAAACATTGATGTATTTTGGCTATACATATTCTCCTAACCTCACACATCAGGGGGCATATGTTATCACTAAAATTTCATCCGCAAATGGTTACATGAATACAACATCTCCAAACACCTATTAGTTCACCTGCAACACCAAGAAAGAATTTCCAAGAGGAAAAAACTATACAACTGGTCAAAAACTTGACATGCATTAAAACACTAAAGGATGTGCGCGCATAGTGCATGGGCCAAAGAATCCCATAAAGTGAAAAATGATCCATATGCGCAACCATGCATGATAAAATATGCGCACACCTATGAATGATTCATTTATGGTTCTTGTCAACCCCCCACCCACTTCTGGACCAACTCCAAACTTGATTTGACCCTCAAATCCGAGTTGAATCTGAGTGGGGGGTTGGTCAAAGACCTAAGGGTACCCTAACGGACCCCTTGTTCACACTAAATACCAGTTGAATATTACCTCAAAGGAAAGATATAAAAGGATGCCATGGGTGTACTAATAATTCAAGAATCTCATTGTATTGTTATGCTGCCTCTATTCTCCTACAAGAAACCTCTTTTCTTCTTGGTGCATACTAGCATCATCTCATTAAGCTATTCACCTCACCTCTTGAGGGAATAAGCTTAGATTTCTTCACCATTTTATTTCTAGTTTACCATTTGTAAGAAGAGCTCTCACATAGGGGACTCAAGATCTCTCCCAAGGAGGAAAAGGGAATCCATAAGTCCCCCTTTCTCTATGGTGTTTTCCCACTAATATACTTCTACATTGGTGGCATGATTATTGGTCATTTGTTTGATGCATTTTAGTTTCATTTCTTTAGTTACTTATTTAATTTTTATTATCTTAGTTGTTTGTTTATTGCATGTGATTGAATCATTTGATTCATACACTAACCTTTTTCCTATCTAGCAGACCCAACTAGACTTGCAAGTGCCCTTATTTTTCTCATTCAAGTGAAAAAAAGGACACAACACTTTTGAAGAAGGAAATATGGGCAACATTTCCCCACTGTCAAAATAGACATTTTCATCAAACTCAAAATCATCAAGGAGATCACCATTTGTGCTACATGCTTCCCCGAGGAACTCACATCTTACAAATATCTCTTTTAGGAATACTGAGATATTTTCTCCTAGTCATATACAGATATGCTCTACCTCGATCCTTCTATCGTCAAACATCGCATCGACACATGGCTTGATGTCACCCCAATATGTCAAAAGAGATGACCACTTAACCCGTCCAAAGCCAAAGAAGAAATTGACAAGTTATGCGTTGCAGGGTTCATCTATCCCATCACATACACGTCATGGGTCTCCAACCCTGTCCCCATTAACAAAAAATATGTCACTATTCATGTTTTCATTGACTCAATTATCGACCAAATTATCGATGAATGTGCAGGCCACGAGGCCCTGTCCTTCATGGATGGGTTCTTTGGCTACAATCAAATCCAAATCCATCCAACAGATCAGTATAAAACCACATTTACTACCCCATGGGGTACTTTTTCATATCGTGTCATGCCTTTTGGACTCAAGATTGTTGGTGCTACATTCTAATGGGCCATGTCTTATGTTTTCCACGATCTCACTCGTATTATCCTCACTTACTTGGATGACCTCACTGCTAGATCCAAGAAACAAACACAACATCTAGACGAATTACAAGTCATTTTTCAACGATGTCACCAATACAATATCTTCTTGAACCCCCTCAAGTGTGTATTTTGTGTCACCGTTAGACACCTCCTTGGGTTCATCATCTCCCAAAACAAAATCACCGTGGACCCCCTGAAGGTCCAATCCATAACATAAATTCCACCACCTAGGAATTTGCGCCAACTGCAAAGCCTACAAGGCAAAACCAACTTTTTATGGTGCTTTGTCCCAGATTACGCCACTCGCGTGCATGGTTTCCTTCACTTACTATCATGATATCCCATTTTGATGGGATGAACATGCCCAAAAAACTTTTGACAACTTAAAAGTGACACTCTCTAATGCCCTTTTGATTAGTCCTCTTGCACTATGATCGTGACTACATCCTCTACTTGTCGGCCTCAACTATCTTAGTAGAAGGAGTTCTCATCCAACTAGGGGATGATGGTGGTGAGCATGTTATTTACTACATTAGTAAAAATGTTTTAGGACCACCGCTGAAGTACAATCACAAAGAGAAATGCACCCTTGCAGTTGTCCTCGTAGTCCAGAAACTGCAACATTACATCTTACTTCGCACTACCAAAGTCATAGAAGATTCTAACCCCATGCAGTACTTGCTTAGTCGAGAACAAATTAATGGAAAATTTTCCCAATGAATCGTCATCCTTCAAGAATATGACCTAAAGTTTTCAAATCCCAAAATAAATAAAGCACTTGTTCTTGCTGAACTCATCACTACGTTTCCCTCAGATGCTACAGGTTCACTCGTCAACATGGATTTTCTTGACGAACATCTCTTCTACATCCCCTCATATGACCCTTGGTATGGTGACTTTCTCATCTACCTTTGGACAAAGAATTTTGGGTCTCATATCTCTCAATATGATCATCAATGCCTTCTCCATCAGGCCCCTCAATACCTCCTCATCGATGACATTTTTTATCGATGTGGGTTCGACACCATACATCGACAAAGAAAACAGGGTCTTGAATGATTTCCATAGCGACATTTGCGGTGGACACCTCTCAGGTATGTACACAGCCCAAAAAATCATTCGAGTCGGACACTTCTGGCCCACTTTGTTGCATGACTACATCCACGCCATCAAGAGATGTGACAAATGCCATCTTTATGCAAACAAAGCATGAGCACCACCCACTCTCATACATCTAGTCATCATTACTGACCCCTTTTGCAAATGGGGTATAGACTTCATGACTTGAAATCCTCCATCTAGTAGTGGACACAAGTACATCATTGTGGCAATGGATTACTTTACCAAATGGGTCGAAGCCATGCCTACCTTCAAGAATACTATTGTCACAACAATGCGGTTTTTCTTCAACCATGTCATTACCTGTTTCAGATTCCCACTACAATTAGTCTCTGATCATAGTAAACACTTTGAAAATGAGATCTTCATCGAAATATCCTCAAGGTTAGACTTCTCCCATGAGTTTTCCTCCCCATACTACCCTCAATCCAATGGATAGGTCGAGGCTGTCAACAAAGTCCTCAAAACCATGTTGCAATGCATTGTCAACAAACATAAGACCAATTGGCATCATATTTTGTTTTCGGCATTATGGGCTTATCACACGGTAGTAAAAAATGCTACCAGTTTTACACCATTTCATCTTGTCCATGGGATTGAGGCCACCCTCCCCATCGAGTGTGAGATTCCCACGTTACACACCACCATCGAGCTATTACCTGAGATTGTTCCAATGGCTGGATGAAGATCGTTAGTATTCAGTATAGAACAATGAGGCAGATAAAAAATGGTCTAAATCCACCTTTGACCTCTATTTCAACCTTCTCTCAGTTAAAGAAGGAGGTATCGCCCTATCCTATGATATTTCTCATGATACTCTCAGTCATGGGAAATTCGAGTCATTATGGCATGGACCCTACATCATCCAACACTACCTCACTAAAAGTGCATACATCTTTCCCTCTCTAGAAGGATACCCTCTCAAAGATCCCTTCAATGGGTTGTACTTAAAGAAGTTTTACGCATGAGCGTAGTCATCCTACACTAGGATTTTTCTTCATACACATTTGTAGAGTTTTTAGTATTCTTTTTTTCTCCTCCACTCCCCATTTCTGATATACCATTCATGTTATTGACAGATGTCTCCTCCATCATCCTACCACATCAATTATGCTGAGGGAGCTAGCCGCTAGACATAGAATCTCGCTTGGATTGCTTGGGGCCTCTACACCCCCTCACATGAAATGCTCCACTCTAGTGGCGTATGTTTGGGCTTGGAAACCAACAACCAATAAGAATATGTAGCCTTCATTGGCCTCCTCGCTGAGGCTAGTCACCACCACATTCGTCACCTTAACGTCTTATTATATTCCCATATTTTCGTCATGCAGCTTAACAATGTGTATCGTGTCCATGATCCTTGCCTCTTTCACAAATACTTGCAAATTAGACTCTTATCTCGCAATTTTGATTCAATTACATTTACACATATTCCACGAAAAGTTAATCAAATAGCAGATAACATGGATAACCTAGTGTTAGATTGGAATTTATCACATCAAGACATCATCACACATACATAAATCATCAAACATCTATCACAACATATAGATTAGACATCATAAAAAACACAAAAATATCATCCCATGTAAACATCACGGCGATCCCAAACATGTATATCCATATATATATATATATATATATATATATATATATCGATCAATGTTTTATTAATGTTTACAAAATAGTACAAAATGTACATCGCCCATAGACAGGTGAGCCCTCCTCACCCCTATAGGTACAAAATGGGTGTCACACTACCCGATACAAAATGGGCTCGTAGGCCTATATAAAGTAAAAAAGTATACAACATAGCACTCATGGTGCCCCTAGAGGTCTGCCATCAGATCCTCTATCTGCAGGAGGTGCCCCACCAACTGGGGGCCCTCCAGGTCCAAGGGCAGTCACCCAATCATCATTTCCCCTGCTATAGTTTCTCTGCGGATCAATGTCCACAACTTTTCCAGACGACCCATACATTGCTCCAGGACTCTCTCTTCCTGAATGTGGGACCACATAACCTCTGGCACACCTTGCAGTACCACCTCCAACCGGTGTCAGAAATCATCTAAAACCTCGTTGGCCTCTTCCCGAGGTGAATGTGATGGCCCTTCACCCGGATGATCAAATTTGCACCTCTGACTAGCTCTCTCTTCATCTACTAGCCTCTCACCAGCCTCATTCATCGTACGTCTCTCTCCCACCTGCGACTCTACCCATGGGGGTCTCACAGGCCCCTATCGAGCCAACTCTCTAACCACCTCCACCTCTCGGCCTCGGGGCCCCACATCTGCACACACAAAAAACAAAGATAGAATCAACATCCATCCATACATAAACATATGCTACATTATAAAAATCACAAAACATAAGTACACCAACATACCTCTCTGGTCCCAATCCTCTCCAGGAGGAAACACCATATCTGGGTCTTGCCGGAAGTCCATCCCACCAAATGGGAACCGTAGTATAATCTGTGGAATATGGTGCCACACATGGGTCAATGTGGCCATAAAATAGTGGCCACCCTCCCCGCCTCCATGACATAACAAAATCAATGCCCACTTCATCAGTCGAGGCTCACATGGCCTTGCAGCCAATAACAACACTCTCGGGTGCAACATGGGTACCCTCTCTAGAAACCATGCCACCAAGATCGATCCAAAGGAAAAATCACCAGATTTGGTGGTCTGACACCCACTAATATTCCCCATCATCTTGGCGTGCAACATCAATCCCCAAGAGAAAAAATCCCCATCCAAAAATATCTGCATAATCCCCAGTTGACCACCACTGATTCAATGAGTCGCTAAGGATCCATAGATCCTCACAATCATTTTTGCGATGCAATGATGCAGGAGCACATCCATCGCCTCGATGCAGATGACCGAACCTGACATAATGTTCAGCCCCAAACAATAAGTCCGTGCCAAGTCTACCAAGTGTACATCCCCTAGAAACTGGGGATCAGCAGGTAGGTCCATTCCCTGAAAAGAGAGCCTCGTCAAGAAATATACATCCTCCACAGCCGAGAATGTCAACTACTACCCCCACACAATGAAGCACTGCAGATCAGTGCTCCACATCGAAATCAGATACTGAAGCAAGTACTCTTGTGACCGTATCTGGGCCAAAGTTCAATTTCAGTCTTGTCTTGTATTTCTTTTCCCCCTTTCATTTGCTTTAAAGAAAAGAGAAAAAAATATTTATTTCAAGTTTTTTCTATTTAAAGCATTTCCAAAAAATAAAAATAATTAGCATAGTGTTGTGTTTTCTTCTCATCTTGAAAGAATTTCAAAAGAAAATAAGAAAGATAATCCTTCTTTGCCAGTGTTATTTTAAGTTTCATCACTTTTTTCAAGAGTCTTAACAACATCAGTTGCACTACCACACCCCTTTTGGGTTAACCAAGCCAGTAAAAAGAACACTAAATATAAAATTAACTAGACTTTTTATGTTTGTAGGGTCAACTGACTAGTTTAGGGTTAGGGACTTGAATTAGGTTGGAGAGGAAACTCTTAAAGGCCGTTAAATAAAACATTGGAGTCTGATTTAGGGAGTGTTAAAGTCCAGTGATGTGAAATTTATCTAGAACCCCCCTCTAACACAGGGGCTAAATACGAGGTCGCATGAGGAAACATAGCAGAGATAAACCCTCCAAAGTCGGACCAAGCATAGTGGAGAATGCATATTGAGGATTTGTCGTGGGATACTGTCGCTTTCATTTTCCTATGGAGCTTCATGGACCTCAAATCTATTCGATATCCTCAGTTGTCTTCCAGACCACTTGATTTTGATACCCTCGATAGTTTTCAGACATTTTATCCTGCTCATTGCGGTCCACCCGACTGTTGACTGTATCCGCCTGGTGACTGCTTGCGAGCTGGAAACTTAGTTTCTTTTATTCTATGGATTTACATAGGTGACTGTGGGGGCATACCATGGTACTTAGGGTATATGTCAAGCCATGCTTTACAGAGTATACCCAGAGGGTGCTTCCATTTCCAAGTTGCACTTGCACCGATAAGCTGCTCTAGTGTTGGTTGGCGTAACTATTCTTCCAACTAGATAATGGTCTACTTGATTTTCCTTTAGGAACTTTTAGTGTGTGCCCTGTGCTCCCTAGTTTTCCATAGTGATTTATTCAGTCATTTATTTGGGTATTTGAACTAAGGTGGTATGCCTCCCACTCTGTTGTTCGTGAGGACTTTTCTATCTTCCACTTATAAATGTGGAGCCGCCTCTTTATAGGCGTTGTTTTGATAACATTGATTCTCCATAGTCGGTGTGTGAGACTTTTACGGACTTGAACGATCCCACAAGGGGATAAAATGCGCATAAGATCTTCATGGCTAAAATTCTCAATGATAGCAACCAAGGAACCCCTTCGCAAGGGGATTCTTGTAATTTTCCTTTCTTCGGAAACATTGGTGTCCCTTTGATGGCCACTTTGTACATTCCTGGGTTCAATGTGGGAATACCAGTTTGGTTGGGTACCATTCCAAATGTCCCAAATCCTCTTGAAACTTCGCAGTTAATAACCTTATTTCATGGGAATAATGTTGATGTTCCTTCATTAGCAAAGTTTTCTCCTCCTCCTTCTCCCTCCTCTGGTGAAACTACAGTTACTAGTAACCGAAAGTCTAAATGAAATAGAAAGAGGAAGAATAGGAAGAATAAGTCACCAACCTCTACTCGTCATGTTGGAGATAGATCCTCAACCTCTACAAGTCATGCTGAAGACCAACACCCAGCCTCTACAAGTTATGTTGGGGCCAAGAAATCACTCTCTACAAGTAATGCTAGGGGAAAAAGTCAAGTCACTGCTAGTCATACTAGTAATAAATCTATATCTTGTGCGAGTCATGTTATCAACCCATCACCAACCTATGAAAGTCATGTTGGAGATGTGCAAACAACCACTGCTAGTCATGCTGGGGGAATTGATTCTGTTGAGAAACCTAGACAGATAGGATGTAATCCTAAGTTCCCTTGTAATATTTTCGGACATCACCTTACACATATGTGCCCTTGAATTCTAGAGGTACAAAGATTGTGGTCCCTGTCTGCAAGATCTTTTGATTCTGAGTCTTCTAAGGTTTCCTCACAGTATATTTAGTCTTTGGTTGATGAAGTGGTCATTCCTATGCAGTCTTTGGTTGATCCCACTCCTCTTTTAGGGGGTGATGTGCCTTTAGATAATGTATTCTCGTAGTCTTCGGCTGATCCCACTCTTCTCTTGGAGAGTCATGAGTCTACCAAAGTGGTCATGCCGATGTAGTCTTCAACTGATCCCACTCTTCTCTTGGGGAGTGATGTGTCTACTGACTATGTTTTTAGCATTTCCATTTCAGTACTTTCAAAACAAGGGTGCGTTCTTGAAGAAACCCCCCTACCTCAGCAGGTCTGGTGACCTCTTGGTCAAGGATCATTCTAATTCTCTGAGCTTGGGTCCTTGCTGGAACCTTCAAAAAACAATTATCCATGGGCCCTTATAAAACTCTACCAACACAAACAACTACTTGGTGTGAGTTCCCTCCATGACACCATTGGATGTGACCATGTTCCTATCCAAAAGGTGCTTTGCGACCCCACATATCGGGTATTTGCATGTGATTCAACCCAACTCTCCCGAACTCCCAACTTGGAGCCTAGCACGTGCTAGCTCCTCTATTCATCCTTCACCAATGTGATGTAACACCCTGTTTCCCCCAGTTTGTAAAAATAATTGTATTGGCCAAGAACTGTGGAAAACTAAAAAATGTGAATGTGTGATGTGAATGGACCTTGTGAAAAAAGTCGATGAATGTAAATAATATTATGAATATATATATATATATATATATATATATATATATATTGCAGGATTGCTGAGAGGGGATATGCTGAAAAAGAGACCATGATGGCTGAAGAAAGGTGGTGGAAGGCACCTGGAAAGGTGGCGTTAACTTCCACTGAAACCAATACCATATTTGGACTTCACTGGCCTGGAGAACCAAGAGTGGCTCACTCGCCCGAAATAAATTACTCGCGGGTTGGTAGGTAGATGGCTCCTCAGAAATTAATGAGGGATGGGGGAAGTGAACTACCCATCCGTAGGAGCCTCAGGCTTGACCACCATGAGGGAAATTGTGCCACATGCAACCTCGCAAGAGGGAAATGTGTGAGGAAGAAGCGGGGAGGGGGAAAACGCGAGGGAAGGAGGAAGAACTCTGGTGATATGCAGAGTGAGTGATATCAGAGAAGGGGGAGAGTAACCCTCATTCTCAGTCACTGGAAAATCGATACACAGTCTCGCAGCATCGTGGTCTCAGCTCGGGGATGGCTAGTGGTAAATCCATTGGGATTCGTTGAGCCTATGGTTGGGTGGAAACGAGCACCCCTCTCAGCAGTTGCACTCACCTCTCGTGTTGTTTCTGATAAGTGTTTTACATCTTGCATCATAAAATTATATGCTGACATATATGCTCTTAATATGTGCAGTTTTATGAATGGTTTTCATATAAGACTGCCTATGTAGTGTTTTGATTCAGGAATGGTGGTTGCATGCTTACAATGAAATATCCATGTATGGATTATGCTTATAAATAGATTGAATCAATTCATACTTCAAGTCTATTCTCGAGAAATCTATACCCTTATCCATATCAGGTAATACCCTAAATAGATCTCCCCATAGAGACACCCTTCTTAGAAAGCTCACCCAGAACCTGCAAAAATGATTTAAAGGCGTAAGTCTTGGTAACCCTGTACGAGGAAGAATGATCCTCTTGAAATCCCAAAATAGCAGTGAAGGAATACCATGTTCACTTCACAAGAGTCATAAAGGAGGCATTGGACGGTTGGAATTATCCGTGGAGAATTCGCGAAGTCCTGAGAGACATTAGATCTTGCAGAGGAGCAAGGGAGTTACGATAATCCCCTTTTCTTTTTAAGTCTTAAGCTCGGGAGAAATTGGACAATAGGATCTGGGTCGACAAGGACTGTTGGATCACTTGCGAAATCTCATTTCGTGGATTAGCGAGTTGAAGGGTTAAAACCCTTGCCTCAAGATTCACGAGGCCATGAAAGGTGAAGTCCCGAAGGGGCAAAAGAATCTGAATCGTTCGTCTCAGAGCAGACACATGTCGCGAGATCGCCCATATCAGGGATTCAGACATTGAGAATCCTAGAGGGAAGTCTTTTGACCTCGCGAAAGGATACTAGACTGTATATCCTAGGGACCCATCAGAGCCCTCTAAGCTATCGATCTTAACCATTACTTATGCGAGAGAGTGAAGTCGACTACGTCCCAAAAGTCTCGAAGACATCAGGACCATCCATGTTGGAGGACAGGTGGCAAAGATCTAACCATTTTGCGTATCGGGGATTTGTAAATTTAGAGGTGGAATACCAAACCCTTAGAGTTGTGAAGTCTCAAGTCATGAGATCACGATGAGATCTAGGCCGTTGATCAAAGAGGAAGGACAACAGTGAGATCTGACCATTTCACGTATCGGCAATTCGTGAGTTTGGAGGTGGAAGACCAAACCCTTGGAGTCGCGAAGTCTCAAATAGCGAGAAGTAGGAGCAACCATTGAGTCAGGACCTCCTCTCCATATCGCATATCAGGGTCTCAGAGGTTGAGAGGAATCATCTTTGACTGTAGAAGTCCTGATCTTGCGAGTTTCCAGAGCTTGTGCAACACATGGCACGTCCGCTTGGTGGGACCCGCGTGACTGACAGGCAGACACGGATCACCTAGAGAAGAAATTCAATGCTCCATTGACTTCTCGCATCTCGAGGTTTTGCAAGAAGAGAGCGTAAGAGTTTGGTGCTCCAACTCACGAAGTCGCGAAGTGCGAAGTGGCGAGGAGAAAAATATGAACCGTTGGATCCGGGAATGGGAGGACCATTGGATCATAACTCCGTGGTGATATCGTATTTCAGGAATTTGGGGGTTCGAAGGTTGGAAGGGGTCATTTTCGACCGTAGAAGTTGTGAAGTGTCAAGAGTCGAGGCTCATGAGAACACGTGCCACGTCCATCAGGTAAGGCTCACACGATTAATAGGTGGGCACGCATCACCCAGAAAGGGGTCAACACTCTGTTGACTTCTCATGTCTCGGAGATTCATGAGATAGGAGCATGAAGTCTCAATGCTCCAAATTGCGAGGTTGCGAGTTGCGAGAAGTGAAAAGAGGAATTCAACCATTGTTGACTTTCATGTCTTAGGATTTCAGAGAAGAAGAGCATGAGAGTTCACCCTTTGAACTCACGAAGCAGTGAGTAGTGAGAGGATCTAGTGCTTAGCCTATCCGGTGGACACGCATGGAGAGTGCTAATAAGGAAGGGCCATACCATATCAGAATCTCGGGTATCAGTGATTGGTGAAGAAAATTTGAGGGTCTTTGACTCACGACCCGCGAGATCGCGAGTTGAGAAAGGTGCTTTCATTTAGGCATGTATGTGGTCCTATCGAGATAGGGACTAAAGAGGGGGAGCTAGTGCTTTGTCGTTAAGTGGCAGGTAGATCTGGATGGCCAGAATCTGCACGCCCAGATCTACGACCAGGGTTTCATTCTGGAGCCCCCTCACCATTCTACCTTTAATATTGGACTCACTTATATCCCTAAGTCGTGAAACACGAAAAGGCACCCATTTTGTTTGGCCTGTGGTCCTAATCCATGATCACAGGGAGGTGAACAGAGAAGAACTAGCATGCTCTAGGTCTCCGTAGGTATCTCGGGGATTCCGATCCTCGAAATTCGACGAAAATTTTATTATGTTGTAGTGGGTGTGTGACAAATTGGTATCATAGCATGGTTACAACACTCGTTCTGCTTAGGCTCATGAACATGTTGCGTAGAAGCTCTGTTTGAAACACTCTTAAAAAGAGTAACTCCCTGTCTTAACCTTCCTAATTAAAAGATGAAGTTAAGAATGAAAATCCCCTATTGTGTGTGTGTACATGTGAAAATATGAATTATGTACTGGTTATAAATGAATATAAATATTGACTAACAACCAACATTTTTCCTTTTGCACACAAGTAGAAGATCAACCGTGGGAAATTATCAACGCATAGTATGGTGACTCACCAAGAAGTGGGAGAAGGCTCCCAAAATAGAGATGAAGAGTCTGATGAAAGGAGGGTAGTAGGGATCCCTCTAGATCTAGCTGAGACTGTGAGGAGTCTCATGGTTGAATTACAAAGATGTAAGGCTGACAATGAAAGGATGATGAAAGAACAAGAAAAGAAAATAGAAATTAACGTAGTTTTACTGCAGAGTTTATCCGATCTACAAAGACAAATGCAGCATGAACCTGAAACTCAGAAACATGGTCATATCAGTGGCCACACTAAGAGGAGCACCTCRAAAAAGGTCCACCCCAGAGGTAAAGGACGAGTGCCGAGTGATTCCTCTAAGAAGGAAGCTGACGATTCAGAAGGCTCTTCTAGCAGCAGAACCARCTCCTATCCCTGAAGAAAACAGATTTAGAAAAATTCTTCCAAAGGTCGAAAATTTGAAGAATTTAGAAAGGCCAAACCACCCTCCTTTGATGGTGAAATAAATAAGGGAGAGGAAGCAGAGGCATGGCTTCTTGGACTAAAGAAGTATTTCAGAGTCCATGAATTTTCAAAAATATGAAGGCCCGAGTGGCCACCTTGAATGGAAAGGCTTCCCTTTGGTGGGAAGACCTTAAGAATGTGAAAGGGGTTCACAAAGAGAACCTGTCTTGGGAATGGTTTGAGAAATACTTCCAGAAGAAGTATCTGTCGGAAAAAGATTTTGACCAAAAGACTAAAGAGTTTTATGAACTCAAACCGGGACAACTTACTATAGAAGAATATATCAACAAATTCCTTGATTTTTTGAGGTATGTACCCTATATCAAGGCAGAAAAGGCAAAGGTGCAATGCTTCATCAGTGGACTATTTAAGGACTATCAGAATAGAATTGAATTTGATGAGCCAAAGACTCTAGAAGACACTATTCGAAAGGAAACCTATTGTCATGAACAATTTGGGCATCGAGCAGAACCTCGTGAAGGATGGAAACAAAAGAATAGTTCAAGATTTCAAAAAAGGGGAATTAAATCCCCAGGATTTAAGAACTACAAGAAGAACCCAAGAATGAACTTTCCATCCCGAAGTATGCACCAACAAAATTTTCCCTCCTTGAGCCGAAATAAAACTTTTGGACCCATATCAATGAAGACTGATAATCAAAAGAGAGAACCATTGAAATGTTGGGGTTGCAGGGAAGAACATCTCCTGAGAGACTGCCCACACTGACAATAGAATAGTTGGAGAATTTATAACATACAGGAAGCTACTACCGTCAATGATGTGGCCAGGAGTGTGCCACAAATTTATGCAGCCTTGGATAATAACGAAGATGACCACCAAGCTTCAGTAGTGGAAATAGAAGGTATGATTTCCAATCATCTAGTGTCTGTTTTGATTGACCTTGGTTCAAATTTGAGTTATATAGCCCCTAACGTTGTTGATAAGTGTAAACTACAGCCACAAAAATATACCAATCCATGGTTGGTACAGTTAGCCACTGGCACCAAAAGGAGGATAGAAAAAGTCATACCAGCCTACCAATTAATGTCAGTGAATTCCCCACCCAAACAACCCTTAACATATTACCCCTAGGATCATATGATCTATTGATTGGTATGGATTGGCTAGCTACCCATAAAGCCAGATTGGACTATTACCATAAAACCTTAGAATGTGTAAGTAAGGAAGGGGAAAGGATAACCCTTCAAGGGATCTAAAAACCTATCTTGGTGAGACAAATATCAGCTCTGCAAATGAGAAAGTATTGTTGAAAGATATGTACCCTATATGAAATACAGGTGTTGAAAACAATTGAAGGTGACAAACCAAGCCTTGACAATCACCCTATCCTAAGAGAATATAGAGATGTGTTTCCGAAAGAGGTACTGGGCTTACCTCCAAGAAGGGACATAGACATCTCGATATAACTTGCACCGGGAGCGGTGCCAGTGTCTAGGACACCCTACCAGATGAGTACACCCGAGTTAGTTGAACTCAAGATGCAATTAAAAGAAATGATGGATAAAAGCTATATTCGGCCTAGCGTGTCTCCATGGGGAGCACCAGTCTTGTTCATGAAAAAGAAGGATGGTACCCTTAGACTGTGTATAGATTATAGACAACTCAATAAGGTAACCATAAAGAACAAGTACCCCTTGCCCAGGATTGATGACTTGTTCGATCAATTTGGGGGTGCGTCTATTTTCTCAAAGATTGATTTGAGGTCGGGATACCATCAAGTCCGAATCAAGGGTGAAGAAATCCATAAAACTTCCTTCCGAATGAGGTATGGTCACTATGATTTTGTGGTGGTGCCATTTGGGTTGACCAATTCCCCTGCCACTTTTATGTGTTTGATGAACAATGTACTCAGCAAATTCCTAGACAAATTTGTACTTGTTTTTATTGATGATATATTAATTTACTCCAAGAACAGAAAAGAGCATGAAGAGCATCTTAGACTTGTGCTGCAAGTGCTAAGAGAACATCATATCTATGCCAAATTTAGCAAATGTGAATTTTTCCAGAAGCAAATGCATTATTTAGGCCACATTCTCTCTGAAGAAGGGGTAGTGGTAGACCCTGACAAAATCAGGTCTATCATGGAATGGCCTACCCCAAAGGATGTTTCGGACATCAGATCCTTTATGGGATTAGCAGGATACTATAGGAGATTTATAAAAGGATTCTCCATGATTGGTTGTCCAATCACTTCCCTCCATAAGAAGGGGACAAAATTCCTGTGGACACATAAATGTGAAGAAATATTTCAAACCCTCAAACATCTACTGACCCATGCACCTGTGCTGAAGATCGTCGATCCAGAAGCTGACTTCCTTGTGTGCATAGATGTCTGTAAGGAATGGATTAGAGGCATCCTTATGTAGAAAGGAAGTGTGATCTGCTATGAATCCTGAAAATTGAATGAGCATGAAGCCAACTATGTTACCCATGATCTAGAACTAGCTGCCATAGTTCATGCCTTGAAAATGTGGAGGCATTACCTCCTGGGAATTTTTTATTTATTTATGACAGATCACTGTGGATTGCAATACCTGTTTGATCAACCAAAGCTCAATGCTAGACAAGCTAGGTGGATGGACCTCCTTAGCGAGTTTGATTTCGAGATCAAACACATTAAAGGAAAGGAAAATAGGGTGGCCGATGCCCTTAGCAGAAGTATGGAATTGATTCACTTGGCAGTGGTGAGCACCTACGAGACAAATGTCAAGGAAAGAATCAGAAATGCACAAGAAATAGATCCCTTCATCCAGACCGTAACCATGTACCTATAGCAAGAACCCGCTGGAGTAAAATATGAAGGCTACCAGAAGACCGAAGGAGGTCTTCTCACTTACAAAAGAAGATTTTATGTCCCGGATTGTGATGACTTGAAGAGGTTTATTATGGATGAACTACATAAAATACCCTACTCGGGTCATCCAGGATACCAGAAAATGATCACAGCCGCTAGGAAACAATTTTATTGACCTGGATTGAAGAAAGACATAGCTGAGTACCTAGCCAAATGCATAGAGTGACAACAGGTTAAAGTATAACATCGAAACCTAGCAGGATTATTGCAGCCTTTACCAATCCCAGAGTGGAAATGGGAAACCATCTCCATGGATTTAATCACTGGATTACCAACCTCAACCAAATAGAATGATGCCATTATGGTGGTGGTGGATAAATTGAGAAAGTCTTCTCACTTCATCCCCATAAAGTTGACCTGTAAGGCAATTGATATTGCCCAAGTATTCATGAAAGAGATATTCAAACTGCATGGTATGCTGAAAGAGATCATGTCTGACAGAGACACAAAATTTACTTCCAACTTTTGGAAATCACTGATGGCTGGTTTAGAGGCCAAGTTGTTGTTTAGCACTGCCTATCACCCTCAAACTGATGTACAAATAGAAAGAGTGAATCAAATACTAGAATATATGTTAAGGATGCATGTAATGCATCAACCCAAGAAGTGGGAATACTACCTTCCACTGGTATAATTTGCCTACAACAATGGCTACCAAGCATCGTTAAAGATGAGTCCCTTCAAAGTCCTCTATGGTAGACCATGTAACACTCCATTCAGCTGGAGTAATCCCGTAAACAGGATTTATTTTGGACCTGACATGTTCAAAGAAATGGAACAGTAGGTGACTCAGATAAAACAAAACCTGAAGGTCACTCAGAACCGACATAAAATTTATGCCGACCAAAAGAGAACTCCAAGAGAGTTCAAAGAAGGAGATCATGTATATCTCAGAGTTAGGCCCAGGAAGAGTTCCTTGAAAATGGGATCTTGTGCCAAGTTGGCACCTTGGTATTGTGGACCCTTTGAGGTTCTAGATAGAGTGGGACCTATAGCCTATAGGCTAGCACTTCCTCCCACAATAAAAGAACATAATGTTTTCCATGTTTCATTATTGAAGGAATATGTACATGATGCTAATCATATAATTTACTGGTTTGTGATCCAGGTGGAACCGGAGGGAGAATTTATACTAGAACCACAATGCATATTGGACAAAAAGGAAACCCCACTCCGGAATTGAACCATTGCACAGGTCAAGGTGTAGTCGAGAAATTTTGGCCCAGATGAGGCTACATGGGAAATGGAGGATGCCATGAGACAAGCATATCCGATTTTGTTTACTTTTGTACATGCATGTCATGTTAATAGATAAGAACATCGAGGATGATGTTCCTTTAAGGGGGAGGGAATTGTAACACCCTGTTTCCCCCAGTTTGTAAAAATAACTGTATTGGCCAAGAACTGTGGCAAACTCAAAAATGTGAATGTGTGATGTGAATGGACCTTGTGAAAAATGTCGATGAATGTAAATAATATTATGAATATACATATATATAGCAGGACTATTGAGAGGGGATATGCTGAAAAAGAGACCATGATGGCTAAAGAAAGGTGGTGGAAGGCACCTGGAAAGGTGGCATTAACTTCCACCAAAACCAATACCGTATTTGGACTTCACTGACTCGGAGAACCAAGAGTGGCTCACTGGCTAGAAATAAATTACTCACAGGTTGGTAGATAGATGGCTCCTCAAAAATTAATGAGAGATGGGGAAAGTGAACCACCCATCCGTAGGAGCCTTGGGCCTGACCACCGTGAGGGAAATCACACCACACGCAACCTCTCAAGAGGGAAATGCATGAGGAAGAAGCGGGGAGGGGGCAGACACGAAGGAAGGAGGAAGAAATCTGGTTATATGCAGAGTGAGTGATAGTGGAGAAGGGGGAGAGTAACCCTCGTTCTGGGTCACTGGTAAACTGAGACGCAATCTAGCAGCATCATGGTCTCAGCTCGGGGGTGGCTAGTGGTTAATCCATTGGGAGTTGTTGAGCCTACGATTGGGTGGAAATGATCACCCCTCTCAGTAGTTGCACTCACCTCTGGTGTTATTTCTGATAAGTGTTTTACATCTTGCATCGTGAAATTATATGCTGACATATATGCTCTTAATCTGTGCAGTTTTATGAATGGTTTTCATATAAGACTGCCTGTGTAGTGTTTTGATTCAGGAATGGTGGTTGCATTCTTATAATGAAATATCCATGTATGGCTTATTCTTATAAATAGATTTATATGTATATACGCATATTGAATCATTTCAGACTTCAAGTCTATTCTCGGGAAATCTATACCCTTATCCATCTTAGGTAATACCCTGGATAGATCTCCCCATAGAGACACCCTTCTTAGAAAGCTCTCCCAGAATAGTGAAAAAGGATTTAAAGGAATAAGTCTTGGTAACCCTATACGAGGAAGAATGATCCTCTTGAAATACCGAAATAGTAGCGAAGGAACATTGTGTTTGCTTCGCAAGAGTCGTAAAGGAGGCATTGGATGGTTGGAATTCTCCGTGGAGAATTCACGAAGTCCTGAGAGCCATTATATCTTGCAGAGGAGCAAGGGAGTTATGGTAAGCCCCTTTTCTTTTTAAGTCTTAATCTCGAGAGAAATTGGACAGTAGGATCTGGGTGGACAAGGACCATTGGATCACTCGCGAAATCTCATTTCGTGGATTTGCGAGTTGAAGGGTTAAAACCCTTGCCTCAAGATTCATGAGGCCATGAAAGGCGAAATCCCAAAGGGGTGAAATAATCTGAGCCATTTTTCTGAGAGCGGACGTGTGTCGTGAGATTGCCCATATCGGCGATTCGGACATCGGGAGTCATAGAGGGAAGTCTTTCGACCTCGCGAGTGGCGAAGCCGCGAGAGGATCCTAGACCGTAGATCCTAGGGACCCATCAAAGCCCTCTAAGACATTGATCTTAACCATTACTTAGGTGGGAGAGTGAACTCGACTACATCACAAAAGTCCCAAAGACATTGGGACCATCCATGTCTGAGGACAGGTGGCAGAGATCTGTCCATTTTGGGTAACGGGGATTCATGAATTTTGAGGTGGAAGACCAAACCCTTGGAGTTGTGAAGTCCCAAGTTGCAAGATCACGATGAGATATGGGCCATTGATCAAAGAGGAAGGACAACTGTGAGATTTGACCATTTCACGTATCGGGGATTCGTGAGTTTGGAGGTGGAAGACCAAACCCTTGGAGTCACGAAGTCCCAAATAGCGAGAAGTAGGAGCAACCATTAATTCAGTACCTCCTCGCCATATCACATATTGAGGCCTTGGAGTTTGAGGGGAATCAGCTTCGACTGTAGAAGTCTCAAGCTTGCGAGTTGTGAGAGCTTGTGCAACATGTGGCACGTCCTCTTGGTGGGACCCACGTGACTGATAGGTGGACATGTGTCACCTGGAGAAGGGAGTCAATGCTCCATTGACTTCTCACATCTTGGGGTTTCACAAGAAGACAACACAAGAGTTGAGTGCTCCAACTCACAAAGTTGCGAAGTGTGAAGTGGCAAGGAGAAAAATCTGAACCGTTGGAGCCAGGAATGGGAGGACCGTTGGATCAGAACTCCATGGTGATATCGTATTTCAGGAGTTTGGGGGTTCGAAAGTTGGAAGCGGTCACTTTCGACCATAGAAGTCACAAAGTGATGAGATCCGAGGCTCGTGAGAACATGTGTCACATCCATCAGGTGGGGCTCGAGTGATTGATAGGTTGGCACCTATCACCCGGAAAGGGGTCAATACTCTGTTGACTTCTCGCATCTTAGAGATTAGCGAGATAGGATCACGAAGGCTCAACACTCCAACTTGCGAGGTTGCGAGTTGTGAGAAGTGAAAAGAGGAAGTCAACCATTGTTGACTTTCGCATCTCAGGATTTCAGAGAAGAAGAGCACGAGAGTTCACCCTTGTGAACTCATGAAGCGGCAAGTAGCGAAAGGAGCTAGTGCTTAGCCTAGCATGTGGACATGCATGGAGAGCGCTAATAAGGAAGGGCCATACCATATCGGAATCTTGGGTATCGGTGATTGGTGAAGAAAATTTGAGGGTCTTTGACTCATGAACCATGAGATCACGAGTTGAGAAAGGTGCTTGCATTTAGGCGCATATGTGGTCCTATCAAGATAGGGACTAAAGAGAGGAAGCTAGTGCTTTGTCATTAAGTAGCGGGTAGATCTGGATGGCCAAAATATGCGTGCCCAGTTCTACAACTAGGGTTTCATTCTGGAGCCCCCTCGCCATTCTACCTTTAAGATTGGACTCGCTTTTATCGCTGAGTCGCGAAAAACGAAAAGGCACCTAGTGTTTTTGGCCTGTGGTCCTAATCCATGATCACAAGGAGGTGAACAGGGAAGAACTAGCCTGCGCTAGGTCCCCATAGGTATCTCAGGGATTCCGATCCTTGAGAATTTGATGCAAATTTTATTATGTCGTAGTGGGTGTGTGACATGTGACCTCTGACTATGACCCAAGGCCAATCTCTTGAGTGTTTTGCGATTTCACACTTCGCGACTTCGCCTCTCACAAAGTTTTCTTGCTCGTCCTTCCGAAACCCAAACTAGTGAGTTGTCATCACTAGATAAAAGGTCCACAATACCTTCGATCCAACGCTCCTAATCTCCTTCATGAATCGGGACTTTACATTTCATGAAGTTCGACAATGGCTTCCTCCCTTCTCTCAATTCTTGAATTTCTGAACTTGCAAAATTTTTAGGACCAGATCTATGGTCTAGATCCCTCCTTTGATCGACAATTTCAATCGAATTGTGAACTCAAACTTCACGAGCTCTCACGACTCCTATCTCTGGTTTCCTGAGTTAAGAGTGAGAAAAATGTTGATCTCTCGACACATGTCCCTCTTTGATGGGCGGTGAGGATTTCTGCAGCCCCTGACTCTTTGGGTATCCTCCTGTGCACTTTCAAAGGGTTAAGCCTTGTACACTTACCTATGGATAAAATGGTTGTTGGTCCACGCACTCAGATCCTATGGTCCAGATATGATCTTCTCATGTGCGCTCTTCCTTGGTGTTTGGACATGAGATTCAATGACCCAGATATGTTCGTCTGCAACAAATCTAACGATAGTTGTTTCTCCTCCTCCTGAGCTTGTTCTTTCTCCTAACTTGGAAGAGTTTCTAAGTGTTTCGAATATCTCTGCCTTCAATCTTCCTTCTGCGAGCCCTGATGTATTGGCTCTCGATATTGTTTTCCCTCCTAATCTTTCATCAATGTAACTTGACCTCACCCTGACATGCACTTTCTCTCTGCGTGAAAACTTGCACTGCTTCTGCTAAGATTTCAGCTTGCTCTGTCTCTAAGGGACTCATCCCTTCTGTGTCTTCCAAAATACTTCTGGTGCCCGTCTAACACATTCTTTGCTTGTCCTCCTGAGATTCTCAAACTTGAAAACAAGTTCTCTCTTATGGACACTCTGTGTGCTTGACTGGCCTTCAAATGGTTGTATTTCAACTCTTCATTCAATTGCTCTCCTGGTGCACTCCTTGCATAGGTATTTCTCTAGAGTATTTAGTAACTATGTTTCTCCTTGAGCTTCAACTGCTTGAACCTCGAATATCTCTGTCCCTTTTTGTCCTCAAAGGGATATAAGCTCCCTCTTGGAAACTTATGCTTAAGAACTCCTTGTTGAGTTGAAAGAGTATTTGGTAACTCTGTGAGTGTCTTCTCCTTTGACACTTCTCTTCTGAATAAACTCGAAACAGAGTTCTCTTTGTGCAAGCCTTGCACATGCTTGATTCCCTCCTGGTAGAGCTTCTACAAAATCCTCAGAAGTTCTATCTCCCTATTCCTTCTCTACACAGTCCTACCTCCAAGGTGTCCAGTAACCTTGAGGCTTCCCTTGAGTCCCTAAACTATCCTGGTGTACCCTCCTGGCACGTTCTCCCTTGAAATCGACAGAGAGATTCAGATGTGCACTCCTTGCGCTGGCTACAAAACTTCGAACATTATGTTGTGCACTCCTTGTATCGCCTAAAGAACCCAAAATAAATTTAACAAACCCACAGATAGAGAATTCTATATATCCGTGAAGATGGAACCTAACATACATCTACAACATAAAATAGCACACACGTGACATTCATGAGACATATAACCATACACAGAATATCAAATGCAGGAAAAAATGTTGTTTATATTAATATCAGAATGTTTGTTTACAATGGGTGAGATCTCGGACTGCAACAAAGTATCGGCTCTCTCCTTTTCTCTAATATCATATAGTCTAATGAATCTAGATACAAAGATATTTTTACAAAAGAGGGGCTTCTCGAGCCTTCCCTCCAAGCTACATAATCTCATTAAATTACATTGAATTACAATAAATGGTTGTCTAGTCCGGATCGGATCTAGATATCCTCATCTTGTTAACCATTAAAGGAAACTTCATCTCTTTCATGCGCAATGACATGGCTTTGTCTCTTCCAACCTTACAAACATTAAATTGCAATTTTAAATTTGAAATGAGGGTTGACGCCTCTCCTTCCTCGAATGTGTGCTTGATGTGTTGTCTAGCTGGCCCGTTGCTAGTTTGGAGTGATGCTCCTACATCATAATCCACTGCTATGAAAAATTCATGAGCTCCTGCTCATGAGCTCCCCAACTCTGTTGAAATCCTCCTAGATCCCAAGCTGTTATTTGGAGTTGTCCACCTCCTCCACAACTTTGTTACTGGTGCTTCTGCTTCCCTGTTCCTCTTGCAGGATTTCCTCCTCTATTTAGCTTCCTCCTGCTGACATTCTCTTGTGCTAACCTCAACATCAGCCTTCTTATCTCCTCAATCACCTCGTCCAACTGCTCAACTAGATGGCTTCTTCTTCCATGAAGTCTTCTTGACTGCAACTCTTCCTTCTTGTCAATGGGTAGATCAACATGATCCTCCCACCTATATTTGTCTCCTGTGGCACTAACTAGCCATCCTGCTACATACTCCTCTTCTACAGCCTCATCACTGAGATGCTGCTCAAATTCTCCCTCTTCTGATAGATTATCTTATGCCAGCTCTACTACTAGTTCAGCTCCATCATACTCCAGCTGCTCCTCATGATGGCATATCTCCTCTGGCATGACTATCTCATGGCAAGCATCTTCTTGTTTTGGATTGTTCAACCAACCCTCCATCATGTTCAATTCCATCTCCCATGGAGTGAGCATCTCAACTATGTGCTCCTCTTCTGCTGGGGCATACATCAATATATGTTCCTTCTCCTCCTCTTTGACTATCTCTATTGGATTTCCTTCTGTTTATGCATCTACAACACATGCTCTGGCCTCAACTGGGCTGCCTGGTAGGAATATATGAATTCCCCTAATGATCGTAAGGAATTTTCGATCCTCCTCCATTAGCACACCCTCCTGATATGAACTCTCAGTTGATTTCATCTCTCCTCCCTTTCCCATCTGGTAATCTAGGATTCCTCCTTTTCCCTCATGGAAGTCCATGAGATCCTCTAATCTCCTCTCCATCAACACTCTTTGTTGATATAAACTCACCTTTGATCTCATGAGACCCTTAACCAGTCTCATATCACTTCCCTTGCCCACCTGACAACTTGAAAGTCTACTTTTGTTCTCTTGGAAGTCTATGAGATCCATCGATCTCTCTCCATTTCCCACCTGACGGCTTATGAAACCCTTCTTTGATCTCTTCTCCTCATCATCACTGAGGTTTCTTCCAATCTTTGGCTCACAGATATGAACCATCTCCTCTTCACCTCTGAGGATTTTGACATACCTCAACCACCTTTTTAACAATTTTCATTGTCCTTTGGCTAACAATCCCTTAACTAGGCACTTCACCTTCTTCCTCATGGGCCACTCATACACCCAATGCACTTTTTCATATTGCTTCATTTTGAATGAATGATTCTCCATCTGTGCTCTTATCTCAGCAATCTCTTTGTCAATTTAAGCCTTTCTTTTCTGCTGGCAATCTTCTCTTGGACCACATTCATAGCCTTCAGTAGCCATCTTATTCCTCTACCTACCCTCCTGGAAAATCTATTGTTCACTCTGCAACCAAGAGCATTCCCAACTTCTCCTACAACCCACCAGACTGTCTATTACCTACTGCACACCTTGCAACAATCACCACACAGAGCACCAACACTCTGTCTTCCTTCAGCTATTGCATACAGATGAAATTCAGCTTTTGATACCACCCGATGGTATCGAAATATCTCCTTTATCTCCTTCCTGCTACCTGAAAACAAAGATAACGACTTCCTCCTTTTTCTCCTTGGCCTGAAATTTACAGACAAAAATCATCTCTGATAACACTTGATGGTATCAGACTATCTCCTTTGTCTAGTTCTTCACTTTCTCACGTTTGCCTACAATTTTCAGACAAAATTCTAGGCTCTGATACCACTTGATGGTATCAGACTATCTCCTTCTCTTCTTCCTCCCTTTGCCTACTTTCTATAGACATAAATTGTTTCTGATACCACATGACGCGGCCCCCCTACCTCAACAGGGTTTGCCGACCTCTCGGTCAAGAATCATTCTAATTCTATGAGTTGAAGCAGCTCTTTGGGTTCCCATTGGAACCTTCACAAAACAATTATCCATGGGCCCTTATGAAACTGCAATCGTGTGAACAAGCACTGGGCGTGAGTTCCCTCCACATGACCACTAGTTGTGACCACACACCTATCCAAAAGGCACTTCGCGACCTTGCTTATCAGGTCTTTTCATGTGATTCACCCTGAATCTCCTAACCTCCAAACTCCCAACTTGGAGCCTAGTGCATGCTAGCTCCTCTATTCAGCCTTCACCAATGTGACCTCAGGCTGTGACCTGAGGCCAATCTCTCAAGTGTTTCACGATTTCTCACTTCACGACTTTGCGTCTCACAAAGTTTGCTTGCTATTCCTTTTGAAACTCAAACTTGCGAGTTCCCCTCGCTAGATCAATGGTCCACAATCCCTGTGATCCAACAGTCCTAATATCCTTAGCAAATCAAGACTTCACATTTCGTGAAGTTCGACAATGGCTTCCTCCCTTCTCCTGATTCTCAATTTTCTGAACTTGCAAACTTTTCAGGACCATATCTACGGTCCAGATCCCTCTTTTGATAGATGACTGCAATAGAATTGTGAACTCGAACTTCACTAGTGCTCACGACTCGTATCTATGACTTCCCAAGTTGTGAGTCAGCGAAATGTTGATCTCTCGCCACGCATCCCTCTTCGATGGGCGGTCAGGATTTCTGCGGCTCCTAACTCTTTGGGTATCCTCCTATGCACTTTCAAAGGGTTAATCCTTGTGTACTTACCTCTGGATCCAACGGCTATTGGTCCACGCGCTTAGATCCTATGGTCTAGATCTGATCTTCTCCTGTGCGCTCTTCTTGGGTGTCTTGACATCAGATTCAACGACTCATATCTATTTCTCCACTATTGATCTGATGATAGTTGTTGCTCCTCCTCCTGAGCTTATGCTTCCTCCTAACTTGGAAGAGTTTCTAAGTGTTTCGAATATCTTAGCCTTCAATCTGCCTCTTGCGAGCCCTGATGTATTGGGTCTTGACGGTGTTTTCCCTCCTGATATTTCGTCAATGTAACTTGACCTCGCCCTGATGCACACTTTCTCTCTGCATGCAAACTTGCACTGCTTCTCCTGATATTTCATCTTTCTCAGACACTAAGTTACTCGACCCTTCTGCATCTTCCAAAAGACTTTTGGTGCTCGCATAGCATGTTTTGTGCTCATCCTCCTGAGCTTCTTGAACTTGAAAACAAGTTCTCCCTTCCGCACACTCTGTGTGCTTGACTAGCCTTCAACTAGATGTCTTTCAAAACTTCATCCAAGTGTTGGCCTGGTGCACTCCTTGCACAGGTCTTCCTCTAGAGTATTCAACAACTCTATTTCACCTTGAGCTTCAACTGCTTGAACCTCGAAGGTCTCTGTCTCTTTTTCTCCTCAAAGGGATATAAGTGCCCTCTTGGAAACTTATTCTCAAGCACTCCTTGCTGAGCCGACATAGTATTCAGTAACTTTTTGAGTGTGTTCTCCTCCAACACTTCTCTTCTATCTAAACTTGAAATAGAGTTCTCTTTGTGCATGCCTTTCACTTTCTCGATGCCTTCTTGGTAGAGCTTCTACAAAATCCTCAGAAGTTATGTCTCCCTGTGCCTTCTCTGCATAGTCCTACCTCCAAGGTGTTCAGTAACCTTGAGGCTTGTCTTGAGTCCCTAAAATTTCCTAGTGTACCCTCCTGGAATATTCTCCTCTGAACTTGACAGAGAGATTCATATGCGCACTCCTTGCGCTGGCTACAAAAATTCCAACGTTCTATTGTGCACTCCTTGCACAGCCTAAAAAACCCATAGATAGAGAATTCTATATATCCCTGCATATGGAACCTAACATACATCTACAACATAAAATAACACCCACGTGACATTCATGAGACATATAACCATACATAGAAAATCAAATGGAGGAAAAATTGCTCTTTATATTAATCTCAGAATGTATGTTTACAATGGGTATGAGCTCGGACTACAACAAAGTCTCGGCTCTCTCCTTTTCTCTAATCTCATCTAGTCTAATGAATATATATACAAATATATTTTTACAGAAGAGGGGCTTCTCGAGCCTTCCCTCCAAGCTACCTACTCTCATTGAATTACATTGAATTACAATAAATGCATGTCTAGTCTAGATAAGATCTAGATATCCTCAGCGTGTCAACCATTAAAGGCGACTTCATCTCTTACATGCACAATGACATGGCTTTGGCTCTTCTAGCCTTACAAACATTAAATTACAATTTGAAATTTGAAATGAGGGTTGACGCCTCTCCTTCCTCGAATGCACACTTGATGTGTTGTCTAGTTGGCACATCGATGGGTTGGAACGATGCTCCTGCATCAATTCCACTCACTTTGGGCACACCCCCTCCAAGCCCTAGGATGGTTTCCTTTGATTGCAATGACCTTGTTGAGCCTCATCTTCCTTCTTCAACGCCCTTTCAAATAAGGGTTGAATTTAATTCAACAAACATTTATCAATGTATTGTGGATGAAGGATCCTCTGCAAGTATTTTATCCTCCTCGGTTTGGAAAGTCTTGGGATCTCCCAAGCTTGTGTATTCTTCACATGAGTTGTTGGATTTTGACAGACGTCCTAGTGAATATTTGGGGATTCTTCCTCAGTTTCCTATCTCATTAGGTGGGAAGATTTTCCTTGTCTATGTTATAGTGGTGCAAGGCCCGTTAGATTTTAATATGCTTCTCAGGTGTGATTATGTATATGCTATGAATGTTGTGGTGTCTACGCTCTTCTAGGTCATGAATTTCTATCACAATGGAAGCATTGTCACTATCGACCAGTTGGCATATGATAATCACCATCCTAATTTGGCGTTAGTTCAGGTTGCCCCTTTATATGTTCCTAGTGTTCATGTAGACTCTACCCTGCCACAGGTTAATTATGTGGCGTCTTATCCTCGGTGTTCAATTGATTTTTAGTAGGAACCTGTGAAATCACGTTTTCCTTCTCAAGACTTGGCCTCAAAAATTGATCCATTGGTTTATCCAATGGTGGCATGGGAGCCCTTGCTTCTCCTTATGAGTCTGATCTCGTTGTTTGTAGATCCTCAAGCCCTCATCCTTGTGATTCTTTGTTGATAGACTTTTCCAGTCTTGGCCAGAGCTTCCATCGTCATATGGAATATGGTCATTTTACTTCACCCTTTAGGACTGTCGACTCTCGTTTGCGTGATTTCTTGGATTTTGAATTTCCTTCAGATGAGGCTATCCTTGAATCCATGACTATGTTTTCTATATCATGGGAGGAATTACATCGTGGTTTGTGTTTTATTCCCTTTTGGGAGACTTTCTAAGTTGACTATTGAAGAGACTCTTGGTCTAATCCTATTAGTGGGCTCTACCTGAACCAATTTCATACATGAGTCATATCCCCCTGGAGTATTCGTTAAGCCATTTTCATACTCTCTAAACATGAAAATATTGTCGAGCGATCTTGTTTTCCTTCACACTCGCCAAACTAAAACTTGAATGCACGTCTGTTCGGTGGTATTTTACCCCTTTTTCAGTATGAACGGTTAATTTTACGAACAAAGGTATATTGTAGGAACTTCAGTTCTCTAGAATAGTATTCTCAGGTATAAGTTTAACCCTTTTTCGGGCCTGAGGGACTAAATTTACGAAAAAGGAACCCCCACAGAGTCTATAGTTAAGCTCTTTTCTGACTCCCGAAAATTGAAAAGATCGTTGAGTGACCTTGTTCCTTCACACTCGTTAAAATGGTTCAGAAGAACATCCCCTATGGAGTCCATAGTTAATCTCTTTTCAGACTCCTTAAAATCGAAAAGATCATTGAGTGACCTTGTTCCTGTACACTCATTAAAATGGTACAAAAGAACATCTACTGGCATGAGTTTACCCCTTTTTTTTGGCCTATATATTAAGGAGGAAAAAGGCACTTCGGGATATTTGTCTCACCGAGAGAGTTTTCCTCAGTAAATTTTATACTTCTTTAGGCTAAGGATACTAAATATAGAAAAAGGTTGTGAGACCACAGTTAAGCTCTTTTCAGAATCCTTAAAATTGAAAAGATTTCCAAGTGATCATTTTGTTGTCACACTCATTAAGATGGTTTTAAATAGACGTCTCTTCAGTGATATTTTATCCCTTTTTTGAACCAACTAGACTACTTCCGAAAAGGTACCCCGGTGGAGTCTTCCTTCACATTTTTTCAAACTCTCTAAACGTGAAAAAACCATTGATCTTACCTTCTTTGGGCTCGTGAAAAATGCATTGAAGGAGGTTTCATTGTGTCTTGCTAAATCACATTTGCATCTCTATGTCTTTTTCCTAATGTCGGCTCCATGTTTCTCTCAACTGAACCTTTGAATCATGCCTTATACACAAGCCTTGTATCACTTTGCCTCTGTGACCCAACACCCCGACCCATGGAGGAATTTTCCCCGAGTGTCCTTTTCCTGCACATGTCTCCTTTCTATGAGCATTAGTATGTTCCTTGCACTTGGAAATAGTATGATTGTGACACTCATTCCTCCTTTGTAACATATAATTCTTTTATTCTTTTTCAAGCTCTTTAAAAATATTGAAAAAGACAAAAAAATTCAAAAATACCCCAAAAAGAGGATGGAAAATTTATATTCTTTTTTGGCAGCACAATGAGTCTCCCTTGGAAAAAGCACATACTTCTGTTTGTTGGTCAAGATTTGGGATTTAATATTACCTTAGGAAGTTGTTCTCGCTACAGAGAGTTTTTTCCTCCTCTATTTGGTTATTCTTCCAAACACATAGAGAGTTTGTGTTTCCTCCTGCATCATGAGCTTATTTCAATGTCATGTTGCCTGAGTTTGATCATCTTTCATGCTCTTGTCCAAGGGAAGTTTCACCCAGCCTGAGTCGACCCTTCTGCAGTTTGTCTCTTGACCTCATTCTCGACCATCCCAAAGTCCAATCAAGTCCTTATTCGAAATCAATGAAGTTCTCTACCTTATCACCAAGATCCTCTTTTTTTTTCCCAACGAGTCAATGAAGACCTCTGGGTAGTGAAGTCGTACACTCACATTACACTCCTACCTAAGTTTGAATATCTTAAAGTTGTTTCTTGAGCTCTGAAGGCCTCATATCCATCCATCAGGCGTCACTGACTTCTTGAAGCTGAATACTATACATGTATATCTTTGATTTTGAGATGTAGATCCGTTGTGTATTTCTCACGACTACACTTGATATCATTATATGACATGGATATGCAGTGTATTTCATTGGCATACATGATTTATTTCATCCTGAGCATGGGTATTCCCACCTCAGTGAGACAATTGTTATTTTTGTAGATGGAACCTCCCAAACTCTCATCCCGAGATCACTTGCTTCATACATTGGTGAAGATTTTGTAACGTATTTCAGCCATCAGATTCTCTTCTAACCTCACACATTAGGGGGAATCTTTTATAACCCTAATTTTCTCCACATATGCATACCTGGCATTTTTCCCTCATACATGCAAATGTTTCCAAGCCATCACTGAGAAGCTCTTCTTAAAAAATCATTTTTTGAATATGTGCATGCCCTACACCACTACTTCCTGCATGCATATTATTTATGCATCACTACAACCCATGTACATACACTAGTTGCACCATTACAACCCTTGTACACTTGAAAAAGTTACAAAAATTAAAAATTTGCAAGGAATTCGTTGAGATTACGGGCTATTGGGTAGTTTCCCAACTAATCCATCACCTATAGCCTTTCACGCAACCAAATAACCATTGTTTTCCCATATAAAACGAGGTTTTGGGGTCTCATTCCAAATCTAAGCATAAGAACAGTGAAACTTTGCCCATTTCACATCCCCTCCTTGACCCAAGCATTTGCAACCTTGTTGTCAGAATTGCATTAGAATTCCCCATTTTGGCCTTTTTCCTCCATCATAAGCCCTTTCCATTTCTCAATAATAAGTGTAAGAGGAGAAATAAACATGGAGGTACACTTGGATCTTGGTGAAGTACATCCCGAACTAGGTTCGTGGAGCAGTAGCCGACACTGGTTGTAAGTAATCATTGTTTTATCAATCAAAGAAGTACTTTTCTTGTCCCAATAACATGATGTGTCAAATGTTTACATTTGTTCTATGTTTTTATTATAACATATAACACATATTTATGTGTGAAATGTATGATTTTATTTCCTTGTTTATCTATCTTTGAATGTAGGCTAGCCTTGGGAGGAGGTTTGCAGTCAGCGGAGCCTTCAAGCACGAGAGGATCTACACCAGAAGAAGAGTAAAGGTACAATTACCAGATCCTTCTTAATTTACTTTTCTTGCATAATTTTGGAGTATGTTTGGGGTAGTTAGAAAAGTAGGAGGCTTTTAAATGGTTATTGATCTGCCTACATTGTAAACCCTGGTGTAGCCATAGGGGGGTTTTTCCCCTAGCATTGAGTGTCATCGCATATTGACTTTTCTCATGTTCCTTATCAGTTCCTTATCTTACCTAGTGGATTTCATGAAGCGCTTTGCTTCTTGGAGTCATGTCTCCCTTTCTGTCGACATCAACACAATTTTCACAAGGGAGACAATATATCGACTCTCATTACCTTTACAATGAGGAGTCTCGGACAGTACAGAGAGAACCATCATTTCTCTCTGTTGTCGTTGACCCCCTTAACATTCGAATTCAACACAATCTCATGTTACAGTGGGTCTTACTATGAGACTATTGCAGTTGTTTTATACTGGCCAAAGACCTTTGAGTTTGTTAGGCCATCAATGCCTATGAATCCTCGACACTTCTTGTGGGTGTCTTTTCTTCTTTTTCATAGTATATTCACCATATGAATTGTCCTATGTCATTATCAAACCACCCCGATGGGCACAACATCTATCTACATCATCATACAACTTCAGTTACTCTCTTCCATTTTTTGAGTTACATGACACATGCATGGGGCATGCCCACCTCATTTGTATATAGATTTTATTTTCCTACCTAGAGAAAGGTTTGGTCCAACAATTTCCCCTCTCCCTCCGACAGATTTCTCTTGCAGTTCTTATCAACAATATTAATTACAATGGTACTCTCAGTATAAGAAACATTGATGTATTTCGACTATACATCTTCTCCTAACCTCACACATCAGGGGTCATCTGTTATCACTAAAATTTTGTCTGCAACATCGCATGCAAATGTTTATAGGAATACAACATCTCCAAACACCTTTTAGTTCACCTGCAACACCAAAAAAACATTTCCAAGAGGAAAAAACTATACAATTGGTGAAAAAATGGCATGCGCTAAAACACTAAAGGAAGCTCGTGCACAATGCACAGACCAAATAAGCTCATAGAGCACACAATGCACAATATGCATGACTATGTACAAGAAACTCCACACACTCTTGTGAATGACCCATTTATGGTTCTTGTCGGCCCCTCACCCACTTCTGAACCAACTCCCAACTTGAGTTGACCCTCAAATCAGAGCTGAATCCGAATGGGAGGCTGGTCAAAGACCTAAGGGTGCCCTAAAAGGCCCCTTGTCCACACTAAGAACCAGTTGGATATTGCCTCAAAGAAATGCTATTAATGGAGGCCATGGGTGCACTAATAATTTAAGAATCTCATTGTATTGTTATGTTGCCTCAATCCTCCCTCAATAAACCTCTTTTCTTCTTGGAGCATTCTAGCAACATCTCAATAAGCTATTCACCTCCCCTCTTGAGGGAACAGGCTTGGATTTCTTCACCATTTCCTTTCTATTTTATCATTGTAAGAAGAGATCTCAAATAGGGGATTCAAGAGCTCTCCCAAGGAGGAAGAGGGGATCCATTAGTCCTCTTTTCTCTACAATGTTTGCCAACTAATATATTTATCCATTGGTGGCATAATCATTGGTCATTTGGTTGATTGATTTTGGTTCAAAGTTCCTTGTGCATTTTATTTTTATTTCCTTAGTTGTTTCTATCTTAGTTGTTTGTTTATTTCATGTGCTTGGATTATTTAATTCATACACTAACCTCTGTCTTGTTTAGCAGGCCCAACTAGACTTGTAAGTGTTAATGTTTAAGCAATTATTATAGTTCTTTTCATTTCAATGAATAACAAAAACATAAGATAAGATCACTAAGAAATACAAAATCACAAGAGACACATCATTTATCATGGGAAACCCTCATGGGGAAGAAAACCCAACAAAACTTCCTTAATATAGATAGCCAATAAAATGCCAAGAGATAACTCAAACAAGTACATAAGGTCCTCTCCCAAAGATATTCCTCTCTCTCTCTCTCTCTCTCTCTCTCTCTCTCTCTCTCTCTCTCTCTCTCTTCTACAACTGCAGCTTCGAAAATTGTCTCTCAATGAACAAGTGAGTGTGTGTCTAAGTGAGGTACTAGCCTCCTTATTTATACAATTCAGGCATGTGTGAAAGTGTCTTTTCACTGGCAGGGTTGGCTTCTTCTTCTGGGTGGTTATAAACACCTTTATTATATTTTGGGGCTTCTTTAATATATTATGGGATCAACTTTTCTTTCTTCCTATTACAATTACATTATGACCAATCCAAAAAAGGGGATTTGGTCCTTTTACAATAGCCGACTTGATCAATCCACAATTGGGATTGATCCAATGAATAATATATCAAATAATAATAAGAATACACTTTGCAGTTACATTATTTCAACACTCCCCCTTAAAAAGAAGGGTATTCTACAGCATCATCAGACGAGAGAGAGGCCTTTATCATCAACAACATCAGGAGGACAACATCATCAATATCATCTTGGAACATTGATTGGCTTATCTATAAATCATCAAAAGTTTTCTTCATCGGTAGCATCTTCATTCTCAAAGGAATTCAGTCATAATTTGCATCAATATGTATTAGTATAAAACTAATACATCATCATCATCACAACACGAGGTTGGCTCATCATAATATAGGACTGGATTTATGTCACAACTATTAAGCTAGAAGCTCAGTACTCATCTTTCTTTATGTCACAACAATCAAGCTAGAAGCAAGATACTAGACAAGCTTTACATCACAACTTCTCAAGATGGAAGCACAGTACTAGTCTCATCTCAACATCTTTCTTTATTTCACAACACTCAAGCTGGAAGAAAGATACTAGACTGGATTTACGTCACAGTTGTCAAGACGATAGCATAGTACTAGTCTCATCTCAATTTCTTGCTTTACGTCACAACACTCAATATGGAAGCAAGATATTAGATCGGCTTTACGTCACAACTGTTAAGCCAGAAGCACAGTACTAGTATCATGACATCTTCTTTCTTTACGTCACAACCATCAGGTTGGAAGCAAGATACTAGAATGGATTTACATCACAGCTATCAAGCCAGAAGCACAATACTAGTCTCAACACATCTTCTTTATTTATGTCACAACACTAAAGCTGGAAGAAAGATATGTCTCATCACAAGAACTACTCCCCCTTTCTAGGAAGGTCCTTTCAGAATATACCAAGATTATCTCGAAAGTTCTCAAAATTTACACGAGATAGAGGCTTGGTCGACACATCAACAACCTGTTCATATGTGCTAACGTACTAGAGATTTAAGGCTCCTCTCTGCACCATGTCACGGATGTAATGATAAAGAATCTCTATGTGCTTCGACCTGTCATGGAATACAAGATTCTCTATCATCTTTATGCATCTTTGGTTGTCACATAGGATTGTTCTTGCTTCCATATCTAGGTCAAATAGGTTGGTCAAAAACTTTCGAAGCCATATAGCTTCGTAGCTGCAGAACATGCAGCAATGTATTCTACTTCCACTGTGATGAGAGAAATGTTGGATTGCTTCCTACTCTACCACAATATCATGGTTGATACCAAACTGAAACAACATCCTGAAGTGATTTTTCTATCAGAAACACTTCTTTCCCAATCTAAATCAGTGTACCCACTCAATGTGAAATCATGATCTCCATCATAATTGATACCACAATCTAATGTACCCTTAAGGTACCTCATCACATGTTTTGCAGCCACAAGGTGAACATGTCTGGTTTCTACTAGAAATTGACTCAAGGTGTTCACGGGAAAACAAATGTTTGGTCTGGTGTTCGTCAAGTACATCAGCGATCCAATAATTTTTCTGTACAGTGTGGCATCAATCAATTCTGACGAAGTATCGACCAGAAGCTTCAGCTTCATTTCCATGGGTGTATTCATGGGCTTGCACTCTAACATGTCGAATCTCTTCAATATTTAGACTACATACTTCCCTTGATTAAGGAATATCCTCTCTAGACTCTGCCATACCACAAGACCTAAGAAATAGTGCATTAGGCCAAGGTATTTCATCTCAAATTCTAAAGCGAGTCTCTTGTTACATTCAATGATGAGCTATTATTCTCCAGTTAAGAATAAGTCATCCACATATAGAAATAGTATCACTGGCTCATTGTTCATAACCTTGAAGTAGAGGTTAGAATCTTCTTTACTATTGGTAAATACCAAGCTCGTCAGAAAGCTGTCTATTTGGCCATACCAAGCTCTAGGAGCTTGCTTCAATCCATACAAGGATTTCTTCAACTTGTAGACATGAGACTTCCTGTATTCAACTTCAAATCCTTGGGGTTGCTCTATATACACTTCCTCTTCGATAACGCCATTTAGGAAAGCTGTATTTATGTCCATCTGGTGTAACTTCCTCTTCATCTTAGCTACAAGGGCTATGATGGTTTTGATTGAAGTGTATCTGGCTACAAGAATGAATGTCTCTTCATAGTCAATTCCTTCTTTTGAGAAAATCCATGAGCTACAAATCTTTCTTTATACTTCTCAATACTTCCATCAGCAAAATGTTTTATTTTGAAGAGCCATCTAGACAATACCACATCCTTTTTATTCAGTCTAGGAACTATTTCCCATACATAGTTATTTATTATGGATTAGTATTCTTCTTCCATGGCATATTCCCATTCTTTCTTCTGAATGGCTTCTTCAAAGAAGGTAGTCTCCTTTCCTAGGAGATCACACATCAAAGCCATATAACTAGAGAATGGCTTAGGTTTCTTCACATGTCTCGTGGTTCCTTCAGGAACACCATATTTCTATCCATATTGAATAATCTCTCTAGCCCAATATGGATTTCTTTTATGGGAGATTGTCATATGAGGAGGTTCTTGAAAATATACTACATCATGATATTCTAGAATTTCCTCATCAAGGGAAGTTATGACTTCCCTCACTAGTTCAACATCTCTAGGAACCTCCCTCACTGATTCTACAACTCTGGGGATTATGGGTTCCTCTTCATATACCTCTTCAAGATGACATTTTCTCAATTTCTTGAGTGTTGCATCTTCATCAAAGGTCACATCCATACTGATATAAATGTGGCGGTGACTTGGTATATAGATCCTGAAGGCCTTGGAGACCTCACAGTATCCCACAAATATTCCCTTCTTTCATGAGGGTCCATCATGTTTCTTTTCTCTTTCGGTATATGTATAAATACTAGGAAGCCAAATATTTTGAGATGTCTTACCTCTGGATTCTTTCTGGTGAACATCTCTTCCGAGGTATTGAACCCAAGTGCACTATGGGAAAATTAGTTTTGCACATATACGAATGTCATTGCTTCTTCTTCCCATAAGCACATAGGAAGATCTTAATCATGGATCATGGTCTTCATGACTTCCATTATTGTTATGCTCTTTCTTTCAGCCACACCATTTTGTTGAGGATTATAGGGAGTAGTGAGTTCCCTCTTGATCCCAACATCTTTGCAGAAGTTCACAAACTCTTTTGAGGTGTATTCTCCTCCATTATTTGACCTGAGTATTTTGATCTTTATTTCAAAAAGATTCTCTATCAAGGCTTTGAATTCCTTGAACTTGATGAACACTTCATATTTAGATTTCAAAAAATACACCCAGGTTTTATGAGAATAATCATCAATGAATGATACATAGTATACATACCCACTCATGGAGGATGATGGCATTGGGCCACACACATATGAATGAATGAGTTATAGGACTCCTTCTTTTTTGTCTCTCTTCGAAAAAGGGTTCTTGATGTTCTTCCCTTGTGCACATCCATTGCATGTGCCTTCATGATCAACCTTGAGCTTTGGTAAACCTATGATATCTTTGCATATGTATGGTAGCTCCTTGTAGTTAATTTGAGCTAATCTTCTATGAAAAATTTCACATGAGTTTTCAATGCATGGGTCATGGTAGCCCTTGAGTGACCCTTTAGCTTATACAAGCCATTTTCTTCACTTCGAATGATGATTGCTTCATTTATGGTTTCTCTTTTGGCCCACATAAGAAATTATCCATATATAAAGGAAACTCTAAAGCCTTTATTTTCTAAAGATGAAATGGAGAGTAGGTTCTTTTTCAAGCTTGGTAAATAGAGTACGTCCTTCATCTTCATTGAATTCCCTGAATTCAGTTTGTAGTTTTATTCTCGCACTCCCTTGGTGGGATATTCGTAATCATATCCAAGTGTCACTTTCTGAGAAAACTTCTTTTTTGATATGTAAGAGAGAATATCTCTTTGTTCTATCATGTTCTTAGAGGCACCACTATCAATGAGCCAATTTTCCTCTCCAGGTGTTATTGATCCTGATAGGGCCAATATTAAGACATGTTCTTTAATTTGTTCTCTTAACATATTTGCAGGTGGCTTTTCATCTTCAACTGCATGGGCATGGTGCCTCTTTTGTTTCCTCTTGTATTCTTCTCATCTAGCTGGACAAAATTTCACAATGTGTCCCATCTTGTCACAATGGTAGCAATGTACATATGAGTAATCTATTTCCTTTCGTTGTCCTTTCTTCTAAAATCTCCTTGGATGAGATTCTTTATGATTGAATTTGTTTTGGGGTTGAGACTCCTTGTAAGTCTGTTTTTGGTAGTAAGACTTTTTTCTTCCTCCTTTAGTGTGAGTAGCTAGGGCTTGATCTTGATCTCTTGCTAGTAAAGCCTCTCGATTAGCTACTCTTGTTTCTTCTTGGATGCATTCTTCCCATAGACTGTCAAACCTCAGTTTCTCAGTTCTAGCACAAATTTTTTGGATGAATGCATCCCAAGATCTTGTGAGACCATTTAGGTCCATCATTATAAGTTCATATTCGTCTATAGTATCTCCAATTTCTTCTAGTTGTTCTTTGAATTGGGATATTCTAAAGAAGTATCCTTGGATTGATTCTCCTTTCTACATTCTTGTATTCTTGAGCTAAGTTCTAATATTCATCTTCTAGTTTATGTTCTTTCCTTCATATAGTCTATTTAGGGAATCAAAAATTTATTTCAGAGTCTTATTTGATGACACATAGGGAATCAGGTGGTCTTTGATTGAATCTGCAATGATTCTTTTGGCCCTGATTGTGTCCTTTTGGTTCTTTTTTTCTTCTACAGCATCGGCGAGCTCTGACACTTCTTCCTTGAAAAATCTTGCTAGGTCATTATCTTAAAGAATGAGACCAATCCTATACTTCCATGCACAGAAGTTTTCCACACCTTCTAGCTTTTCAACAAGCTTAACGCTTGCAAACATATTTTACTTGAAGCTGAGAAAATGTCCAAAAATGAAAATGTTCAAAATCAAATTCTGAACTTACCAGGAGGTGTGCTTTGCTGGGGCGAGTATCCTGGTGTGATTGGATTTGAGAAAATCCAAATTTTACCCCTCCAAACTTGATCTGCGGATTTCTGGACTGGTGCTTCTAGTTTTCTGGTACCTCTTGTACTTTGGTACTTCTGGTACTTCCGGTTCTTTGGTTTTTTTGGTACTTCTGGTACTTTGTGAAACTATGGTTTCACTTTCTGGGAGATATAGCCACTGTAAAGGTGTGATGAAGGTGCCAAAATGATCCTTGGGGGAGGGTGAACTTTTTTAGATGGTTTTAGGGATGAAATACCTCACCAACAAAAATCCCTAATTTGCATGTACGGCAACAATGACGTTTTTAACTTTTCTCTTGTGAAAGATTCTCTCTTCAGCTTGGATCTGATACCATGTTAATTTTTAAGCCATTATTATAGGTCTTTTCATTTCAATGAATAAAAAAAAAATAATATAAGATCACTGAGAAATACATAATCACAAGAGACACATCATTTTTCCTGGGAAACCCTCATGGGGCAAAAAACCCAACAAAACTTTCTTAATATAGATATCCAATACAATGCCAAGAGATAACTCAAACAAGTACATAAGTTCCTCTCCCAAAGATGCACCTCTCTCTCTCTCTCTCTCTCTCTCTCTCTCTTATCCAACTGCAGCTCTGAAACTTGTCTCTCAATGAACAAGTGAGTGTGTGTCTAAGTGAGACGCTAGCCTCCTTATTTATACAATTCTGGCACGTGTGGAAGTGTCTTTTCACTGGAAAGGCCGACTTCTTCTTATGGCTGGTTATAACCACCTTTATTATATTTCAGGGCTTCTTTAATATATTCTTGGGCCGATTTCTCTTTCTTCCTATTACAATTACATTATGACCAATCCACAAAAGGGGATTTGGTCCTTTTACAATAGCCAACTTGATCAATCCACATTGTGGATTGATCCAATGAATAATATATCAAATAATAAGAAGAATACACTTTGCAGTTACATTATTTCAAAAGTAAGTGCCCTTGTTTTGCTCACCCAAGTTGCGAAACTGACACAACAAGAGGGATGGAGGGATGTGGGTCTGTGTGTGTGTGTGTGTGTGTGTGTGTGTGT
>JZKD02S1696335.1:718064-732460 GCA_000966675.3 Picea glauca
CTCAGCATGGCTTTTGCTAGGAAGAGGCATGAGTAGGCCTGATGCCAGGTAAGCAGGAATAGTGCAATTTAGGGTTATAACAACAATGGATTCGGCAAATAGGCATAGTTTCTTCTCTATATTTTTCCTCCTCCAAATGGTACCCCTACCCCTTCTTTTATAGGCTAGAAGGAGCTAGGGTTTTGGATGAACTCTCGGCCATGCATGGCTGGGAGTTTCAGTTAATTGACCCATATCTTTTTGTTCCATCGACAACTTTCCTATTTTTGTGTTTTGTTAGGTACACGCGGGCTGCAGTGGGCCTTCCATTGTGCACATGCGTGTAGTAATGGGTTAGCGCACGTGGGCCTTGACCTAAGAAGATTTCCACAGAGGTTGTTTAGAATATGTTTTGGAAATGAAGGGATATGAGTTGGCCTGATGCTAGGTAAGCATGTGTGGTGTATTTTAGGGTTATAACACATATCTAATGCAATATCTTATTTTTATTTTTATTTTATTTATTTATTTATTTTGCATTGGTTTAGAATTATATCTTAGACAATTTAAAATTATTTTCATGTTAAATGTAATTTATTATTAGTTAGGTTAGGGTTTTATTTCTCTCTTGTCCCTTCTCAACATCTCTAAATTGGAATATATTTGAAATTATGTTGTATTTGAAACTCAAAACTCAAGTTTATTGTGTAGAAGAAAAACTTAAATACCACCACCTTGAGGGTCTAGGTTTGGTCTTCCATACTATGTTGAACAATAAGTGAGTTCCCACTTCTACCTAGAACTTGTGTATTTCAAAATTTATTTGTGAATCAATTGATGAGATAAAAAGTTGAGCTGGATGTTTCCAATGTCTACCAACTATGGATTATTGGGTGGATCCCCCTTTATCATGAGTTAGGAAACTTTTCACATTCTTTATATCCCTCAAACCACTCCTATTAGTATAAATAAGTGGATACTATCATGGGTACAATGTTGAATATGAAGAGAGCACCATGACTGACATCATATTTGGCATTGAATCCCTTTAACCCAACTCCTAAATTACAATTTTCATACATTGACCCCAATAAAAACATAGTTACCAACTTGATGATAACTCTCTAGAGTTCTCATTTTTTTAGAGGTTACATTTAGTGGTTACTTTTAACCTTGTTTCAAAAACTAGTGCTATTAGTAGCACCCATTTTTCCCTAAAGCTACAAAGTCATCAAAATAGCAGAATGATGTCTCCCCTAATATTTTATCCATTACCACATATTTCAATATTTCATTAGCTCCAACACTATACACTTTCACATTATTGCTAATAATACTTCTCTTTTGAATTTCAAATTCACACTCTTCATGAAATTGTTTTAAAAATTACCATGTAGAGGAATTTTAATCATCATTTTAGTGTTTATACCCTCATAACACAAATTCAAATACAAGTATGTACATCTGTTTTCATTTTAAATACTTGAATCCTTAGTTATTTCCTTAACTACTATGTTAAAGCATTGGAATGTTTAGAGGCCTAAAGTAGAGATTCAAAACCATACATGGTAACATATGATGTTGGTTCTGGAGCCTTATTGTCTTTCTAATTCATATGTAGGTCAAAGAAATCATAGGATACACAATTCATGGCCGAAATTATTGTTTTTTTGCAATTCAAATATTGTAATTTTGTAGTCAATATTAACCGTTCATTATAAGGTCACAAATCTGAAGGTAGAAGTTATGTTAGGGTTTTTACCTAGAAGGAAACCCTCTTTTATAAGGTAATTGTATTGAGGTTGTGTATTATTGTGAATGTTGTATTATGAGAGAGGAGACTGCGAGAGAAAGGAGAGGAAGTTACAACGAGTGTACGTAGCCCACACAAGGTGAAGGACTTGGAAATTTCTCTGGTGGGTGTAGCCCACACTAGGTGAAGGACTTGGAAATTTGTCTGGTGGATGTAGAACACACCAGGTGAACCACATATATCTATGTCTCTATTTTATTGTGTATCTTTTGTGTTTTATTTCCCCATTATTTTTATTTTATTACTCAATGATCTTGTTTTTCTAATAACTTGTATCAAAGCGAAACGTAACTCACAGGAAAAGAGGGTTCCTGGTTTGAGTAGGAGAAATGGTAGAATATGGAAAGATTAGGGTCGAGAAATTTAATGGCAAAAGGTACCAGTTATGGAAGATGCAAATGGAAGATTATTTGTATCAGAAATATCTATCCCTACCTTTGGGGGGAATAGAAAAGAATTCGACGGCAATGAAGGACGAAGAATGGAAGGTTCTTGATAGAAAGGCACTAGGAATGATACGACTGAGCCTGTTAGAATAAGTGAATTTCAATATTTCAAAATAAAAGACAATGAAAGAGATGATGGATGCATTTTCTAAGCTGTATGAAAAACCCTCATCATCCAACAAGGTATTTATGATGAAGAGATTATTTAATATGAATATGTCAGAAGGTGGGTCTGTTGCAGATCATTTTAATGAATTTAAAATGGTTAGTAATAAAAAAAGTCCTATCAAATTGGACTTTGATGATGAGGTCGGGGATCTTATAATATTGTTCTCATTGCTAGAAGGATGGAATGGCTTGGTCATGGCTGTAAGTAACTCAGTCTCTAGTTCAAATACTCTAAAATTTTATGATGTTGTTGGTGTTATCCTTAGAGAGGAAATGACATGGAAAAGCACAGGTGAGACATCAGGTAATGCATTGACCATGGAGAATAGAGGAAGAAAAAATGATAGATGAAATGGATCAGGGAACCATGGGAGTTATAGGAAGGGTAGATCCAAATCCAGACTAGGAAAGACAAAGTGTTGGAATTGTGGGAATAAAGGACATCTAAATAAATATTGTAAACATAAAAAGAAACAAAGTGATGGACATCAGGAAAAAAATCAGGAAGAAAATGTAACAGGTTATGTGTTACAAGATGCTTTGATTATTTCTATAGATAATATTTTTGAGTCTTGGGTAGTAGATTTAGGGGATTCATTTCATGCCACACCCCATGGGAAGTATTTTCTGGATTATGTTCAATGTGATTTTGGACAGGTTCATTTGGGTGATGATGCATCATGAAAAATTGTTGGAAGGGGTAAGGTACAAATAAATAAAAATATTGGAAACCAATGGTTTTTGAAAGAGGTAATACATGTTCCATATCTAAGGAAAATCTAATTTCAACAGTGAAATTGGCAAGTGAAGGTTGTATATCTATATTTATAGATAAGTAGTGGAAGGTCACCAAAGGATCACTGGTTATAGAAAAAAGAGAGAAGGTAGGAACATTGTATTTATGTACTAGTAATACTGACTCTTCTATATCTTTAGATTCTATAGGAGTGGATACAACACTGTGGCATCATAGGCTTGGACACATGAGTGAGAAGGGGATGCAAATACTTCAAAAAATAAATTTATTTCCAGATATTAAAAAAATTGATTTGGATTTCTATGTGTTGGATTACTAAGAGGGGGGGTGAATCAATAATAGAGAAATTTGATCATTTTTAACCATATAATCCAAGTGTTATATCAATGTAGCATTATCATCTAATAACTGTAGAGTAAATAAGAAATGAACAAATAAACAATCATGCACATACACAGTACATCGATTTTTTTATGTGGAAACCCAAAGCTGTAGAAAACCATGGAATTCTTTTTCTTATATGTCTTGAAGAATTACATTCATTGGAAGCACCAACTTCCTTTGTTTTCCATATGCAACTGGAAGGAGACTCCAACCCCCTAGTTTCTTAGTATACAACCTAAGGGAATATCCAACTACCCAATTCTCTGTCTATAAATAGAATGAGGCTACAACCCTCTATGTTCTCCATATACAACCAGAAGGTGGCTACAACCACCTGTCCTTGCCTCGTACAACTGCCCTAACGTATAAGTAGAATGATGGAACCACTATCACACTATCACTATGAGATATATTGTTGTAAACCTGTATCAATCAACCTGTACCAATAACCTTAACCATGCGTCAACATGTACCTCAACCTGTAATCAACCTATACCATAAACAAGTTCATCAACCATGCACCAACTTGTACCAACCAACCTATAATCAACCTATACCATAAAAATGTGCATCAACCATGCACCAATCTGTACCTCAACTTGTACCATGAACAAGTGCACCAACCATGCACCAAACCTATACAAATAACCTATCACAACAACTTGTCACAACAACTTGTCCAAACAATCTATCACAACAAATTTTCTCATCAATTTTATCAACCAAATCAGATATACTCACCAAGATCAATCACCAAGACAACTCTCAAATATGTGCATCAACCAAGTATAACACAACAACTCATAATCATCACCAAGATCAATATGTTCTTCTAATAATACAAGTATGCTACATCATCCATAAACCATGTGTCAACAATACTACTAACAAGTGCCTCCAACCATGTACCAAGTATGTACCAATCCTGTATCAACTACTCATCAACTATGACTCATAAATATGTACCAACATCATCAACTATACAACTCATGCATGCACCAACTCATCAACTACTTGTCTCAACCATGTACCCAACATGTACCTCAACCAAATGCCCTCATCAATTTCATCATCCAAATCTGATTTGTAACTTTGTAATAGACCTGGTGTATATGATCACACTCTTGCATACCTTCCTTGACTTTAACAATAAGAGACTAGCATTTTCATCAAACTTTTCTTTTGTCTCACATGCCTAGTTTTGGATTAGTCAACAACCCTAACTTGAAATAATCATAAATCTATACCTATAATGAATGAAGATCTAAAACGGGTACACAATGTTCTTCATTTTGTTTTATGAAATTTCTTCAGGTGTCACTACTTGGAACCTCTGATAAAATGAGTTATAGAAAAAATGACATACCTTCCTGAATTTTGGATTATTCTAGAGAGAGACCTTGTAGAGCATTCCCCACATGGAATATTTGTTGAATAGATCAGAAAATATTACAAAACATACTACAGAAATTTAATCTAGCCAACACATTTGGTCTTACTAAATTTGGATCTGTTATGAGGAAGTTATGATGTTTTTACCTGAAACACTTGTTTTAGACTAGTTTCAGGACTAGGCACAAACCCTATTTTCCACAGAGTGTAACTCCAAAAATACAATGCCCCATAAGAAGAATTGTTTACCACAGATACTTGGATATGTTTCCTCAATGTAATAACAATTTCATGGTCTGAATCATTCTAAAAAAAAGTTTATTGAGAAAATGGTGAGATGACCTGTAAATAACATACCTTAGAAAGCATCATCAAAATAATTTATCCTTCCTTGAATTCCGACCTTCTTTTCTTCACCTTCCCTAAAAAATAAGGCTTAGATATCCTTTGGTTACCTCATAAAACCATATATGTTCAATATTCTCAATTTTAATTTAAAATGAGAGAGCCTTGCCTCTTATTTATACTCTCCAAGTAGCTTCCTTAAAAACATCTTCTAGGTCACTTTGACCACTTTCCTTATTTTAGGGTTAAACCACTTCTAATTTCTCCATTAAATTACTATTGAAATAATTTATTTTGTATTCACTTTGAATTATAATACACTCATCACTTCACTTTATTATTTACCTTTTAAAATCTCTTAAACCACTTTGACTATTTTGACCTTTTGGGGCTTCTATATGACATATGAGGGTCCTCCAACTTCGTAAGGCCATAACTTTCAAACCGTGAGGAGTCATGTGATTTTCCACATACCACCAGAAATGGAATGACATGCAATATCCATATAGAATAGTATTACCTGAAAATATATCAAAACTCAGATCGTTATCCATCAAACAAACTTGGTTCCATTACCCAAACATGGGTTCTCCAACTTATCATGGCCATAAGTATATAACCGTGAGGATTCATCTGACATTCCACATACCACAAGAAATGGAATGAAAATAACTATCCATATAAAATAGTTTCACTGAAATATTCATTGACCTTCATCTCATTATTCCACAAATAATCATGGGTTTTCTAACCATACTTTTAGGATAACTCAATCCACAAAGCGTCTTCCCATGAGGGATTTCACCATAAGGGGACCACTTTGGAGTTCATCCATTTGTACTTATTATCATCCATGAAAAGAAAATAATGAGTCATCTTTACATCAAACAAACTTGGGTCTATTACCCAAACCTTTGTGCTATTGGAATTTGCTACCATACTTTCTCCAAGGGTTGACATCAATCTACAATATCACTCTCCAATAGTTGACATCAATGAAAACCAACAATACATACCAACTATCCATCAAACTAAGACAATTGTCTAACAATCTCTCCCTTTGGCATTGATGGAAACACTTTGTCATGATAACATTCATTCTTATACTCTTTATCAATGTTTTTGTCTCTCCCCCTTTGACATCAATGGAAAAGGGTATCTCCCTTTGGGGATTCTCCCCCTGTCTATGTGCCTTTGATTTTTCTTTGTGTTTATAATCCTCTGGTTACTCTCTTTCCCTTCATATGAATAACATCTCCCCCTTTGATAAAGGGCATCACTTTGAAGTCATATCACTCATTCTTTGCTTGTGACAATCGCTCCCCTTGGAAACATGCCTCTATGCTCTCTCTCCAAGCATTTACCTTTTTCATCTAATAAATCTCTCCCCCTTTGTCCTATTTATGGTGCTTCCTCATGTACACCTAAGACATATAAGATAATCATTCAAAAGTATTCATTTTGGAGTAGAAATTACTCCTAGTCTCTGGCAAAGATATTCAAAGGCTTCCAGTGGAAGTGGTTTTGTAAAGATGCCTACGACTTGTTATTTTGTGCCCACATACTCAACTCTGATGTTCTTTTATGCAACCTTCTCCCGTAGAAAGTGATACTTGATTGGAATGTGCTTCGTCTTGGAGTGCATTATGGGGTTCTCTAATATACTAATGGCACTTGTATTATCAAAATAGATTGGAATGGGCTCATCATAATCAACCTGTATATCTGTCAGTGTTTGTTTCATCCAAATAACCTGTGTACAACATGATGTTGTTACAATATACTCTTCCTCGACTGTAGATAAATATATTGATGATTTTTTATTGCTTAGCCATGATACTAAACACTCCCCCAAGTAGAATGTTGCTCCATTGGTGCTTCGTTGGTCATCAATACAACATGCCCAATCTGCATCTGTGTAGTCAATAAGTGATAGATCCTTTCCTTTTGGATACCATAATCCAAACTCTTATGTTCCTTTGAGATATCTGAAAATCCTCTTCACTGCTAATACATGTGATTCCTTTGGTCCTTCTTGAAATCATGCCACATTTCCAACTTCCTGCATTACATCTGGTCTAGATGTTGTCACATATAGTAAGATACCAATCATTGACATGTATTTCCTTTATTCTGTATAATTTGAATCATCATCTTTGCTCAACTTGTAACTGGTTTTCATAGGAGTGGTAACTAGTTTGTAATCTTCCATTATGAACCTCTTTCGCATTTCTCTGATATACTTAGTTTGAGAAATAAAAATTCCTTTGTTTTTTTGACATATATGAAGACCCAGAAAGAAGGATAGTCCTCCAAGTAATGACATTTCAAATTCATTACATATATCCTTTGCACATTTCTAGCTTAACCTATCATTGGTACTTCCAAAACAATATCATCAACATAAATTTCAATTAATAAAATATTACCTTGAGTTACCTTAATGTAGAGGTTGTTTTCTGCGCTTCCTTTCCATAGTTCGTAGGGAGTTTTGTCATTTTTGTTTCTGAGCATTACTCGGTTTTGAATGTGAATTGATGTATGCACTACATGTGTCCAAAAAATATCTATCAATTTGGAATCCATTAGCATTGTTCGAGCCATTTCCTGTGTAATTATCATCCATTATGATAATGTTCATTTTTCTTTGAACCACTCTATGAACCAATCTATGAATCCATTCTATCATGAACTATCATATATCTATCCAAACCTACTAAGTGTTATTACGAATCCATCTCTCTCCATACTGTCCAAGACTCTACTTGACAAATTTTCCATAATGCTGACCCATTTATCACTATACTATCATGAAGTCTTGATTAATCTATCAAATACTTCTGCTAACTGATTGATTTGAATCTGTCTTCTCAAACTCTGCAAGATTCTCAAAGGATGTTTCTTTGGTCTGACACAGCTATCGCATAAAATCCCCTTGTCTAATATTCATATTACTTGGGAGTGTTTAAGCTAGATGGCTCAGAACAATTCCTTCTCTGATGTGTATTCATCATCATCTTCATTGGTAGATTCATTATCTCTCTGAGCTCTGACTTCTTTCTTTCTATCTATGGATTCATCTTTCACTAAAATGCATGAAAGTACAATCTCTTGAACTTGTTCCTTATTTACTTGTCCTTCCTTTCTTTCATCTATTTTCCAAACCTTTCTATATCTGACATCTTTCATTTTCTCTGTAGAATTTTCTTCATCTCATTTTATTGCCAATCTTGCGATCTATGGTACCTATTCATTGTTCACCTGATCTTCCTATTTTCTTATCCATACTTTCTTATATCTGATATCAATATTATCTTTCATGGAAGTATCGATCATGCTTCTACAATCAATGGCTAAGTGTCCATAGTTATGACATTTGTAACACTCAATGTTACATGTGACCACATAGGCATGGTCTACTTGAACATTTGTTTTATAATCCCTGCAATCTAAAACCTTATGTTCAAAGTTAGTACAATAAAAACAATGACCATAAAATAAATTTTCATACCTAGGAGTGAATGATCTTCTTTGTGGTGTAGTCCTTCTGAATTTTTTCCTTGATTGATCATTATCATGATTGAAGCTTCTTTGTGGCTTGAACATGCATGGTATTCTTGAATATGTATCTTCAATAGTTTTCTTAGATCCGGGTTGACCACGATTCCTTCCTTTGAGTACTTCTGCATAACTCTTTCTATTTTCTTCATTCTTCTTTTCTAGCAACGTAGAGTACCTCTCTTCATTCTCTACAACTGATGTGGATGTTTCTGTCTCTTCAACGTTCTTGTTGAGCTTGACGATTTTCATTCTTAGTGTGACAACTTCTTCTTCAAGATTCTCAACCTCTTCTTCTTTCTTCATTATCTAAGACTTCATGACCTCTTCTATTCTCTTTTCTTCTTCAAGTTGGATTTTCAATGTAATTATTTCTTTTTCTAGTCTTCTCTCTTCTTTACCAAACTCTTCCTCAAGTTGGTTTAAGTCATTGGTTCTTTTCTTGATATGATCCATCAGTATATTTTCTCTCTTTTATGCTTCTTCCTTTTGTGTTGTTTGTTGGCTTCTAAACATTTCTTTTGATATTATAAAGTTTCTTCAATTCTTCTAGCCTCTTCTAGTTGAGCTCTTAAATTCTTGATGACCTACTAATATTTTTTGAAACCTTGAACACTTTTCTTTTTCTTCATCAATTCTTTCTTGGATGATTTGTTTTCTTCTCTTTCTTTCCTTAGATATTTAATTGCACTGATCAATTTTTCTCTGTATTCAACTTCTGCTTCATCATACTCTTCCTCTTCTGAATCTGTATGACATGATGAGCATATTTCTTCTTGTTCTATATCTACATCTTCTTTGGCATTTTCTGAATCTGGGATGGGTGAAGAATATATGTCATGTAACGTATCCCAAATTTCTTTGGTTTAAGTAATCATTCCCATATGAAATCCATTTCTATTTTGTTATTCTTCTTCAATTCCTTCTTGGCTGCAGTCTTTGCCTTTTTTTAACTATCATATCCTGTAAAAACTGATAACAAAATATAGTGTCCATGTGCTTGTAAAAATACTTCCATCCTTCTGCTCCATATCTCATACGTAAAACTATTCTAACCATTAAACATTGGTACTCCATTCTCATAATAATCCATGATCTCCTTCCAGTGGTTAAACTATTTTCTGAAGGAACCTCGCTTTGAAACCAATTGTTGGATTACTGAGACGTGGGGTGAATAAGTAAGAGAGATATTTGATCATTTTTAACCAAATAATCCAAGTGTTATATCAATGTAGCATTATCATCTAATAACTGCAGAGTAAATAAGCAATGAACAAATGAACAATAATACACAAACACAATACACCATTTTTTTTACGTGGAAAACCAAAGCGGGAGAAAACCACATAATTCTTTTTCTTATATGTCTTCAAGAATAACATTCATTGGAAGCACCAACTTCCTTTTTTTTCTAGCTGCAACTGGAAGGAGGCTCCAACCCCCTAGTTTCTCAAGATACAACTCGAGGGAAGCTCAAACTCCCCAATTCTATGGCTACAACCCTCTATGTTCTCTGGATACAATTGGAAGGTGCCTACAACCACATGTCCTTTCCATATCCAACCTCCCTGACATATAAATAGAATGATGGAACCACTGTCACACTATCACTGTGAGATATACTGTTGTAAACCTGTACCAAACAACTTGTACCAATAACCTGTACCTCAACCTGTAATCAAATTGTACCATAAATAAGTATATCAACCATGCACCAACTTGTACCAACCAACCTGTAATCAACCTATACCATAAAAAATTGCATCAACCATGCACCAACCTATACCTCAACCCGTACCACGAACAAGTGCATCAACCATGCACCAAACTTGTACAAATAGCCTATCACAACAACTTGTCCAAACAACCTATCACAAAAACCTATCTCATCAATTTTATCTACCAAATCAGATCTACTCATCAATATCAACCATGCACCAACCTGTACCTCAACTTGTACCATGAACAAGTGCATCAACCATGCACCAAACCTATACAAATAACCTGTCACAACAACCTGTCACAACAACTTGTCCAAACAAACTATCACAACAACTTGTCTCATCAATTTTATCAACCAAATCAGATATACTCACCAAGATCAATCACCAAGACAAATCTCAAATATGTGCATCAACCAAGTATAACACAACAACTCGTAATCATCACCAAGATCAATATGTGATTCTAATAATACAAGTATGCTACATCATCCATAAACCATGTGTCAAAAATACTAATAAAAAGTGTCTCCAACCATGTATCAAGTATGTACCAATCATGTATCAAATACTCATCAACTATGAATCATCAATATGTACCAACATCATCAACTATACACCTCATGTATGTGCCAACTCATTAACTACTTGTCTCAACCATGTACCCTACATGTACCTCAACCAAATACTCTCATCAATTTCATCATCCAAATCTCATTTGTAACTCTGTAATAGACCTGGTGTATATGATCACATTCCTGCAAACCTTCCTTAACTTTAACAACAAGAGACTAGCATTTTCATCAAACTTTTCTTTAGTCTCACATGCCTAGTTTTGGATTAGTCAACAACCCTAACTTGAAATAATCATAATTTTGTACCTGTAATGAATGAATATATGAAACTGATACACAATGTTATTTAGTGTGTTTTATGAAATTACTCTAGGTGTCACTACTTGGAACCTCTGAGAAAAGGAGTTATAGCAAAAATGGCATACCTTTCTGAATTTTGGCTTATTCTAGAGAGCGACCTTGTAGAGTGTTTCCCGCACAGAATATTTGTTGAATCGATCTGAAACTATTAAAAAAAATACTATAAACTGTACTCTAACCAACACATTTTATCTTACTGAATTTGGATCTGTTATGAGGAATTTAAGACGTTTTTACCCGAAACAATTGTTTTAGACTAGTTTCAGGACTAGCCACAAACCCTATTTTCCACAGAGTGTAACTCCAAAAATACAACGCCCCACAAGATGAATTTTTTACCATAGGTACTTGGATATGTTTCTTCAATGGAATAGGAATTTCAAGGTATGAATTGTTCTACAAATATTTTTTTATTGAGAAAATGGTGAGATGACATGTAAATAACATACCTTAGAAAGCATCATCAAAATAATTTATCCTTCCTTGAATTTCGGCCTTCTTTTCTTCACCTTCCCTCAGAAATTTAGCTTAGATATCCTTTGGTTACCTCAAAAAACTATATATATTCAATATTCTCAAGTGTAATTTAAAATTAGAGAGCCTTTCCTCTTATTTATACTCTCCAAGTAGCTTCCTTAAAAACATCTTCTAGGTCACTTTGCCCACTTTCCTTATTTTAGGGTTAACCCACTTCTAATTTCTCCATTAAATTTATTATTGAAATAATTTATTTTGTATCCACTTTGAATTATAATACACTCATCACTTCAATTTATTATTTACATTTTAAAATATTGTAAACCACTTTGACTACTTTGACCTTTTGGGGCTTGTAGATGACATATGAGGGTCCTCCAACTTCGTAAGGCCATAAATTTCAAACTGTGAGGAGTTATGTGATGTTCCACATACCACCAGAAATGGAATGACATGTAATATCCATATAGAATAGTATTACATGAAAATATATCAAAACTCATACCATTATCCATCAAACAAACTTGGTTCCATTACCCAAACTTGGGTTCTCCAACTTCTCATGGCCATAACTCTCTAATCATGAGGAGTTATGTGATGTTCCACATACCACTGGAAATGGAATGAAAAACACTATCCATCTAGGATAGTTTGTTGGAAATGTGTAATAGTTAGCATATGCTTGTCATTGATGGCAAGTACAACAGTGAAGATGACAGGCAAACAGAAGACAAAGGAAATTAAGCTCAGGAGGAATAACAGTATTATATGCGCAAGAAGCATAGGAAAGAGACCGAGAACCATCGGATCTCACTCGCAAATCCCGACAACTGTTGGATCGGGAGAAGTTGCGCAGATGTTAAGCGCAGGAGTTAAGAACAGAAAAGAAGTGATCTAAGCCGTCAGATTGGAAGCAAACCCCGACAGCTGTCAAATATGCAGAAGCTGTGAGGGAGATAAGCCATCGGAGAATCGAGGATCGCAATTTCAAAATGCAAAGAACACTTGACAATAGAAACTCCGATTTTGCAATATGCGATTTCACGATATGATCGCAGCCGTTAAAGCGAAAAAGAGGTCTGGACCGTTGATCTCATTCATTAGAGAATCATGGATCGCGATTTCAAAATGAAAAGAATTCATGACAACGGAAACTCCGATTTCGCGATGTGTGAGTTCGCGATTTGATCGCAGCCATTAAAACACGCATGAGATATGAACCATCGATCCAACACACGTCAACAGATCATGTCAGCAAAGTGACACGTGGCACAACCAGGGAGTCACAAGTGTCAGACTGATTCAAGCAATTGAGGCACATGTGGGTAACGAATCAGGGTGACACATGGAAGAAGTTAACACGTGTCAAACCATGAGTGATGTCAGCAGAGGAACAGAGTTTTGGGGATCGGGACTTTGATATGTCAAGAACACACAGCAACAGAAACTCCAAAATCGCAAAACGCAATATTGTGATTTAATCACAACCGTTTGATTCAAGATCGCATCTGGACCGTTTGTTAGCGAAGACACGTGGCGGAGATCTAGCAAGAGATGGGATATTGGCCATCAGGAAATCAGAGTTCCTAAGGACAAGAAAGTTGAGACATCGTAAGTCTCGAAACCCCGAGAGTTAATCTGAGCCGTCTGTCTAAAGAAGGACACGTGTCGCACGATCGTCCGTATCGGAGATCTGAGACACCAGGCATCGGGACTTGCAGGTCTCGAAACCTCGAAAAGATCAGAGCCGTCCATCTGGAAGAATGTGTGGCAAAGGATAAGGCACCGTCGACACTGTATACATCGAGAAATCAGAGATCTTGATGACAAGAGATTTGTGTATTGTGAAATCACGATCCGCGAAACCTCGATAAGTGGGGAACAACTGTCAGCATAGCAGAGAAGGAAGACAGAGGCATCACAAACCACGTAGCTCCGATGGGGTAAGGTTGTGGTCACGATATGACGGTCACGTGGACCAAGGCTCAGCCAGGAGGGCTGAAGTGCATCGCAAATCGGGAAATCGCGAATCCCGTGGACATAATTTTTATGTCATCGCAAATGTCGAAATCGCGATATATATATGAAATCCCAATTTGATCTGAACCGTTGGATCAAGAAGTGATCGGAGGGCTACTGAGGCACGACACAGTGAGACTGCCAGAAGCCATTGAAGACGTCTCCCATAGAAGTTGAAGAAGATCGTTGTGTAATCACCAGAGAAGTTGAAAATTCAAGATGATGATCAGATAGAGGACTCAAGAGGTGGAGGATAATGATGCAGAGTCTGCATGTAGAGGCATGGTAAACATTGCATGCAGAAGGTGCACAGACGCTATAAATACACGGTACAGAGAAGAGATAATGTTGTTGTTGCTGTTGGAATTTTTGGGTTGCTATTGGAGGTCGTTGTGGTGATTC
>JZKD02S1696335.1:740115-766356 GCA_000966675.3 Picea glauca
TGATAATGTGAAGAATGTAACTATTACTTATCATATAAATAAAAAGAGGTTTTTACCCTGTATGGGTTTCCTCAAGAAATATCTGTCTCTATGTTTCTCATATGTGTGATTGATGTTGAATTTGCCATTGTCTATTTCCCTGCATTATTGTGATAATCATTTAGTGTCTCAGCAAAGAGTTTAAAAGAAGCATAATTGTTTAAGCACGGTAACAACTGATTCACCCCCCCCCCCCCTCNTCAGTTGTCCAACATAGTTTCACTAAAAAATTCACTGACCTTCATCTCATTATTCCACAAATAATCATGGGTTCTCTAACCATACTTTTAGGATAACTCAATCTACAAAGTGTCTTCCTGTGAGGGCTTTCACCATAAGGGGACCACTTTGGAGTTCATCCATTTGTACTTATTATCAACCATGAAAAGACAATAATGAGTCATCTTTACATCAAACAAACTTGTGTGCATTACCCAAACCTTTGTGCTACTGTAATTTTCTACCGTACTTTCTCCAAGGGTTGACATCAATATACAATATCACTCTCCAATAGTTGACATCAATGAAAACCAACTATCCATCAACCTAAGCCAATTGTCTGACACTATGACCACTGTGTTTATGGAAAACAAAAGAGAGTCATATTTCTCAAAGTCTGAAAAAAAAAAGAGTGAAATGTTAGAGATTGTTCATATCAATGTATGGGGACCAACTCAAGTATGATATCTTGGTGCCTCTCATTATTATGTTACTTTTATTGATGATACAACTATAAAAACTTGGGTTTATTTCATTCGAAAAAAAATATTATGTTTTTATACTTTTAGGAAATGAAAAGATTTGGTTGAGAATGAGATAGGAAAAAGGTTGAAGTGTCTCATATCATACAATGGAGGTGAATATTGCATCAAGGAGTTTGATGATTACTGTTCATACAATGGGATTCATAGAGAGAAAATAGTTCCAGGAACACCACAATAAAATGGTGTGTTAGAGAACATGAACATGACAACCATGGAGCGTGCAAGGAGTATGATATTGCATGGTGGGTTTGCCTTACAGTTCTGGGTGGATGTTGTAGATACTATTGTTTACTTAATAAATAGAGGACCTTCAATCTCTTTGGATGGTGGAATTATAGAGGAGGAATGGATAGTTAAAAAGGTAAACTATTCTTTTTTTAAGACTTTTGGTTGTGAAGCTTTTTCCCATATTTATAAAGAAAATAGAACAAAGCTTGAGGCAAAATCCAATAAGTGTACCTTTATTGGATACTATGTTAATGATTTTGTTTATCACTTATCTAATTATGAAAATCACAAAATCATTAGGAGTAGAGATTTCATATTCAATGAGAAGGTCATATACAGAGATCAGTTGCAGGGAAATAAATAGGAAAAAGAAAAACTAGAATACACAGTGCTTAATGAGATTGTTACACCTCAAAATTACTCACTTCAATAGTGTCACAAGTGTCATCATTACAAGTGTTGTAAGTGTTGCATCTTGTCTGCAAGTGTCGCATCTTGACCACAAGTGTTGCAAGTGTCACAAATATCATACTTCCATATTGCCTATGTCATGCCTCTAATGACATCATAAGGACACTTAAGACACCTCAAAGACTAGTTTGGAAGAAGAGAAATCACTTGACAGGGAGTACAAACCTTTTGCCACTGAAAGAACCACTAAAAAATGGATTTTTGAGAGGAGTTCTCCCCTACCCACTTTCAGGGAGTTCTAGCGCTCCCTGGACCTCTTTGGGGGAGTGTTTGAGTGCCCTGTGCACCCTTTTGGGGGAGTGCTACCCTTTTCTGAGCAATTTTTGGGTTTGTTGAGACAAATCATGGAGGAATCCCTCAATTTCTGAAGGTGGTTGGATTCGAATAGATGGTCAAGGCATGATATTAGGGAATATACTCAATTGAATGAGAAGAATCCTCAACTTATCCCAAAGATCTATCAAGTGATTAGGCCTCTCCAAGGTTATATAAGGAGGCCTCCTCATGGTGAAAGGGGGATGGAGATTGAAAATTACACCAAACTTATGATCCCATGAGTGAGACATCATCAAAGCAATCAGTGTAGATTACTTGAGCAAAGGGGTTGGACAAGGATAACTGGAAGAAGTTGTTGCACCTTCATTCAAAGGATTGTAAGTACTGTTACTTCTTCTCATTAATAATAAATTCTTGGTCTATTTCTTTCAAACTTATGCTTGTTCCATATGAGTTTGTCTACAATAGATGGATCTATATTTGAGATAATCTCAGTAGAGTAGGAAGTCCATTGTATCTTTGTTTGTCCTATAGGACCTATCAGGGAGCTTAGGATTGAAGCTCAACTAGGACTTTTCAAGGACAAACATCGCTAATAAGGTACATATCTTTCTTCTTCTCCTTCGTATATTATCTTGATTAGATCTAAAATGATGTCAGTTTCCATGTTAATCACTTTTCTGTCTTGGCCTTAGGAGTTTAGAGACCAAGAGGGAATCCACTTGTCTGCAGGGGGATTCACCTACAACAAAGATCACTGAAAAAGAAATTCCAAAGGTACTAGAAAATAAAAATGTAGAACAACAGAAGCATCATGTACCTCAAACTCATGCAAGTGTTGTTAGAAGATCTAGTAGGTTAAGTATGCCCCCCTGAATGATACTCTCCTTAATTGTATTATTTATTGTTGACTGATTCTAGTGAACCAGAAAGTTATGAAGAGCCAATGCAAGTAGAAATTAAAAACAAGTGGGAGCAAGGCATGAAAGAGGAAATGGACTCCTTGGTAAATAACCATACTTAGGATTTGGTTCAGTTTCCTACAGGAAAAAGAGAATTGTAGAATAAATGGGTTTACATGTTGAAGGAAGAAGATGGAGGAAACAAATGGTACAAGGCTAGACTTGTTGTAAAGGGGTTTGCACAAAATAAAGGTATATATTTTGATGAAATATTTTCTCTTGTTGTTAATATGACTTAAAATAGGTCTATTTTATGTCTTGTGGCAGTAGAATATTTTCATCTTAAACATTTGGAGGAAGAGATTTATATGCAGCGACCATAAGGGTATGAGTTCAAAGGAAAGGAAAATTTGGTATGCAGGTTGAATAAGAGATTTTATGGCCTAAATAAAGCTCCAAGGAAATGGTATTTGAAGTTTGACAGGTTTATGATAGAACAAGGTTATAGTAGATGTCATTCTAATCATTGTGTTTATTTTAAAAGGCTAGAAAATGGAATCTATATTATCTTTCTATTGTATGTAGATGACATGATTGTTACAGGGTTTAATATGTAGGATTTGGGTGAAGCAAATAAAATCCTTGGTATGAGAATAACAAGAGACAGGAAAAATCACAAATTAACATTGTCTCAGGATGAGTACATAGAGAAGGTGTTGGAGATGTTTAGAATGTAGAATGAAAAACTAGTTACTACACCTTTGGCCAGGCATTTCAAATTAACTAAGGAAATGTGTACCAAGACATAAGAGGAGATAAAATACATGTATAGGGTCCCTTATTCATCAACAGTTGGCAGCTTGATGTATGTGATGGTTTACACAAAACCATATATTGCACATGTAGTGGGAGTTGTGAGAAGGTATATGAATAATCCAGGTAAAGAACATTGGGAGGTAGTAAAGTGGATTATTAGGTATTTTAAAGGTACTTCTACTCATGAAATTATGTTTTGGAGGTTCAAACATTGTTCTACAAGGATATGTTGATTCAGATATGGAAGGTGATAAAAATAATAGTAGGAGCACCACCGAGTATGCTTTTACTATAGGTGGAACAACAATTAGTTGGATTTCTAAATTGCAAAAGGTTGTTTCACTTTCAACAATGTAAGTGGATTATGTTGTTGCTACAAAGGATAGTAAAGAGATGATTTGGTTACATAGGTTTATAGAGGAATTCAGAAAGAAGCAGGATAATAACAGGTTGTATTGTGACATCGAGAGTGCCATTCATCTTGCAAATAACTCATCCTTCCATTCTAATACTAATCATGTACAACTCATGTACCATTTCATATGATCTATCTTGGAATATGGACATTTGAAGGTGGAAAAGATACATACTAGCAAGAATCTTCCATACATGTTAACAAATGTAGTAACCATGGAGAAATCAAGTTCTTGTTAAGTTTCAGTTGGTCTTTAAGCATGAAGGTGAAGATGAGAAATTTTCCAGGTCCAAGGTGTATCATATTCCAACAGGTATAACAACAATGGAGTTGTTGTGATCGGTCTCCAAGTGGGATATTCTTGGTTTTGGAGCCTAATTATCTTCCTAATTCATATCCAGGTCAAGGAAACTGTAGGATACATATTTCATGGCCATGAGGGGGACAAAATTTTTGTTTTTTTGCAATTAAAATATTGTAATTTCATAGTCAATCTGGGCCATTCATTATAAGGTCACATATCTTCTGGTAGAAGTTGTGTTAGGGTTTTTTCCCTAGAAGGAAAGCATATTTTATGAGGGAATTGTATTGTGGATGTGTATTATTGTGAGTATTGTATTCTGAGAGAGGATACTATGAGAGAAAGAAGAGAAGGTTACAACAAGTTTGTTTTAGGTTGTATCCCTTCATTTTGTTGGATAATAAAAAGGAAGGAATTGGAAATTTCTCTAGTGGACGTAGCCCACACTGGGTGAACCATGTATATTTGTTTCTGTATTGTATTGTGTATATTATGTGTTTTATTTCCACATTCGTTTTATTTTATTTATCAATGATCCTATTTTTGTAACATATGTCTCCTTCCACTCTTCAATAATATTATATAATCCCATGCCACATGTTCATTTAGGATAACACAATATCTATGAATATAACTTATCTCATGCCTAAAGTTCTTGCAATTTCACATGCATATTGGGTACCAACACATCCAAATAATGAAATGTTATGTTTCCTTGTTTTATGATCCTTCCTTCATCTCAATAATTCCATGAATAGGTTGGAACATGGATTCATTCACCACATATAAAAATCCAAGTGAAATTTCCTGCGAAATCATCTCAAATTCCACATGGAAATAGTCTCTTGAAGAAGGAGATTTCTCTCTTATATAAGAGAATTGCAATTTCCTAAACACTCATCTCAAAATCAACATGGAAAATGTCTCTTGAAGAAGGATGTTTCTCTCTTCTATAATATTTGATTGTATTTGCAAGATTGAAAAATGGTTCTCTTTTTCCCTCCCAAGTATAAAATTTTATTTTCATTTGGTCCAAAGATGGAAGGGGAGTAATATGGAATTAAATTTCTAGTAAGAAAATTTCCATATATCATTGCTAAATCCTCACCATTTCTATAATATATAGGACTAGGATGGACACCCATTGACTTTGTCCCAACGTGAAATCCACAAGTTTAAATTTAAAATTTGAGTCTCCTCATGTAGGAATAGAATTAATGTCAATCTACAGTGCCTATATGATCACACATGTATTTTGAGTCTCTAGTAATTCTTTGTAAGATCTTATGGATAATATAAATCAAGGTTCCCCCCATTCAATTCTAATTAGAGGATATTCTCTTTCTGGACAAAATATAGTTCTATCATAACCAACCATTCCTTCTTTAGGACCTGAAATATATTTCCTTAATGTGACTTGAAAACATGTTATCTAGTATAATTCCTCCACCAAATTGCATAAAAATGACATTGACTTTGTCCAATTATTCGTCAAATTTTATATAGAAAACTTGGTAAATAGTTTTCGATAACTGAAGTTAGATATGAATCAATATTAGCAATAAATATTAGTGGGAAACTTGCACCATTGGTGTAATTTTTAATGAAGAGAACACCTTCTTAAATCCTAACACATTTACCAAGTGTTATACAACTAAATCATGGGCTAGGTAGATATAAGAATGAACAAACACGACAACTAAGCTCCATATGCTTATCTTCAATAATCTTCTAGAAGTGGATTTATTTATTCCTTATCCAAGGGCTTCACAACCTCTACCAATTCACTGAATACACCTTTTTTAATTCTTTTGCTTTCCTCTTCCCCCATCCAAAAAAGACATAACTCTTTCCTCTACATCTATTACTTGTACATACATGGGTGAAGGCTACACAATATTTAGGTAAAGTGTATTGGGTCAAGCCTGGTTGCCTATGTGAATCAAATCCTTGAATCCTTTCATTACATAAAAATCTAAACACTCCTTTTCTTCACAATAATGGATTAATGGAAACATTTTTTCCCATCTTAATCCATTCTATTGGATATGTAGGCATATTATCGTATTGGGAATTTCTTTTCTTGATGACCTTGTTATCACTGAAGTTTCATCCGCAAATGGTTACAGGAATCCATCATCTTCAAACAATTATGAGTTCACCCATGGACCAAAATTACCAAAAAAACATTTCCAAAAGGTCCAAAAGTATACAACCAGTTATAAAATTAAGGTGTGTTGTGACTACATAGGGCAGGCGCGCACATGTGCCATCCGAAAACGCATGAAAAATGAACATGCACACGATGTGCGACTGTGGTCGCTAAAAGCTGAGCACACCTGAGAACGATGCATTTATGAGATTGGTCAGCCTCCCACCCACTTCTGGTTCAACTTCCAAGTTGATTTGACATCCAAATCTCAACTGGATCCGACTGGGTGGTTGGTCAAAGACCTAAAAAATGCCCTAAAAAGACCCTTTTCACACTATAAGTTGGTTACACAATACCTCAAAGTGGTGCTATAAAACAAAGCCATGGGTGCACTACATTTTCAAGGAATTCATTTGCAAGGTTATGCTGGTGCTATTCTCTTGGGGAATCCTCTTTTCTCATCAAGAGTATACTAGCATCATTACATTTGGGCAATCCATCTCACCTCTTGAGTGGATTAGCTTGTGATTCTTTCACCATTTCTTTCAAAGTTGTAAGAAGAGCTTAGTTGTGGGGGTCCAAGATCCCTCCCTTGGAGGAAGAAGGGACCCAAAGTCCTCTTTCTTCTTGGTGTTTTATTTTCACTAATATAATCCTTGCCATTGGTGACATGAGTCTTATTGGTTTTTTGTTCTTATGTCCTTATGCTCAATAGTTTATTTGTTCTTTTATTTCTTAGTTTAATTCTTAGCTTAGTCTTTTATGTTTATTTTTCTAACCCTTTCCTTTACTGCTATCTCACTTAGATAACCCAACTAAGCTTGTAAGCACCTCTATTTTTCTCATTTAGGTGAAAAAAGAGGTGCAACAGATTGGTAAAGTGAAGTCCACATGCAGCGAGATGACACCTAATTCATTAAAACATTGGCAAACTTTCACTCATTCACACACAAAAGTCACTTATAACTCACATAGTTTTCGTCTCGAAACATGGAGGTCAAAGTAAGTTTCCTCCAAAAGGATTCCAAAACACCCCACCCTTTTCTTAATGAAACTATCCACTCCCATTTAATTTCAATGAGATTGGCTCACACCCCCAGTCTCTCAAACAAACCACATATAAAAATTTTCTAAAAACTCACTAAGTTTTCCTCCACAGGAGGTGCCAAAAGAGATTTTTTAGTCTAGGTAGGATTTCGGGGATAGGCATTCAAATACCTCCCCATTATCTGGTTCTCACATTGTCAAAACAATAGAAGTTGTCAAATAGGGAACTGTAAATCCTCCAAGTCAAGTGTTCCTAACAGCATAAGGCAGGAATATACCCATGAAGGGTTGAAGGACGAGGTTCGATTGTTCTATGCGTCCCCCCTTGAGGTACCCACCTCTTGTACGGGATCCAGCCCGTGACCCATTTCTTAGGCCGAAAATCTAAATGTCGCACTTTAACCGAGGTACCTAATGACCAAATTTTACGACATCTACCCAGGTGGAAATTGTGGGCTACAATTGCACCTTCATCGGACTTTGTGTGTCTATTGGAAAATATCGCCAGTTCTTTTGGGATATGCCCCCTTTACCCCTCATTATAACTGATTATTTTATCCTTCATTAGTTTCTCTTTCGGTGGCTTCAGACCCCACTATTGAGTACTATTGGAAGGTCCAGTTCTTTTTGAGAGGAAAGACGTTACGTCTTTTAGGACATGAGAATTTTCTTTCTTTGATCCCCCACGGGGACAAAACCCACTTATCCACATATATTCTTCTTTATCAAAACACTTTATGTATGATGCACTTCTGATTACATTTTATTTAGATATATATATGGTGTAAAGTTCAAAAAATTGCAAACAAAGGCTCTTGTTTATTTATTACTCTCACCACAATTCGTACACATCCACTCAGCTAGTCGGACATCATAGGAGACCGAAAAAATGCCCATCATTATAGATGCTTGGTAAACCTCCCTCTTATTCTAGGGGGAGTTACTAGTCTTGCCAACTCATCGACACCACCTTCACACACTCCAATGAGTGCCACTATCTTAGGATCAGCTTTTCTTGGTTCCACCTTACTTGGGTCCAATTCCCAAGGTCTACCGTCCACTTTCTCTCCTTTACATGGAAGCGGGGGGCCAACTTCCTCTCAAGGGGGAAGTACCAACCCACCTAGCCCCCCTCAAGGGTTAGGTTCATAGAACACTCACACCATGGTTGGAACTAATCTTCCGCCACCACTCTAGATGCCATATTTGGCCTCTCTTAACATACCAAATCTAAGAAAACTCACAAATGACCCTATATTGCATGAACCCACATGGCCTGCAATGCCTACCAAACTACCTTCAAATATCCCCAAGTTTGAAGGAAAGGCAGGGGATGACCCTGCCAACCATGTCATGACTTTCCACCTATGTTGCTCTTCCAACAACATTATGGATGATTCCATCTAACTACGATTATTTCAATGCACACTCACTGGCCCATAAGCCAAATGGTATGTAGACAAAAGTTTGGGGTCCCATGCGACCTTCGAGTCCTTGGCCAAAGAATTTTTTACCTTCTTCCAATTACCAATCCACCATGACAATGGTCTTGAACTACTATATAATTTCAAACAAACCTCATCCACACATATCGCTGATCACATCCACGAGTGGCGTCGATGACATACTTTGTGCAAAGAAGAAACCACCAAACAACAATGTCTTGATTGGTTTCTCAGATCACTTATCTCTCTCCTTGGTAAAGATGTGGTTTCCACCTGCCCTCAATCGGAAGTAGAGGCCATCAGTAAGTCTCAACAATACAACCTCATCTATTCACAATCAGGGTACTTGTAAACAATACTTCCTAATCTCCCAAAACCCATGCCATTTGGCCAAGACAAATCCTGGATGTCTCACTCAGTAGACGAATTGATTGGTAATACCACGCACCAAAATCCACAACCCCAACAACCACCAATGTATGGCACACCTCAATATCTACCGGCATATGGAGGAACCCCTTATTATCCCCCACCCCCTTATCAACAACCATACCCTATTTCCCTTCCTCCACCCATCAGTGAGACACCACTAGCACCCACAATACACCCACCTATCCAAACAAGTTCGAGTACTCCTTCTACCTCAACTTATACTCTAAGTACTAGCGAAAGCACCATGCTTTCCTATGTACCTTATGAATCATTACCACAAAATAATCCATATTTTCCATTTCCTAGCCCTCCCCAGCACATGGCTCCACCACAAGGACACCCTCACGCTGGAGTGAATTTTTTTCAACCCTCTCCCATTCAAAAATATCAAAATTTTGTACAGCTGAATACAACAAATACGACCCATCAGTCGAATAATGCCAAAAAGAAAGAAAAAAATCAGAACAATAACAACTCAAGTCCAGGTGGAAATCACCCCCACCAAAACCAACCTACTAGGGGAAAATAGAACCAAGGGAATCAGAACCCCCAAGGGGGAAACAACAACAAACGTCAAGGAAAAAATAACAATAATCTTCGAACCAACTTCCCTTATTCCCTTTACGGTGAGTTCGGTCATTATACTCATCATTGCCCCCAAATCGTTGATTTTAAATGGATGAAAGACTCAGTGAATGGACCACATACTCCAACACCGCCTGCCCCTCAGAATGCCCCACAACAATATGTGCAACAACCCCCATCCGTGCTACAAAACCCCATTCCACATCAGGGTGTGATGAACACCTAACAGGACATGCAGCCCACCCCATCATAGTTGGGACAATATCTCAATCCAAACAATCCCGCAGATCGTACTATCCTCCTCACTAGTGAGGAAGAAGTCCTTCTTCAAACACATAGTTGTCAATACCGAGAACCCACCAAGTCTCCTCCCATTTCCCCAGAAAAACTCCCAGCACCAACGGGACCCCCTTTGATGATCCCTCTCCCTAATACAAAAACACCTCTTCACATCCCTCACATCCCATTGTGCAGGAATGTCCACAACCCATAGGCTAGGGTAGCTCATAATTACAATTTGGTCGATGACTTAGCACAATCCCAGGCTGCCATGTCAGTCTTAGAAGTCCTTCAAACTTATCCCACTTAGCAGAAATCATTACTTTCCGCCTTGGGGGTAGTCGACCCCATGGATACTCAACTCATCACATTTGATCTCAATAGTGGAGAGCCTCGTCTCCCCGCTCTCATCGCTTTCCAAATCCCAGTGAAAATTTGGAACATTACAGTTCATCAGTGCATCATCGATGAAGGCGCATCTACATGCATCATGTCCAAGTCTGTATGGCAGAAACTTGGTTCCCCCGAACTCATACCATCTGCCATTAAATTAATATCTTATGATAGATGAACATCTTCTCCTGAAGGGCTCTTCCAAAATGTTCCTGTAGAACTTGGGGGCAAGACCATTCTCATCGACATTGAAGTTATCGATGCCCCACTTGATTATAATATCTTGTTTGATCGTAGCTAAATGTATGCTATGAAGGTAGTTGTCTCTTCCGTATTTCAAACCATGATGTTCCCCCATAACAAGAAGATCATTACAATTGACCAAGTCTCACATTATGAGCCTAACCCTTCTGCCAACATCGATAACATTCTCCCTCTCATCCACACTAATCATGAAGCATACCCACTCATCAAAATGGGTCCCGGAATTTTCAAAGACCCATCATTGTTAGGAACTTACCATGGTGCACCACTGCTCCTTCATCCTTCCAATCAAATATGTGTCGTATCATCCAAAGGAACTGACATTGAGAAAACCCTTCCTCCCAGAGAGGCTTCTCTCATATTCGACATCCCATTAGTCACAGAAAACCTCCCTCACAATCCTCCTGTGCACTCGCTGAATCCACTAGTTCACGATTTCTACTCACCACAAGGCCATATCCCAGTTTGGGAGACAGTTCCCCAAGACATTACTCAAATCCCCTTCTTTTACCCTCCACCAGGCGTACAAGCTTTCCAAGTAGCCACAATGCTTACCCTCACTAATATGGTGTTGGAAATTCCAGTTTGGTATTTACATCTACCAGAGATGGTTCCTCAACCATCCCTTCCCCCCCAAATAGAAGGAATCCCAATGTCGATTCCCATACTCACTCCCACCATACCCTCTACACCACCACTCACTAACCTCCTTGCTACAGTTGGGGGTAGGTGAAAGACAACCACACAGTGACAGTCACCGATATCACTCTTTTAGATCCCTTGTATTCCCTCCAATTCCACTGTGACGAGGACATACTCGAGGAAATAACCACCCCCGACTACCCATGGGATGCGCTACACCACAGAGCGCTCTTCTTTCCACAGGAATCCTTCACGCCTCCTAACCAACACCCCATATATGCAGTCAAAACCTAGGATTTTATCCCATCAAGTCATATCAACTAGTTCAATAACCCCATTCCTGCCCCTGATTATTTTGAAGAAGGCAACATGGCCAACATCTCACCGACCATCAAAATCAATATTTCCATAAAAAATGGAGTCATCGAGGAAATCACCATTGGCACCGCATGCACTCCTCAAGAAATCACCACCTATAAATCCCTCTTCCAAGAATATTAGGATATTTTTGTCTGGTCATACATAGAAATGCATGGCCTTGATCCCTCTATTGTTGAACATTGCATAGACACATGGCCTAATATCACGTTGATTCACCAAAAACAATGACTGCTACACCCATCCAAAGTAGCGGCCATTAAAGTCGAGATTGACAAATTACGTGGGGCTGGGTTCATATACCCCATCACCTATACCTCATGGGTTTCCAACCCTGTACCCGTTAACAAAAAATAGAGCACTATCCATGTATGCACGAACTTTCGTGATCTCAATCACACCTATCCCAAAGACAACTTTCCAATGCCTTTCATCGATCAAATTATCGACGACTGCGTGGGCCATGAGGATCTGTCCTTCATGGATGGTTTCTCTAGTTATAATCAAATACAAATCCATCTAGCCGATCAATACAAAACCTCATTCACCACCCCTTGGGGTACTTTTGCATATCGTGTCATGCCTTTTTTCCTAAAGAACACTGGCGCAACTTTCCAATGGGCTGTGACATACATTTTTCATGATCTAGCTCATATCATCCTCACATACTTGGACGACCTCACAGCTCGATCCAAAAAACACACCCAACATCTTGATGATTTATGGATCATCTTCCAATGGTGTCATCAGTACAACATCTGCTTGAACCCCCTCAAGTGCGTGTTCTGCGTCACTGCCCCTAGGGCACCATTTTTTCATACCCCGTCTAGGTACGCATGCTCATGTTCAAAATTATCAAATATATGTTTGTATGTTTGATTCTCTTCATATATTGTTCACGTCAGGTATTTGGTTTTCATGTGTGCAGGTACTTGGTCGCCATACATCAGTGCAACCCCTTCAGGTATATAATCAACACTGGCATGTAATCATTCCCTCTGAATCTCAACTGCATCTCTAGTCACACCCTTTGAAATTTGCCTTTAGGATCCCCATCTCCGGCTCTGCAGTACCGACACCTCCATTGCATTTTGGGTACTGTCACTCGATATCACTCTCCCCCACATGATTTTTCCCTTTCATAGCACCCTTTTTCACTTTGACACTCATGCTATTTTTCAACCCTTTAGGTATGGGAGTCCCGATAGTCTTAAATCATGTCGTGAATCAACCACATACTCCTTCTCCTCATTTTTCTAGCTTTCCCAAATGGACTCGCAAGTTATCTCTTCAAGGTTATATTTTGAATGCTCCTCTACAGTATCATTAACCCTCCATTTCATCCACAATCAGTTTTCCCATCCTCAAATTTTCCTCCATTCCATCTACCTCATACAGAAACCCACCCATGGGGCCCCCAAACTCCACCGGTTCTCCAAGCACATTGTGCCCTCACCGGCCAAACCATATTACATTGGGGCACTCGTTTATGTAGTTGTACACTCATCCCAAATTATTCTTTATTCATTTGATATTTGTAAAAAGCCTTTGTTTCCATCATTTACATATCTTTTCATCGTCACCTTCGATGACCTTCTTCCCTCTTTTGGCCAATGCAATCCATGTCACCCTTGGTTGGGTCACTCCTTATCATCTACCCCTGTTGACATCGTCCATATACTCCTAGTATCCCATAGGCCACTTACCTCGGCTCTCTGAGTTTGTTCACTTTGTCCCTCCTCTAGCACAAATTATCCCACGTCTTGTTGTCCCCCTGACACTCAACCTCATTGAAATGGTTGCGGCCACTTGTACTTCACATATAACCCCAACCAAGGGCAGTCTTGAATCTCCACACATATTGATTTTGTCCATGTACCTCCTCAATTCCTAACCACACCTAGTAGATTTCACGAAGCCCTTTGCTTCTTGGAGTCGCGTCTCCCTTTTGTCGACATCAACACAGTTTCTAGAAGGGCGACAGTATCTTGACTCTCTTTTTCTTTCCAATGAGAGGTCTTAGATGGAATAGGGAGAACCATAATTTCTCTCTGATGTCATTGACCCCCATAGCATTCAACTTCAACACTTTCTCATGCTACGATGGGTCTTACTTTGCAACTATTGCAGTTATTTCTTATATTTGTCGAAGACCTATAAACCTGGATGGGATATCAATGCCTACATAATCCGTGATACTTCTTATAGGTGTCATCACCTACTATTCAGAGTATGTTCCTCCTTAGAATTGTCCTATTCCTTTATCATGACCGCCCCTGAGGGCACTACAATTGTCTACATCAACACACAGTTTCAGTTACTATACAACACCCTTCTTTTTGAGTTACATGACATGAGCATGGGGCATGCCCACCTCATTTGTACACAATTTATTTTACATACCTTACAGAAGGTTGGGTCCTACAGGTCCCCTTGTCCCTCCAATGGGTCACTCTTGATACTCTCACTACCACTCTTTATTACAATGGCACTCTCAGTAGAAGAAACATTGATGAGTTTTGGCTATACGTATGCTCCTAACCTCATCCATCAGGGGGCATCTGTTATCACTGAATTTTCGTATGCAAATGGTTATAGGAATCCATCATCTTCAAACAGTTATGAGTTCACCCATGGACCAAAATTACCAAAAAAATCATTTCCAAAAGGTCCAAAACTATACAACTAGTTATAAAATTAAGGTGTGCTATGACTACACAGGGCGTGCACGCACATGCGCCATCCAGAAATGCATGAAAAGAACACATGCGCACGATGCACGAATATGGTCACTAAAAGCTGCGCACACCTAAGAACGATGCATTTATGAGATTGGTCGGCCTCCCACCCACTTCTAGTTCAGCTTCCAAGTTGATTTGACATCCAAATCTCGGTTGGATCCGACAGGGTGGCTAGTCAAAGACCTAAAAATTCCCTAAACAACCCCTTTTCACACTATAAGCTGGTTACACAATACCTCAAAGTGGTTCTATAAAACAAAACCATGGGTGCACTACATTTTCAAGGAATTCATTTGCAAGGTTACGCTACTATTATTCTCTTAGGGAATCCTCTTTTCTCATCAAGACCATACTAGCATCATTACATTTGGGCAATCCATCTCACCTCTTGAGTGGATTATCCTGGGATTATTTCACCATTTCTTTCAAATTTGTAAGAAGAGCTTAGTTGTGGGGGTCCAAGAGCCCTCCCTTGGAGGAAGAAAGGACCCAAAGTCCTCTTTCTTCTTGGTGTTTTATTTTCACTAATATAATCCTTGCCATTGGTGACATGAGTCTTATTGGTTTTTTGTTCTTATGTCCTTATGCTCAATAGTTTATTTGTTCTTTCATTTCTTAGTTTAATTATTAGCTTAGTCTTTTATGTTTCTTTTTCTAACCCTTTCCTTTATTGTTGTCTTGATTAGATAACCCAATTAAGCTTGTAAGCACCTCTGTTTTGCTCATTTAGGTGACAAAAGAGGCGCAACAAACCTCTAGTATTCTTGTGATTATCTTATTAGGTGCATCATCATAATTGGTAGGATGTACCAAGAGAAGATTCACAACTCGATAATTTGTCTTACATGAACCTCTACATAAACATCAGTAAAGGTTCCACTCATCAATGCAAATTTTGAGGTGTCTTTTGTAACTTCCCTCTCCCACATTACCTTCTCTAAAATATTATCAATAAGAGATAGTCATAAGGTTTTTCATGGATCCTAGAAGAGAATTAATTGAAAACAACATTACTTCTAAGTGATCCACTTTAGTTTCTCTTGAATATATGTATTAATAGATTCTAGTATCTATATTAATATGATAATTATAAAATATGGAATTGTACTGCAAGATTGCATAAAATACAATAGACAAAAATTGTTTGCATTAATTTTCTTATTTGAGACCCATTGGTCAATTTTAGAATCCTTCACACTTTGGAATGTTGAAGACTACGAAATTTAGGAAATGGGTTTTTCTCAAATAGATTAAAAAAAATAGTCAATTCCTGCTAGCTCAATAGGTTAAGGTGTGGGTTTCGTTTTCTAGGAGACCCAAGTTCAATAACCTTACGGTGTGTTTATTTGGGAGGAGTCACCCAAAAATCAAGCCATGTTAAGGGTTGGTGCATCCCAGGCCGGGTGAGATACATGGGTGATTTTGATAGATTAGATGTCCCTGTGTTGTGGTTTCTTAGCCAACAGTTGGAACGTTGGCCCCGCAAGTCATAGGCAATTATAAAAAAAAATAGATTCAAAAAAATCACATCGAATGTTATAATAAAATATGTGAAATTTTAACAGGATGGGGGGACCACAAAAAAAAGTATTTTATCCAAAAATTTCTTACAATACTATAAATTTATCATGTTGTAGTAGGTCATGTTATCCCCTAGCCTAGGGATAACTAAGGAGATCATGTCTAGAGGCCCACAGGTCCTATACATAGAGTACCAAGATCTAGAAGAATTGAGCATGGCCCTGGAGGGCCCCTCTTTTCTTCAATGCAGTCCACATTTCACGAAGAACAGTATCCATCACACCAACCTTGTCCTAATGTAGCGGTGAGTCTTGCTCCGTGAGATAATGAGTTCGGGTATCATGGTATGTATCACTCATATCTTTGAAGCACTTGAACATTTTGTATTGAATCCTTCATTTCCTAATGTTTTCTTGGAAATTATGTTATTTTCCTCATTCATACCTGGAAGGGTGACATGGTTCCCTAGTAAGTTGATTTCCCTTTAGGATGGGTTTCTATTGGGTGGATCTTTGAAAAGTAATCATTTTTTCCCTCTACACTTGCCACTTTTCATATTTATTCATTCGATCTCCCCTATCCTTGTTTGGGCATTTGGATTGGCTACACTAGGAAGGGTTGTACCTTACCTTGTGGGAAGAAGGGGCTAAATTCCCAGAGGGTCAAAGTATCTAGAAAGAGTTAAAATCAAATTTTGAAACCTTCGAGATGATTTTATTAGTGATCCCCAAGAAAGTAGTGAAAGTATTCTCAGTAAGAAAAGGGGACCCACAAGATAAACATAAACACTCAAGCTACTAGTTGACGGATAGGAGGTCTCATCACGAGCCGACCTATTATAACCACGAGCATGTAGTGGTATGACACTACCACCTATATGGTCACCAAACTAGGGTAGTGACTCTTGGTGGCATAGCCAAGAGAAATATGGTCTCATCACAAGCTATCCTTCTCATTTCCTTCAAATGTTTGTGGATAATGTTGTCACCTCTGGTCATCAATCCAGGATAATGTCCCTCAAAAATTCCCTTGAAGTATAAGAGAAAAATATCAAAATAAATAAAGTTAAGTGTAAAAGGAATGAATGGGCTAGGAAACAATTGCATTTATGACAAGGTGTAGCTCACCCTCTACAAAGGAACCCATAGGTAATACTTTACATTTACCTGTTATTACATGTACCTCATGCCCAAATACTTACCCCATGCCACCTCATACCCTTACATGACTTGGACTAGATCCCACGTGGGAAGCACCCCAAAATTAAGAGAGGTTATCCAAATAGTACACCTTCATACCTTCTCCAAACCTAACTTGTCAAATTGCATAATGTATTTGAGCATTTTTCTGGGTTAAGGGGGGTTTTATGCACATGTTTGGGTAATTTAATTATTGGATGTGAATTACATGATATGATACCTATGACTTATGAACACCTTGAGGGAGTACTTGTTGTTGTTGCAGGACCTTGCCCGGTGGATAGGTACACATGAGGGGATGATTATCTCAGACTTTCATGGGGCTTAAATCCCACAGATGGATGTCAAAACCCCAAATAGGGGTAAGAAGAAATTGAAGACTTGTATCGAGAGAAAGAAGGATGTTTCCTTTGGAGGCACCCTGACAGAAATAGACCCAGGAGACCATGTTCTTCCCACATGGACGTTATCCCTTGAGGTCCCTAGACGTCACCATCATAGCCCTACACATCATTGAGATCTAGGTTTTCATTTTTTGAGGCATTTGCGAGCCTGGTGGCATGTGTGGGCATCATTTGGGGCTTCTAGAGGCCAAGCACTCCACTTTGTTGGATCAACATTCCACATTTAGGGCTCAATGACACCATTGGAGGTGTTTCTAGATGCAAATTAATTTTATTTTATCCATATTTAATTTGTATAAAAAATTGGCCAGGTCGGTCCAGTAATTATGAACTGAAATTAATTTTAATTTGAATTTTGTATAAATAAGAAAAAGTGACATTCATTTTCATCATAACTTGTCCTTGGATAATAGAGGTCTGCAATTTGTGACCTATTAGGGTTATTGGCTAAAATTTTGAGGCACCACTCTTGTTTAAGGCTTGTATTTGCAACTTGGATAATTTTTTGTAGTTTTATGGTGATATTGCATGGTATACTCATGATTATTCTTGGTGCAAGTAAGTAGAATATGCATTTTGTCATCTATTGAATGGTTTAAGGTATGGATTTATTTTCTCATACAATATTATGAAATTGCATGGTGTATTTAATGCTTGAAGTAAGAAACTTAAGTTGTTACTTTCTTACTTTTTATTTGCCAAGCTTTCACTAAATTGATCTAGTAACTAGTGAAACCCTAGAGCCCTAAATCTCTATCACTCTAAGGGTTTTGTACTTTTTTATTGGTGCATAAGTTTTTCTCCATAAAAAGGCTAAGGAGAGAAAGGATATATGGCCTAGAATTTCCTACACCCTCGCATTTTGTCTCTTGAGGTCAAAGTCTAGGAGGACTTAAGTTATTAATTCTTCTATACTTTTTCCCTCTTAGACATTTGTGCATCATCATTAATTTGCATCCTTAGAAGGAGCCACCCACATTGACTCCATTTATCCATAAAAGGCACTAGTATTCAACCCTTGTTTCTTGACAAGAATCATCAAACTTCAAACTCAATATCTGTACCTAATACCCTACTAACCCAAACTAACTTGCTAACCTAGTCTAGGAATACTAACCACTGAGTTGTTGTTGTTATAATCATTGCTACAACCATCATTTTGAAGCCTATCCAAACTTGTTTGACCACTTAAATCAATCTAGAAACTGTATAAGGAAAGGTAAAATCAGCCAAGACTAAAATTTGCATCAAATTTCCTTTCTAAATACTTTTATGAAGATTTTACTACTATTTCCATTACTTTATTTTTTTGTTTCTACAATTATAATTGCCAACCCATTAGAGTTTATTTTTTGATTGACATATATCTAAAAATTGTATGCGAGAAGTGTTATCATTTCAAGACTTCACAATATCTTGTTATGTTATCTATTCAATTGCATTTTAGGGATGTCATTACAACTGTCCTTAATTAATTATTGTTGCTATATATTTATCACTTGCTTTATACATTTATTGGTAACAGTCATCTCTATAAACTTGAAGTCTTGTTGAAGAATTCATTATCACTTTTTGATTCCATAACTCTTGTTGTTGTATTGGTTAGGGAAAATTACACTATATTATGCTTTGCTTTATCCAACAAGACTTAAGTTTGTTTTGAGTTACCTAGAGAGAGGGGTGGTTAGCCATACCTCTTCCCTTTCCTCAAACCCCCATAGGTCTTGGGACGTCTCCATTGGAGTGTATTTATCCTTCTCCTAAAGAGAAAGATGTACCCTATTGGGGTGACAATGATAAGAATACCTCTGTCTTACGTCAATATAATCCTAATTTCATTTAGGCTTTAGGAAAGTATAGATTGCGCGATAAAAATTTTGGCGCCATTGTCGAGGAACATCGAGTAAATTTTCCTTGAATGAATCCACTAAGGACAAAGGAAACCCTGGCTTCTCAATGGGACCCAGATAACTGTAAGCCCTTATATATGAGTGAAATTCCTCTTTACCTTCGACAAATGCCTCCAAGGCATGAAAATTGGCTCCCTAGATTAACTGTTAACGATGGGGTTAGGGTAGAAGATTGCATGGATAAGTTTTGGGCTTTCTTTCCACTCCACCCTATCAGTTATGATTCTAAAGATTTGTAAAATGAAACTTTTCTCTGCCACTCTTCATGGAAATTCTAGGAAGTGGTATGATGATCTCCCTTATGCTAGCATCACATCTATGGACCAGATAGAAGAAACCTTTCTCGAGAAATGGGGTGCTAAATTAGAATATACCCACATGATAGTAAAATAATCAAGTACATGAAACAAACTAAGAAGGAGATTGTCAAGGAATTCCATACCAGGTTTGAGAATTTGCTACAACAGATTCCTAGAAGCCATCATCCTGAAGACAAGTACCTCATTTACCTCTATACCAATGCACTCTTAGTGAAATTAAGGTTTATCCTCAGTGAAAAAGGGACAAGAACAATCCAAGAATATTATCACATGGATATACAAATCAAGGCAAATATATCCTTGTTCAAGGGAGAACACCTCTTTACTCCATAAATCAAAGTTGATGACCCCAAAGATACCCCAGATACTCTTAGTTTGGAGAGATTAGTTTCCCTTGAGATATTTGTTAGTAAATTCCAGGAAATAAGGGAACAGGTCATCAACCAGCAAGAGGTTGAGGAGAGGGATCCAAATGAAGGTTTCCAATCCCATGAGGAAGAGCAATAATTAACTCATGCTTCTATCGAGGATAATGAAGACTTGGTTGAAGAGCGAGAGCCTAAAGATATAAAACATGATGATGATGTATTAATGTGTTCTCCTCTCTCTGATGAATCCATCTGAGATCCTATTCCTCCTACACAAAAATAAGAAAATGAGGTTAGTCACTTTCCTTTTCATTTTTTTGATGATACCCTATTCTGTGATTCAAAAGGTGAAGAAGAAAGGGAATCCTTTGACAAGCTAGACCCTATGTATTATGAAGTTGAATATGTAGGGGAAAGTCATGAGGATGAGGCATTGATGCTTCCTCCTTCATTTGATGAAGTCATCCAAGTATTCGACGCTCCTGCATAGGAAGAAGTGACTACGGTAAGTTATTTCTCTTTCCGAGATTTTGAATATGATTTATTTTGAGATTTGGAAAGTGAAGAACTGTTAGAGGATCCCTTAGATGCTTTAATCCCTTTGTGTTATTATGAAGCAAATGACATGGTTAATAATATTTATGAGTTCATACATGTTGGGAGACATAAATGGGATGTGATTGGGTAAGATGGGGATCCGATTTACGACATTGAGGGTCATTTCAAAAATTTTCCTTTACAACTATATTATGAAGTTGCTACTAATTTTGACATTTGGCAACAAGGAGATGATATAGTTACATATTTTTACCAAGCACCCAAGGGCGACCAAGTTCTATGTTCTTCTGATGATTTTTGGTCATACATTAAGGATTTTGATTAGTATTCCTTTGAGAAATTGGATATACTCTATAAAGAATATTATCAACCACCATTGTGCTCATATCTTGATAAGGGTGAGGACGTTGCTTTCTTGAAGAAACATACTTGTGACAAGGTTGTCCAGCTCCCTTTGATTACTTTACCTTGTTATGTCACTAAGGATATAGTTGGCGAACATGTCTCTTGTCTCAATTTTTCTCTGGGGTGAATATTTCTATTAGAATTTAATGGTAGGTTGAATACCTTAAGAAGAAGTTTATTATCTCATTCTTTCAACTTTCCCTTAAGAAGTTGTCAGTCATCCTCTAGATTTGTGTTCGTCCCTTCTTAGACTTTGGGGATTGATGAATTCCAAGGTAGTCAATATTCAAACTCTTTGAGTCAGTCTTTTGAGCCTTTAATATTTCATGATCCCTTTCTGAGATGGATTGAGAACTTTCCTAGAAGTGTAAACTGGCATAATTTTGTCCCTCCCTCCCACCTCCATGAGATAGACTTTACGATTTCCTATGATATAATGCATGCTCTAACTCATGTTATTTGTGTGCTTAACTTGTCATTGTTTTGGTTTCTGATGAAGCACAAAGGAAAGTATTATGAGGTATTGCTAGGATGGTTTCACTAGTTATATGACTACACCTAGCATTCAACCAACATGCCAGTAGAGGTAGGTAGGCATTTGCATGCATTGTATATACCATTTGCATATCATGTTAGCATAGTTGTAGTTTCATTTTCATATTGTCTTGATTCATTATGTATATATGTATGCTAATAATCATATGTTAGACTAGATATTCTTTTATCATGTATGGATGAAGGGATGATATCACCACCCTCAGTATTACTGATATCTTTTGTTGAGATTTAGCAGGCATAGGTCATACCAGAGATGTTGAGGTTCTCATTTTCTCTACGGTGATCACATGTCCCTGATTTGGAGAAAAATGTTATCCCAAATCCATATGACTTGAGCATGGCCCCATAGGGCCCCTCTTTTATTCAATGTAGTCCATGTATCACCAACAATAGTATCCATCACACCAGCCTGATCTTGAAGTAGCAGTGAGTATTTATCCATGAGGTAATGAGTTCGGGTATCATGGTATGTATCACTCTAAATTTTGAAGCACTTGAACATGTTGTATTGAATCCTTCTTCATTTCATGATGTTTTCTTGGAAATTATGCTCTTTTCCTCATTCATACCTAGAAGGGTGACATGGTGCCCTAGTAAGTTGATTTCCCTTTACGATGGGTTTCTATTTGGTGGATCTATGAAAAATCATTGTTTTTTCCCTCCATACTTACCACTTACCATATTTATTCCTTCCATATCCCCTATCCTTGTTTGGGCATTGGGATTGGATACACTAGGAAGGGTTATAACTTACCTTAAAGGAAGAAGGGGCTAAAATCCTAGAGGGTAAAAGTAGCTGGAAAGAGTTAAAATCCAATTTTGAAACCTTTGGGGTACTTTTCCTAGGGATCATTGAGAAAGTAGTGAAAATATTCTTAGTAAGAAAAGGGGACCCATAAGATAAAAATAAAAACCCAAGGTACTAGTTGATGGATATGAGGTCTCATCATGAGTCGACCTATTATGAACATGGGAATGTAGCGGTATGAAACTACCACCTATCTAGTCACCAAACCAGGGTAGTGGCTCTTGGTGGCATAACCAAGAGAAAGGGGGTCTCATCATGAGACAACCTTCTCATTTCCGTGAAATTTTTGTGGATAATGTTGCCACCTCTGGTCATCAAGCTAGGACATTCTCCCTCAACTATTCCCTTGAAGCATAAGAGAAAAATATCAAAATAAATAAAGTTAAGAGTAAAAGGAAATGAATGGGATAAGTAAAAATTGCATTTATGACAAGGTGCAACTCACCCTCTACAAAGGAACCCACAAGTAATACTTTACATTTCCCTATTATTATATGCACCCCATTCCCAAATACTTACCCCATGCCAACTCATACACTTAAATGACTTGGAATAGATCCCACGTGGGAAACACCCCAAACTTAAGAGAGGTTAGCCCAATAGGACATCCTTACACCTTCTCCAAACCTAACTTGTCAAATTTCATAACATATTTAAGAGTTTGTCTGGGTTAAGGGGGGTTTGATGCACATGTTTGGGTAATTTAATTATTGGATGTGATTTACATGCTATGATCCCTATGACTTATGAACCCGTGGAGGGAATACTTGTTGTTGTTGTAGGACCTTTCCCGGTGGACATGTACACATGAAGGGATGATTAGCTCAGACCTTCATGTGGCTTAAATCCCATAGATGGATGTTGAAACCCCAACCAGGGGTAAGAAGAAATTGAAGACTTGTACCAGGAGAAAGAAGGACATTTCCTTTGGAGGCACCCTCATAGAACTAGACCTAGGGGACCTTGTTACTCCCACATGGAGGTTATCCCTTGAGGGCCCTAGACATCACCAACATATCCCTAGACATCATTGAGAGATATGGTTTCATTTTTGGAGGCATTTGTGAGATTGATGTCACGTGCGGGAATCATTTGGGGCTTCTAGAGTCCAAGCACCCCACTTTTTTGGCTCAATGTTCCACATTTAGGGATCAACATCACCCTTGGAGGTGTTTCTAGATTAAAATTAATTTTATTTTGTCCAGATTTAATTTGTGTAAAAAATTGACCAAGTCGGTTCAGTAATTATGAACTGAAATTAATTTTAGGTTAAATTTTGTATAAATAAGCAGAAAGTGACATTCATTTTCATCATAACTTGTCCTTGGAGACAAGAGGTCTGAAATTTTCACCCTATTAGGATTATTGGTTGAAATTTTGAGGCACCACTCTTGTTTAAGGCTTGTATTTGTAGTTTGGATCAATTTTAACCCTAAATTTATAGTAACTAGTGAAACCCTACAACCCTAAATTGCTAGCACTCTAAGGGTTTTTAACTTGGTTATTGTTGCATGAGTTTTAATCCATAAAAAGGATAAGGAGCCCAGAATTTCCTACACCCTAGCATTTTGTCTCTTGAGGTCAAATTCTATGAGGACTTAAGTTACTAATTCTCCTATACTTTTTCCCTCTTACACTTTTGTGCATCATCATTAATTTGCATCCTTGGAAGGAGCTTCCCACATTGACTTCATTTACCCCTAAAAGACACTAGTCTTCAACCCTTGTTTCTTTACAAGAATCATCAAACTTTAAACTCAATCTCTCTACCTAATACCCTACTAACCTAAACTAACTTGCTAACCTAGTCTAGGAATACTAACCACTAATTTGTTGTTTTTATAATCACTGCTACAACCATGATTTTGCAGCGTATCCAAACTTGTTTTACCACTTAAATCAATCTAGAAATTTTATAAGGAAATGTACAATCAACCAAGACTAAAGTGTGCATCAAATTTCCTTTCTAAATACTTTTCTGAAGATTTGACTATTGTTGGAATTACTTTATTTTGTTGTTTCTACAGTTATCAATGACATCCTATTAGAGTTTATTTTTTGATTGACATATATCTAGAAATTGTATGAGACAAGTGTTATCATTTTAGGAATTCACAATATCTTGTTACATTGCCTATTCAAGTGCATTTTCTGGATGTTATTACAATTTTCATTAATTAATTATTGTTGCTATATATTTATCACTTGCTTCATACATTGATTGGTAGCAGTCATCTCTATAAAATTGAAGTCTAGTTGAATCATTCATCATCACTTGTTGCTGTCATAACTTTTGTTGTTGTATTGGTAAGGGGAAGGTACACTTTATTCTCCTTTGCCTCATCCAACAAGACTTAAGTCAGTTTTGAGTGACCTAGAGAGAGCGGTGGTTAGCCTTACCTCTTCCCTTTCCTCAAAACCCTATGTCTTGGGACGTCTCCCTTTGAGTGGATTTATCCTTCTCCTAAAGAGAAAGAGGTAACCTATTGGGGCTAAAGTGATAGGACTACCTATGTGTTATGTCAATATAAGCCTACTTTCCTTTAGGCTTTGGGAAAGTATAGATTATGTGATAACATGTCAAAATTGCACCCAAAAGATGATAAATGTAATACGCACCATTGGACCCTATTTAGAAAAAATATAAAAAGAAGCACTACAACTAGGGTCAGGTTTTGTTCTTGAGCATTGTAATGAGGGTTGGGTTATGTTATGAGCATAGTGAGTTTTATTATTGTATGAGATTCGAGGTGCAAACGTTTTGCATCAGGGTTTAATTTTTTTGAAACTTTTTTAAATAGAAAAGACTTTCAAAGTGGCTTCATCCATGAGCAGAGTGGGTTTGGTTGGATCAAACCAAATCATATCACATCACATGATTCTCTTCTCCTGCATCTACCTCTTCCTCTGTATTAACTTAGTTTCGTCATTGGTGTATTTTGGTTTAGTTTAGACTATCTACTTATTTTATTTGTTTAACTGACCTATGATATATTTAGATATGGGGTGTTAGATGTTTTATTTGTTACCATCAACTTCTCTTCACACCCAGCCACTTCGTTCGTAGTTATATATTTCATATTTAATCTTTTAAAACAAATGGAAACAACCTTTATGATATAGTGTCTCTCCATTAAAATCTAGATTTTAAGTTTTCTGTTGGTTCTTTGCAATCATCCTCTCCAACAAACATTTTTATGAACATGGTATTAGAGTTTTGTATTAAGTTTTTTCACAATTTTCCTATGAACATAATTTTTTATTTTTAAGATTTTTGGTTGGTCTGTTTCCAAATATTTTTATAAATATGATTATATAAAACATCTCTAAAAACATGGTTTTAGATTTATGTGTTGGTTTTCAAAAGACTTTTTTTATGAAATATATTTATAGAGTAGGGTTTATGATTTTTATATTATTAATCTATATATGGTATTTCATATATATATTAATAATATTAGGGTTTAGGATTTTTGTATTATTAATCTATCTATTTTTCCAAGTGTAAAGAAAAAAATAAGCATTGTTAAGATAAGAACAAATTCTCACGAGCTCCATAGTGAAACTAGGCATTGGTCAATTCCTAAAATGCCATGGGATGAAAGAGTGTGTCACCTTTG
>JZKD02S1696335.1:766570-794604 GCA_000966675.3 Picea glauca
ATATAACGTTTAAGATTGATAGATATTTTTACATTGTATATTTATTATAAAAAAAATTATTGCTAATAAATTTTCTTACATAAATTTTTGTTATAGATGTCATTTGGAATCTGTTGATCATTATGTATAATTAAATTACTTCATTTTAATTTAATTTGTTATTAAATATGTTATTAAATATGTTATTTTTTATTTTTTTTAATATTGGTTGTATAAGTAGTATATATATATATATATATATATATATATATATATATATATATATATTAATTAGTAGTGAATCATAATGATTATGTGATACAAGATAACAAAATATTTTTGTTATAATATAATTTTCTTTTAATATATGTTTTATGTGATGTTGAAGTAGAGATAGACATACTTTAAATATTTTTTCATTATTTGTTAAATATAAATCTTATAAATAAGAAATAATTTTATGGATTATATTTGTTAATTAAATTAATTTTGTGGAAGTGTGGAATTAAATCCCTTCGAAATGTTTGTATTTTGAAGTGAAATTGTAATGTGGATTTGTTTTAATGATTTTAAATTATGATTAATATATTTAATTTATATTTATTATAATGATTTTGAGTTATGAAAAGATATATTTTGTTTTTCTAATTTATTTATATTTATTATTTATGAAAACATTAATGTTTTTGAAAATATTTGTTTATTAAAATTTTATATTTTATTAAAAGGAATGTTATGAAATTTGCACCTTTTTCTGTTTTATGCATTAGTGTTTTATATTATATAAATTATGACAATGATGTATGTATGAAATTTTATAATAATATTGCATTTTATAAATTTTTATATAATATAATAAAATAAAATACAATATAATTGAAAGTGTTAAAAATATTAATAAATTTGATTATTATATATGATAGATAATGTGATTTAGTGTTTTTAAATATGTATAAAATGTTTTTGTTATTATTTATTTATTTTATTGATTTAGTTATATGTTATAAATTTTAAAATTAATTATTAATATCAATATTCTTGTTTGTCTAGTATGGATTTGTTTATTAGTTTATATATCTTTATTATCACTTTTCTAATTATAATGTATTTAATTTTATGATGAATTATTATTATTATTATATTTTAAAAAAATTGTATATTATTATTTAATTTATATGGTAAAAATATTTTATTATGTGATGTTTATTATGTTTTAATTTAAATAATTCATAAATATTAATATAATCAATAATTTTCAATATACATCAAATTGATAATTTTCAACATACATAAAAATTGAATTTTCTATATTATTGATAGAGTTTTTATTTTTAAAATTTAGATATTAATTATTAAAAAAAAATAAAAATAAAAATTAATAAAATTAGATTGAAAATTTTCTAAATGTTAGGTAGATTCATTATTTTCTAAATTTGTATGTTAGTTATTTTATATGTAATTTTGTTTCCTTAGAATATGGGGATGTAGATTTATAACATATACAAATGTACATTTATAACATATATTTGTTTTTGTATGATTGTTTATTTATTAGATAGATATTTTTAATTTATATATTATGTATATAGTGTTCATTATTTTAGTGTTGTATGTTTACTCACTCGGTCACTTGTATTCTTATATATATTTTATTAAAATTATGTTTTTTTTTATGTTTTTTTTATTAAATTTACATTTCAAAATGAATTAATTGAGTTGTGATATTTTATTCATTGAACTTTTATATTGTTACATTATATGTTTGTAGAAATAAATCATCTCATTTAATGCAAGGTAATTTGTTATGTAGGGTTGGTGATTAGGATTTAGGATTTAGGATTAGGGCTTGGGATTACGGCTTGGAATTAGCCTTTAAGATTTAGACTTATGATTAGGTTTAGGATTTAGGATTTGGGTTGAATCTTATGAAATTAGGTTTAAGGTTAGGGTAAGGTAGGGTATATTAGTATTTATGGATTAGGTTATGGTAGAGTAGTTCAAAGTAGGTGGATTAGGTTATTTTATAATAAGGTAGACTAGACTACATAGTCTATTTTAGGGTATGGTTGGAGAAGATAGGTTATTATTTTGTAAGTTGAGGTAGGGTAGTTAAGGCTAGGTTCTTTGAGGGAAGGGTAGTTTAGGTTAATGGTAGGGCATGCTAGGCTAGATGAGGTGGGTAGGATTAGGATTAGGATTGAAGCTTAGGCTTAGGGTTGAGGTCTAGATATTTTGGCTTAGGATTGAGGGTTAGGGATTTAGGATTAAGGTTGGGCTAGGGTAAGGTAGGGTAGATTAGTTTATGTAGGTTAAGTTATGATAGGGAAGGATAGGGTAGGGTATAGTATATTAGGTTAGGTTAGGTTAGGTTATGTAGGGTAGGTTGTTCTAGAATAGGGAAGATAATACTAGGTAGCTTAAGTTAGTGTAGTCTAGGGTAGGGTAGTCAACATAAGGATGATTTCAATCAAGAGTAGGGTAATCTTGGTTTGGTAGAGTAGGTTAGGTACACTAAATTAAGGTATAGGTAGGGTATCATAGTGTAGTCTATGGTAGAGTTGATTAAGATAAATAGGTCATGCTAAGATATGGTTAAATAGGATAATATAGGTTATTGTAGGGTAATATAGGGTATGTTAGGTTATTTCATTCTAGGGTGTCTTATGTTAGTGTAGGATAGGTTAAGGTAATTTAATATAGAGTATGTACATTAGGCTAGGTTAGGGTAGTTTAAGCCTAGTATAGGTAGGGTAGGGTTGGATACGATATATTAGTGTAAGGTAGGCTAAGGTAGGGTAGGTTAGGCTAGACTATTTAAGGGAAGGGTAGTCTATGGAATAGGATATGATGGGTTAGGAAGGGTAGGCTTACAATTCAGATTAGGATTTAAGATTAACATTAGTGATTTATGCTTAACGTTATGCTATAGGTAGGATAGAATATGTTATTTTCTATAGTCTAGGAGAGGGTAGAGTGGGTTAGGTTAGGTCAAGTGAGGTACACTATTATAAATTATGGTAGAATAGGATAGGCTAGTCAAGGGAAGGGTATTTTTTGGGGTATATTAGGCTAGGTTAGGTAGGGTAGGTTTAGGATAGAGATTAGGGTTCAAGCTCAGGATTATGGATTTACAATTAAGGTTAGGCTACATGTAGGGTATGGTAGTGTAGGTAGGTTAGTGTATGCAGGCTAGAAAGGGATATATTATATTAGGTAAGGCGAGGTGAGGTAGGTTATCCTAGAATAATGTAGATTAGACTAGGTGGACTAGGTTAGCATAAGCTAGAGTAGGGTAGTCCAATCTAGGTTATGGTAGTTAAGGGAAGGGTAGTTTAAATTAATGGTAGGTTAAGTTAGGGTATGTTAGTAAAAGTTAGGTAAGCTAGTGTGGGGTGGGGTAGATTAAACTAGTTAAGTTAAACTAGGGTAGTGTATTCTTATCTATGGTAGATAAGACTACAGTAAGTAAGTTATTATAGGATGTGTTTAGATAGGATAGGATAGGTTTTTTTAGGGTAAGGCTATGATGTGGTAGGATAAATTAGGGTAGGTTGGGGAGTGTTAGGTTAGTGTATGATAAGGTGTGGTATGCCAGTGTATGCTAGATTAGAGTGGGGTAGTCTAAGTAAGGTAGGTGAAAATGTGTAGGTAGGATAGGGAACCAATAGTATAGGATAAGATATACTAGGTTAGGTAGTGTGATTTAGTTGAGTATAGTGTAGACTAGAATAGGCTAGTGGTAATGGTAGGATAGGTTATGCAAGGTCGGCTAGGTTACGTTTTTTTAGGGTGTGTAATGTTAGTGTATTTTAGGTTGGGGTATGAGAGTAGGTAGATTAGGCTAGGTAGTCAAGGCTAGATTAGGGTAATTGTAGGATAGTTTAGGGTCAAGTAGGTTATATTGTGTAGGGTAGGCTAGGGTATTGGTAGTATGTGGAAAAATTAGATTAGGTTGAGTAGGGTAGGTTAGTCTAGGATAGAGTAAATTATTTTAGGTACTCCTAGATAATGTAGGATAACTTAGGCTAGGGTAGTGTATATTTGATAAAGTAGGTAAATATAGGGTAGTGATGATAACATAAGGTAGGTTAGGCAAGGATATGCTAATATAGGGTAGGCTAGGTTGGGATATGCTAAAGTAGGGTGTTATTGATAAAGGTAGGCTAGGTTGGGGTATGCTAGTCTAGGGTAGGATAGGTTTGGGTATGCTAAAGGTTGGAGTTATTGGTCAAGGTAATTTTACAATGAATTTTAATATGGTGTAAAAAGATGAAATCTAGAAAATAGAATTATATTTCCAAATATATAACTTTTATTTATAGAATTTGTTAATAACTATGTGAAATTTGAGTTTTTCAAATAGTGGTATGTTATTTTTCAATCAAAGTATAGTGTATGTGTCTCCATTAGTGTCTTAGGTACTAGATCTATTATAATAAGATAAAACCATTACTACATAAAATACCAATAGAAAAACAAAATGTAAAAAGCCATAATACCAAAAATGATACCTTTATTGATAGAAAAAATGTTCACTTTCATCTTCGAGGGCGAAACCTATAGAAAAGTAGTTCTCTATTATAACTATTATCAAGAAAAATATTTTTAATGCCTCCTACTCTTATTTATACTAATTCTATCTTCTAAAGAACAATCTAGAGGAAGATATTTCTAGAAGCAGAAGCTTCTATTACAGCTTAAAAATTATTAAATAGGCCTTATTAACTAATGTCGACCTTTGATATAAAGAGATCCAAAATAATTTGGGCTCTGCGGCTCGGGAAACCCAAGATGCAGTGCCCCATTTTTTTTTCCTGGTGTTTTCCCATCAAGCCTGTTGCAATCGTCAGAGCGTTTTCATGGCTTGTTTCTCCTAGGTGGTCAAGGTTGTGCTTGATACATTAGATCTAGAGATTGCACCTTGGAGGAGCCTGATCTTATCGTGTGGTGCTCTCTTCCATTGCATTTGTTTTACTTCTTCATACCTGGTATGTGGTCATGTTTTTTCCTTCGATAATATTGCAATATCTTATGCTTGATCGGTGAGATGTTTGGTGGCCTAAAGTCCTTTTCTTGGACCCCAATGCGATGCCTTACCTGTGGGTGAGTCATTCGATGTATGGAGGTTTTTTCCTTTGGTTATATATTCATATCTGGTTTATTTTGATGTCTTTCCATCATATGCGAGGTTCCTTCTTACGATTCTTCAGTGTTTAGCACATACGCAGAGGTTTTTTAAAAGATTCTTAAGGTTTGGATCTATCTACTCCATCCATGTTAGTTTGTTCAGTCTTTGATGCAACGTCAAGGTTTTCTCGGTGGCCTTGGTGGCTTGGGGTCCCTGATCACCCCTTGGCTCTATTATTTTTTGGAGTGGATGCGGGAATTCTGCTTCTTTTTGGTTGATTTGATTCAAAATATTTGAGGTCCTTTATTTCGGGCGTGCAATGTTGATTTTTTGGATGGTCAACACTTTGAGGTCCATTCAGGGCATTTAGTTTCTAGATTTCTCTTTCGTGGGTGCACGTCCTTTTTTTTCCCTCCAAATATGGATCTTGAGAGGTCTTTCTTTACTGCTCTAGCCTGGTCCGTCCAAGTTTTCTTTTGTTCTACCTCTCCAATTTCTTCCTAACTAATATTTTGTGGTTATTTTCATTGTAGACTTATATTGTTTTGGGGCCTCTCTCTGAGGGCCATTTTCTCTACGCCTTTCTTCCCTTTGGGGTTGATAGGTATTTTTAGACTAAATGCATGCTCGCTGCATGCATTATTCAGAATGTAATTTTTATTTCTTTTAATAAAAGTTACGTGTTTTCCTTTGGAAAAAAAAAACTAATGTCGGTCTTCATTACATGGAAAATATATTATTATACCTAGGTTAGGGGTTAGGGGGGTTAGGTCACTAACATGCGGTTAGGGAGGTTAGGTTCATAACATGCCCTCCCCTTGAAGAACAACCTCATCCTCAAGGGGTGAGATGAGGAAATTGTTGTAGAATGGTGGTCAGATCCTAGGTGGCATCTACTGGAGTTGTATATTTCCATTGATGGTGCACTAGAAGAGATGACACTCTTAATGATCCAAGACTACTTATGGCTACAACCAAATGGAACCTTCTTCATATAACTCAGGGAGACTAGTTTGAGTTTGACACTTAGCTCCAATCACTTTATTTAAGCATGACACATGAAAAAAAAGATGGATATTAGAATGATTGGGAAGAGCTAACTTGTAGGCAACAGGCCCCACTCACTTTAGAGTTTTATAAGGACGATAAAATTTGGGAGAAATTCTTTGATAGTGTTCATCTTTGAGGGAAGTATTCTTATAAGGTTGGAGACGAATAAACACTTGGTCTCATTCAACAAATTGACATTTAGAATGACTGTGATATGCTTGTTTCTTCACGCAATTTTGAGCCATGACCAAATTTTCTTTGAGGTTGTGGAGAATGGTCTCTCAGACTATAAGATTTTTTTCAACCTCCTCAACCTTCGAGACACCTAACATGTATGAGAGAACCGATGGTGGATTTTTTCCATATATTTCTTCAAAAGGATTCAAGCAAGTAGTTGTATGGTAACATGTGTTGTACCACCATTCGGCTAGGGATAACCACTGACCCCACTATTTTTGTATTTCAGATGAAAAACACCACAAATATGTTTCCAAACACTTGTTGAAAAATTTAGTTTCGCCATCAGTCTCGGTATGATAGGCAGTGTTGAGATGCAATTGAGTTCCTTTCACCCTGAACAATTATTGCCAAAAATTGTTGGTGAAAGTTGGATCTCTATCAGAGACAAAACAATGAGGCATGCCATGAAGTTTGAAGATATTATCCATGAAAATTTGAGTTGTTTTGGATGCAGTGAATGGGTGTTGAAGAGAAAAAAAATAATCATATTTGGAAAGACGATATACCACTACCATGATGACTAAATTATTTCCCAATTTAGGTAATCCAATAATGAAATCCATAGAAATATCCCTCCAAACAGCAGGGGGAATGGGAAGCGGTGTGAGTGTGCCTAGGGATTTGACTGTTTCTCCCTTGTTACATTGGAATACATCACATTTATCCACAAAGGTGTGGATTTCTTGTTTCATACCATCCGAGAAAAAATAACATTTGACATGCTCATAGGTTTTGGTAAACCCATAATTCCCAAGTATGGGTGAAGAAAGAAGCTAAAAAAAAAACATTGATTTAAGTTGTGATTATTTCCTCAAATAAAAACATCCTTTGTAGAAAATATCTTCATTGTGCCAAGAGTATCCTGGAGAAGCTAGAGAATGGTGTTGCAATTGTTGGATCAGGTTATAAAGCTTGGGTTCTTGCACCCATTTCTAGAAAACATATTAGAGCCAATCTAGTACACTGAAAAAGAGGGAAAAGAGGGACCCTTCTTCTTCATACCTCTAGGAAAGAGCGTTAACAACCATATTTTATTTTCCATTCTTGTAAATAATCTCATAATCATATACAAATATCTTGGTCACCCATTTTTGTTGGTCCAGGGATGAAATTTGTTGTTCCAAAAAATACTTGAGGCTCTGATGATTAGTTTTAATTTGGAAGCATGACCCCAATGTATAAGGATGTCAGAGATCTATGGAATGTAGGATATCCACTATTTCCTTTTCATATATTAATTGGCCTAAATTCCTCTATGAGATTTGTTTTTTAGTGAATGTCAAAGGCCTGCCATATTGCATGAAGACTAGCCCAGTTCCTTTCCATGAAGAATCACATTCTATTGGCCCTTGACCAAGTTTTGTGGATTCTTGGTCATGCTTGACCTCTTTTGGGGACTTCGATAGGCTGTGGAAGGAAAAGCACAAGACGAAGTGGACATCATGAGATCTCGACCCCTTTTTAGGTTTTTTTGGGTTTTGGGCTTATGTAACAGTTATGGAAATGTCGGCCCATGGGTTTACCCATGTTTAGGCCTGATTTTGTAATGTATAAATAAGTAGCTAGGTGATGTAAGAAGGGGCCAATGTGCTAAGTGCGAATGACTAGTAAGTTGTAAGTGGTGCTAAGTGCTAGTGTTTGATCTATGTGATAAAGAGTTGTAAGTTCTTTGTGCATACTATGTGAGGCTTACAAGGCTAATTCAAATAACTATGAGAGACTGTGTAAGGTTTGGTGTTGTACCCTAGTTCGAAGAAGGAGGATCTAGCAGAGTGTGCGCAGATCTCCAGTCTTTGACAAAGTATGAGTTTGATGCTATGTGCCTTAAGGATCTTGGCCAAAGATAATAAAGAAGAGAAGAGTTGGTGTACGTAGCCCCAGTGTGGGGGTGAACCACGTACATGTTTTGTTTCTATGCTTTGTGTGATATATTGATGTGCTTATGTGTTTAATTGCTTAGTTCTTTAATATAGATGAATGATAGATAGATATTTTGATGCTTAGTGCTTAATGATATGGATATATGTTAGATCTGACCTATATAAATATTCTTAGTGTTTAAATATCTTAGATCTGGATGAATACTGTGTGCTCTATAGTTTAGGGTTTATCTACGTTGAGAGTAGGATTTAACTGCACAGTAACTAAGAACTGTATATTGATGAATGATAAGTGATAAGTTATTTGTTAAGTGTTAGAATCACAAATATGTGTCCCAGATAAGGTTGTAGACACTGGAGTCCTGCAACCACCCTTGCCTCTACCTCAGGTGAGACTTCATATGCTTCGTAGGTGTTGCTGAAGGGGGCGGTAGTTAGGGTTTTGTTGGTGCATTGTTGTAGCATTGAACCTTGGGTCTACCCCTGTGCCAATGGTTCCATTGTTGGGATTGAAACTGTGATTACTAGGAACTGAGGAAAAAGGAGCTTTGTGCGAATATGTGACCTGAAACTGTGAAATCTCTCTACATAGATATGTTTTCCTAGTGTGCAGTATTCTACCCGATCTATGAAGCTATGTGCTAAGAAAATAAGTCTGATATGAAGAAATGAGGTAAGATCCGAATGCTTTGTGCTCTGATAGAGGTAAGAATAGTGAAAATTTTTATATCTGAAATTTTTGTGCTCTGTTGAAAGTAAGATTAGTGGAAATTTTTGTTTCAAGAGTATGAATCTAGGTATGTTTGATAAATTTTGTCCTAGCTTGAAAAATAGGGCAAAGCTAGAATAAAATAGGTTTGATATGAGTAGATCTAATAAGAATAATAAAATATATGTTATACCTATGCATAGAAAGAATGTTTGGACTAACAAATGGATGCAAAACCCTAGAAATAATTTGTCGCATGCTAGCTACTATGATCCTAGCGCACAGTACATGAAAGGTTAGGAATCATTTAAAAGGAAATGAGGACTAACCCTTTGTTACAGTTGCAGAAGATAAATACATATGGCTAAGGAATGCCTTGGTAGAATATCTAGTTGTATTTGTTGTAAATCTATGGACCATGAAGTATTGGATTGCCCTAGAATGATTGCTAAGCTTGGAAGAATGAATATGAGACAAGAAAACCCTAAGGTAGATGCAGAAACTAAGATTATGACAGAAACCCAGAAAGAATCATAGAAAGTATTGCTACAGATGAAAGAAACCTTGAATGACCCCCGACATGTCATCTTATCAGATATATTCAAAGAAAAAGAATGCATAGAAGCAAGAATAGGAGACTTCGACATTGACTGTGTTCTACCTGAGGAAACATAGGTGAATATTATGACAGAAAGAACTTGGGAAACTTTAGGAAATCCTGCTATGATTCCTTCATTAGGAGGAATAGGATTATTCAGAGGAAAATTGATAAACCTGTGTGGAAATCTCACTCGAACATGTATGAATGTTCATGGAACTTCAACAAAGGAATATTTTGAGATTATTAAATTTATTGAGAACAATGCTCCATTTTCTATGTTACTAGGAAAACCTTGGATTGAAAGAGATCAAGACAAAATGAAAGAAGAAGAAGTCTTAGAGAAGAAGAAGCAAGAATTAAAATAGTTCATGACTAGGAGGATCACACACTTGATTGAAGAATAGAAGAACAAATCGAAGCTATTTAACACCCGAGACTTGGATGTCGAAGTTGCAAGAACACAAGGAGACTCGCAAAAGATTGAAGTAGCTACCCCAGATGAATACGAAGTATCACCCTCGAATCTTAGGAAAGAACCTCAACAACGTGAAGTTACTTTTCCAAGAGGAGATAAGAATCAAAATGGAAAAAGGAACACCGAGGCGAAACTCATTGGGAAAAAGGATAGAAATATAAGTAAGAAGAGAGCTAAGATCAAAAAGTTACAGAAGGTTCCAGAAGGAACTTCGCAGAAGGAAAATTTGCAAAATTGGAACTTTGTCGGGATAGTAGAACAACGTCACATGGCACTTTGCCATGGTGAAGCAATACAGCTGTTGGGAACAGTATAACTATTAGACCGATGCCCCAAACGGGTAGAAATGCATTTATGGTTAGAAAGTTCACCACCAGACTATTGGGACTATGCCATAATGGAAAGAACTGAGTTAATGAAGGATTCTCACCCCTTGCAAGATATATGTTGCCAAGTTATTTATTTATCCTGTCGCACCATGCACCGAGAACACTTTTTCCAACCGTGATTATCTTAGCCCGTAGAATAGTTGATTTCACACAGTGATCATTGTGTTATTTCCATCCATCCTGTTGCATTGATTAGTTACTTTTCTAACCCAAGATATTCAACCATGAGTTTATGTCTAAAGAACTTAGTGCAATTGAAGAGTCTGTGAAGGAATTACTCATCGACCTCATGACTGAAAGAGTAAATTCAATGTCTGTGGGTGTACAAGTGTCATCGACGAGAGGAGTGAAATCCTTTTCTTCGACTTCTCATGGAGCCGGACCATCCCAACCATCATCTGAAAAGAGAACCAAGCATAGAGATGACCTAGAAAATGAAAAGTTGATCCCGACCATACCGCTCGACTACATCCCACCTCTGGCTAGTAGGGTGAGTCATGATAGTGTGCCAAGAGATTTCAAGTAAATCATGGTTACTGCGTACCTCTTGAAGGGGATACACATAGTTCAAGAACAACAGGACAAGATCGCCATGTTGAAGTTCAGTGACTTCAACCTCAGAGATTGCAAGAACTATAGTATGCTATCCTTGTATAAATACCTGACTAGGACAAAGGGGAAGAACTCAAAGATAATACCCCAGCCATGGACTCTGAACCTTGCGCATTCCACGCTGTTAAACGTAATGAAAATCCCACACTTTGGAAGGCACCGGGAATTCAACTCTTGTGTCAAGATGCTACTTTCATGTTACCATGGCAAATACTTATGGCTAGAGTGTCATATCACAGTCGATCCGAAGTTGATCCATAGGATCACCAGATTAAGTATGCAAGGACCCAACCCGCATGAGTTTTATCTAGGAAAATACACAGATCGCGCACTAACACAGGAGATTAAGGACACCTACGACAATGTTGAGAAAGGGATGTGAGGCTACAAACTAGCCTCCATCTAAAATGGTGCAATGCACCTAGCATGTCAGTTAATAGCTAGAAATATGGTATGAAAGAAAAGACTCACACAGGTCACATGCTTTGTTATTGACCTCATAGGGAAGTGTGTGGAAGGCCTATAGATGAACTAGGTGAAGTACCTAGTCAATCTGTTGGAACAAGACTATCGCGAAGCACGGGATTAGGGCTATGAGTTTCACTTTAGCTGGCTCCTAATCCTCATCACATTTGTTTCCTAAGAGATGATGGAAGGTGAAGCCTTCTCGAATATTGAGCTATTAGAGCCACTCGCTATGAAGTTCACCACGCTCTGGTACTCAAGTGACATGAACAAATAGTGGCAGTCAAATGTTGTTTTTCACACATATTACCTTCATCTGAAGAGAGCCATCAAAGTTGAACCTCGCATGACTTTGAAAACCCTACAGAGGTTCTAACCCCTGATGAAGTTTTGCTCAGATCGACACTTCATCTACATTACAGTACGAGCCGATGAACATAAGGAACATCTCCAGTCATACTATAAACTCATAGAATAATACCTAGAGGAGATCACTAAGGACTGGTCTATGGGCCTTCTTATCCCCGCTGACCTTGCAGAGATGTCTCACCCTAAATTGGATATCCCAGAGGCCACTCACAAAGAACAGAACACACCCGAAACCAATAGAAGGAGGAAGACTGAAGAGGTCCAACACTTAAGCAGCGCCTCAGGAAAGACTACTTTAGTATCACCTGACTGAGGGGGTGATGACGAAGTGGAAGAGATAAATGGCAAAGAATTTGAATAGAAGCAAGGCGAAGTAACACTGCCCAGAGATGAGGTTGATCCCCTGAATAAGAGGAAGGTTTCTCCCCTGAAACCTTCTTCCTAAAAGAAATCGATATCCATCATGACCAAGATGAAGATTTTACTCACTACTAATGATTTTGACTTCATCATAGTAGCTCTAAACGATGGTTCACTGCAAATCATGGAAAAACAAGAAGCGAAGCAGGAGGAAATGTACGATAGAATTGAGGTTGATCTCTGAGGGGTAAAATAGGCCCTTTAGTCTAGTTGCATAGTTTCCATTGCACCCCTTCCATCAGGAGAACCAAAGTTGGGAGATGAGCCAACCCAACTCCACCATCTAGTTGATGCGGTCAAAGCTCACCTTTGTCGCACATAAGAAGAAATAGAACAAGCCACCCAGGCCTTGAATCAAGTGCAAGGCATAATTGTAAAACAACATAGAGTTGAAAAATAGGAGAAGGTTTCTCTCCAGGCAAAGTTTGAAGAAGAGAAAACACAGATGCAACAAGAAAAAGAACAGTTGCTTGTCAAGTAACTCTAAGTGAAAGAAGCAGTCAACAAATCACTTCGCTCTGTGACAGGGTTAGAGCCCAAGGTAGAATACCGATTCATTCATCAAGTAGAGTAGCTCATGGAAGCTATCCAATAGCTACAGTAGAGAATATAAGACTTAGAGATCTGCATAGTTCCCGACAACCCACAGGATGTAAGGGATCAAAGAGAAGAAACTGCCAAGAGAACAGTTGAGATAATAAATTCCCTTTCCATGGAATGCAAACAACTGAGTGATCACAGTTCCCTGATGTATGAGAGACTCATTGAGAATATAGAACTGAAGGCACTGGAGTCATAGCTCTAGGAAGAGAATCAACAAGAAGAGACAATACAGGTGCAATTGAAGTCCCTATCAGTTGTGGAAAGAATGAAGTGATCCCAAGAGAAACAAACCACCCAAAAACAACTCCACACTATTCAGAGAAGATTTATGGAAGCGACTCAGAGACTGCAACCTGTACAGGATGAATCTTTCCAATTGTTCATAGAGATCGAAGGCTAAGGAGTAGCACTGGAGCAAGTCATCACTGCAGCTGAACAAAACCTAGAGGGATATATCAATAAAGTTGTTATCCAAGAGTTCGTTGAACAAAAGGTCACAACACAACAACATGTCAAAGCAGCTTGAGCCAAGATCGAGGCTTTTTAAGAAGAACTAATTAGACCAGAGTGACTCAGGACAAATCACAGGTGAGTGTTGGGGGGTTGTTGTCCCTTGACCATGTTTTGTGGATTCTTGGTTGTGCTTGACCTATTTTGGGGACTTTGACAGGTTGTCGAAGGCGGAGCATAAGATGGAGCGGAGATCATGGGATATCAGCCCCTGTTGAGGGATTTTTGGGTTTTGTTCTTATGTAACAAGTATTGGAATGTTAGCCCATGGGTTTACCCATGTTTAGGCCCAATTTTGTAATGTATAAATAAGTAGCTAGGTGATGTAAGAAGGGGGCAGTGTGCTAGGTGCGAATGACTAGTAAGTTGTAAGTGGTTCTAAGTGCTAGTGTTTGATCTATTTGATCAAGAGTTGTAAGTTATTTTTTCATACCGTGTGAGGCTTGCAAAGCTAGTGCAAGTAACTATGAGAGATTATGTAAGGTTTGGTGTTGTACCCTAGCTTGAAGAAGGAGGATCTAGCGGAGTGCACATAGATCTCCTATCTTCTGTGGAGTAGGAGTTTGATGCTATGTGCCTATAAGGAGCTTGACCAAAGATAATAAATAAGAGAAGAGTCATTGGATGTATCCCTAGGGTGGGGGTGAACCACGTACATGTTGTTTTTCTATTCTTTGTGTGATATATTGATGTGATTATGTGTTTACTTACTTAGTTCTTTAATATAGATGAATGATAGATAGATATTTTGATGCTTAGTGCTTAATGATATGTATAGATGTTACATCTAAACTATATAAATATGATTAGTGCTTAAATATCTTAGATCTGGATGAATACTATGTGTTGTGTAGTTTAGGGTTTATCTTCCCTGAGAGTAGGATTTAACTGATCTGTAACTAAGAATTGGATATTGATGAATGATAAGTGATAAGTGCTCTGTTAAGTGTTAGAATCATAGATTTGTGTCCCATCTAAGGTTACAGACACTGGAATTCTGCAACCACCCTTACCTCTACCTCGGGTGAGACTTCATCTTCTTCGCAGGTGTTGTCGAAAGGGCTGGTAGTTAGGGTTTTTTTGGTGCGTTGTTGTAGCATTGAACCCTGGGCCTGCCTTTGTGCCAACACATTCCAAGACAAAAGTGTTTGTGAATTCAAGAAGTGCCAGGAAAGGAGTCATTCACATAGCCTCTTTCAATGCATGGAAGGATTGATCATCTTCTGAAGTCCAAGTGAAAGAATTCTTTTTAAGGAGAGAAATGAGAGGTGTGGAAATTTTTCCATAACTCTGGAAAAACTTGCAATAATATCTCATTAAATCTAGAAAATCATGCAAGATATTATTACTTTTATGGTGAGATCAAGCCTTCATAGCTTCAATTTACTTATGATCCACCCATACACCATCCTTTTCGGTAACGTGACCTTATTCATGTCCTATTTCATGCCTTCCATTTTAGCATCTAGAGTGGAATTGGGGTAGGTTTCAAGTTCTTACTTGTGGGTTTATGCCATGGTGAAATCGAAACATAGGAATGGGGTGGGTGGGCCTGCACACAAAGGGGTTACTTATGAAGGGTACCACTACAATTAGGGTAAATAGAGGAATCCAATGGAATAGGTGGGAGATAAGGGTGTAGGAAAGGGTGGGTGGGTCCATGAAAAAAAGGTTGACAAGTGATAGAAACCACTACGATTAGGGAGAAAAGGGGAATCTAGTGTGATAGGTCCCAAATAAGGTAGCTAGGAAGAGGGTCAGGTACATGAAAAAAAAATTAAAAATGATAGGTACCACTGTGATCAGATAGAAGATAAGAATCCAATGGGATAGGTCCCTAATAAGGTAGCCGACAAGAAAACTATATTTGTTTTTTACTTTTTTAGAGTTATACTCTAGCCTGAAGAATATTATAGTGGTGAATGGCCCAAATTCTTAACAAAAACAATTTGTAGGAATTTTTCAACCCGAATGTAGGAGACAAGGTTGTACGACAATAGATATTGTCTATTCCTTTGATGTTCTATGTATTTACCAAGGGTTAGGGTTTACATGGTTCCTAGAGACAAAGGTTTTCCTTGTGCTATAGCTCTTTGATATATGTGCAGGGTCGAATAGTAGTGCTCATCCCAATATCTCAAAGCACCAACTTAGGAGGCATGATCGTACCCTCAAAGGTACTACCTAATTACCTAGGTACAAGAGAGTATATTCCCTATTTTTGTTCTCGATTTCACTATAATAGTCAGGTGATTAATCAACTAATCTAGGGATGGTTTCAGGAGACCTAGGGGACTCCTGATATAGGTGAAAGTACGTGGGAGTGATGGAGTTATACATATGTTTTCTGATGCAGTACTACTCGAAGGGTACCAACATGTGTTACATAGGTTTCCAACAAGGTGAAATGTTGGTTTGTAGAAAACCCCATGAAGCCATCTATATTTCCTACATGTCATCTTCCCCACCACAATTTTACCCACTTAATGAAATATCTATGTGGTTTAAGCATGCCGAAAATACATGTCTATACACTAAAAATAATTTCCCACAAGTTTCTCATAGGAGATTTCTCTAATACAACTTGTTAGGTATCAGATATATTATAATAATATAAAAACATAATACTGCAAAAAATTGCAACTGAACAATAAAATGTAGAGAACCATAATACCAAAAATGATACATCTATTTATAGAAAAAAAATGTTCACTTGCCTCTTCAAGGGGACATCCTCCAACAGAGCAACACTCTATTAAAATAATTCTCAAGAAAACTATTTATCATGCATCCTACTCTTATTTATACTAATTCTATCTTCTAAAGAACATTCTATAGGAATATATTTATAGAAGAGGAATATTCTATTAGGTATTCTTACATTGACTTGTTCACATTTACTAAATAGGCCTTATTAACTAATGTCAACCTCTATTACAGGGAAAATATATTATTCTACTTACTTGAGGGGTTAGGGAGGTTATGTTCCTAACATAGTGTTGGTGTTGAGTACCTTAACGATGGAATTTCCTTAAAAAATATGTATAAATATAGAGAACCTATTATTATAGTGCATGGTATTTTTTCAATATATATATATATATATATATATATATATATATATATATATGAAAAATAATTTTGAACATAAGTTTTTCACTGACATTTTGATTAGTAGAGGCCACCATGAGATCTGCAGTTTTCTCCGCAACCACGGTCCTTTCCCTCCCTAACTGCACCCCTTTCTTCTCGATAATTTCTCCAATGTAGTGACCAGAGAACACTTATTTTCGGTTAAACCCTCCACTTCAGTGCTCAGCTCCCACTTATTCTTCCTTGCAGCTGACCAGATCTTCCCCACCAGTCTCCCACTCCACCAATGCAATGGCGACCTACGAATATGGAATGGACTATTCTCTGGACCCGGATGAAACCCTACCCTGGTTATCGATAGGTGGCAGCTCCCGCTCAGTCTCCCTCAGGTATCTGGCGACTTTTGAGGCTTATACCCTTTGGGCAGATCCTAAACCTATACCAACCTCCCCTGTCCCACCGGTAAGCTCCCTAACACCTCCAAATTCCCCCAACCCTAACCCTCTACAGCTACCCCCTAGGGAACCCCCTTTCATGTCTACTTCCTAGGGTTTACTAAAAAACCCTCCCCAATTTACCTCTGAGCACTTGGACTCCACTTCACCCCTTGGCTCCTTTACCCTCACCCACTCTGGTCCTTTGTCTCCTACATTCAACCCCTTCTGGGCTCCCCCATCATCCTCCCCTCCTGTTTTCCTCCCAGATCCTCCCCCCTTCTCCCCAACTTGCGAAGAACCACCATTGGAAGCTCTTAGGGCACCACTCCCAAACCTCAAAGCTCACTAACTCAATCCCCTCATCCAGGACTCTTTCTTTTCTCCATATGTAGGCTTAGGGTTCCTTTCTGAATCCATCATTAGTGGTACATCTGCGGACTTCATAGGTAATTACCTCCCACCATCAAATATGAATGGTTGGGATAGTATTGAAGACGATGGTAGCGAGGAATCCATCCTCAGAGGTTTGATTGAGGATCCCAACCCTCAATCCTCAAATAGACACAGAAAAATGAATAAATGAATTAGAGTTGTAACTAACTCCTCTAACATCATCCTAGGAGAGGATCTCTCAATGGTGGAATTTCTGGAGCTAGTGTTATAACCCTAATTTTCACCAGACATGCTTACCTTGCATTAGGCCATCTCAGATTCCTTTTTTTTCCAAAGCACTTCTAAACAAATCTTCTTAAAAACCTCTTTTATAAAGGCCCACGTGCCCTATTCCATTACTGCATGTGTGTACACGCTAGTTGACCTAAAACAACTCATGTGTAACTACAAAAGCATGAAAAAAGGAAAGTTGTCGATGGAACACATAGCTTTGGGTAAGTTAACTAAACCTTCTATCCATGCATGGCCAAGGGTTTGTCCAAATACCTAGATTCTTCTAGCCTATAAAAGAAGGGTTAGGGGTCCCATTTGGAGGAGGAGAATAATAGTAAAGAAACTCTACCCAATTTCATATTCTCATTGTCCCAACCCTTTAGCCATCCTTGTGCAAGAAGAGATACAGAGCAAAGAAGTTGGAGGACAGTTGAAGAGGAGCCCAGGATCAGGTTCGCAGAGCAGTGGCCGGTCTCAACATTGTAAGTTGATTCATTAAAATTAATAAAGAAATTATTTTCCCGTGTCACTATATGATTTCTTCATAGTTTATTGAATATATGTTTGAATCTCTAACCCATTAATCTCTAGGTAAAATGCATGTGTAGTTTGTTGCTTGTTTTGTATGCAGGTCAGCCTTGGGAGGAGAGCTTCCAACAATTGATCAAGCGTGAAGAAGGATCGACATCGAATACCCGAAACAAGGTATGTTCGTCTAACCACATATTTTCTTAAAAGAAATGGGGATTAGGTATGGGACAACGGTAGAAAGTAGGATTCTTTCAGTCTCATATGCATGCATAATATAACCCTAAATGCTAGTCCGTAGGGGGATTTCCCACCACAAAATAATTGGCGACCATACTGGGGAAGTCTTTAGGGTTTTTGGGAATATTTTTGGGTATTTAAAAAAAAAAAAACTGGTTTCCTTTTTTGTTTTTGAATTTTCTGCAAAGTCTGAGCTAACAGAGATTCTGGTCTTCCATACCAGTCATCTCTGTTTCTTTGTTGGACTATAATTTTTTTTTGGAGACCCATAGAGGTACATGCGGCCTGTATAAGGTTTGCATGCATGTACCCGCACCCTACATTATTACAACCCATGTGTAAACGCTAGCTAAAGAAGTAACAGTAGTGTGTATGATTCCAGAAAATTTTTGAGGCAATCATCCTCTTCCCTATCAAAATTAGCCATTCTCAGGGGTTTTCTGGAACTCTTTCTAGTCTTTGTTGTTTGCAGTCTATATCTTAGGTTTCACCTCATATTGTTTTGTTCTACGAATTTTTCCTTGCATTGTTTTCTTTTTGTTGTTAAAGAAAGTGTCTGAGCCTTCAAGAGATCTTGATTTTCAGTATCAGTGGTCTCTGCCTATTTTCGATTGTTGTCTTTTATTTATCTCAGAGTTTCAGAGATACACACGACCTATATAATGCCAACATGCGTGTACATGCCCTCTGACTCTACATAGCTCGCGTGCACATGCTTACTATGGAACTGTCAACAGTGTGCTTGTAGATGATAGTTTTTATTGAAGGTGAGGCAATCATCCTTTCCCTTGACAAGAGTTATACCTCTCAGGTTTTTGAGTCTCTGTCATAGCAGTCAGTAGCTTAGGTTTGATATCATCCATAGATTTCTTTTTCATTTATAAGTTTTCATGAAAATTTTATTTTGAAGGGTTTTTAGACAAGTGTGAGAGTCCATTTTTAAGTTACTGGTGTGTTATTTTTAAATATATTCTTTGCAAGCTGCGCTTAGGCCAAAATTTTTTCTTGGTTTTGACTTGTTGATATTTTTCCTTTTTGCTTTGTCAGCATTCAAATAAAAAAAAAAAAACTTGTATTCCTTTGATTGATTGAAAAGTGTTGTTTGGCATTAGTAACCAAGGAAAAGTCTTTTCTTTCATAATTTCTTGGCACTTTACTTAGATTGTAAGTAGCTCGTAGTTGAGTGAAATCCTACTTTGAGTTTGTTGTCCAAAGATCTTAGAAAAATTTTAAAATTTGAAAAGTTGTTTAAAATTTGCATTAAGTGAAAGTTTTTGTTTCCAGCTTTTTGTTTCTTTTTTCTACTTTCATCTTTCAAACATCACTAGTTTCACTTTCATACCCTTAATAAAAGCCATAAAATTAATTCTAAATCTAAAATTCATTATACTTTTATGTTTGTAGGGTTAACCAACTAGTTCAGGATTAGGGCCTTGGATTAGGTTGGAGAGGAAACTCTTCAAGGCAATTAAAATCAAACATTGGAGTCTAAGTTAGGGAGTGTCCAAGTCCAGTATCATGAAATTTATCTGGGACCCCCCTCTAACACAGGGGATAAACACGAGGTCACGTGCAGAAAGGTAGCGGAGATAACCCCTCCAAAGCTAGACCAATCGTAGTGGAGAACACATATAGAGGGCTTGTCTTGGGATTCCGTTGATTGCATTTTCCATAGAGCTTCGTGGGTCTCAAATACATTTGAGGTCCTCAGTTGTCTTCTAGACCACTTTCTCTTGATACCCTTAACAATTTTTGGGCTCGATACCCTGCTCATTATGGTCTACCCAACTTTCGAGTGTACTCGCTTGGTGACTGTTTGTGCACTGACAACCTAGTTGCCTATATTTTTTAGGGACATACACAGGTGACTATGGGGGTATACCATGGTACCTAGGATAGACATCGGGACATGCTTTGAAAATTATACCCATAGGGTGTTTTCGTGCTCGATTTTCACTTGCACTGGTAAGTTGCTCTAGTGTTCGTTGTTGTAACTGTTCTTCCAATTAATTTAGTGTTTGTCTGTCTTATCTTCTAGGGAATTTTTTAGTGTGTGTTGTTTTTGAACGACTAGAATGCCCTAGAGTTTCTTTGATATTCTCAAATAGTTGATGCAGGAGAATCACTCAAGCCAGCCATGCGCTAGCCAGCCAGCCTACACAGCGCATTCAAAGAGCGCATTCAAGGAAGAGAGGCGCCAGTTCTCTCACATTTTGAATTTGAAGTTGTATTAAATGTATGTAAGGCTGGTAGAGCCAAATACATGTCTTTGAGAAGGAATTAGGTAGAAGTATCCTTTAATGGTTGTAATGCTAGATCTAGCTCAAATCTGGACTAGACAACCCATTCAATGTAAAGTTAATGTAATTGAATAGAGTAGGTGATATGGAGGGAAGAGCTCGAAGAGCCCTCTCATGTAAAATATCTTGGATATTATTTTGAAAAAGTAGTTAGGAGAGATATGCGTGAGAGTCTGTGAGAGTAGTGAATATAGAGAAGAGAGGAGAGATGAGACTATGTTGTAGACCAAGCTCAACCCACATTGTAAAGAGGCATTTCTTGATTAATACAAACATAAGCAGTTTTTCCTGCATGATATTCTATGTGTGATGATTGTCTTTATGTGTTGATGATATTATATAGATGTATGTTGTAGATGTGCATTTGTAGGTTACAGGCAGAAGAAGTTGTCTATTGATTTCTTTGGTATTTAGGTCTGGGTTATTTGAGGCTTCATGCATGAGTGAAAAACAGAACACTGTGGGTTTTGAAAGCTAGTGCAAGGAGTGCACTTCTGAATTCTGCAGATTCAGACAAAGATGTGTCAGGAGGGCGAACCAGCCGAAATCATTGTCTCAAGGAGGAAACCTCATGGTTTTTGAACACCTTGGAGGAGGAACTATGTAGAGGAGGACACGGTAGAAGACAGTATCACTGAGGGGTTTTGTAGAGCTCTGCTAGGAGGGAAATGAGCGCATGCACAGAGTACAAAGGAGAACTCCATTGTGGGTTCAAGGAGAAATTATAATCACTAAGGATTCTGGAATCTCTTCCAGGAGGGCATTGAGTGGGTATTAGAGTGCACAGGAGAAATCTATCTTGAGTTCATAAAGAAGACAAAACTGCTGAATCTTCTGTAGAGCTCTGCTAAGAGGGCATTGAGTGAGTGAAATAGTGCACAGAATAACTCTTTTGAGATCAAACAGAAGAGAAGCGTCCAAGGAACAATACCTTCACAGGGTTACTGAACACCCTACAGGCTCAGAAAGGAGTGCTTGAGTAGGAAGTTTCCAGAGGGCATTTCTATCCTTTCAAGGAGAGAAAGGGATAGAGACTTTAGAGGTATGAGCAACAGAGAAGCTCAGGATGGATAGCACCTTCGTGTATGCATGGACCCTTCAAGGAGTTTAGAGGTCGAAGAATCCTTTAAGGATTCAAGGAAGACAAAGATTAGGAGAAACAGTTCGTTTGTGCACAGAGCAATAGCTGCAAGGACTGTAGGAAGTCAGGGAAACCCTTCAAGGTTTCACAGTCCCGAAGCTCAGGAGGGAAAGCAACTTTAAGAACACAGGGGATACTAAGGTTTCAGGTTCAAAAGAGAATCAAAATCCGAGACCTTTGATACTTGGGAAATATTCCAACTTAGGAAGAAGTGTAGGCTCGAGGGAGGAGCTACAGCTGTCGTCATATCGAGTAGAGGAAAAGATCTGGATCGTTGAAGTTCACGTCTAGGTGCACACAAAAGAGCACTAGGGAAGAACATATCTGGATCATCAGATCTTGCATGGGTAGATGAAAACTATCGGATCCAGACGAAGGCACATAGAGGTTAACCTCTAGGAGGTCATGCGGGAGAGAAGATGAAACGGATGGTGGATATACTTCATGGAGAAGTGTCAAGTTTCCATCAACTATCAGATCTAGAACAGATAGCAGATAACCATCTGATCTGAGAGGAGCTACATGAGATTTAATCTTGTATGCGCAGAGGAGAGGAACCATGAAATCCCGAAAGGATCAAGACCGTCCATTGTTGAAGAGGATGTGTGGCAGTAATCTGAGGTCCCATTAGGGTTTTGGATATCAAGAGTCTGAGAGGTAAGATTTAGGAGGGAGGAAGTCTCAACTCACAAATTCCTGAAGACATCAAAAACCATCCATCATTGAAGAGGATGCGTGTCACGAGATCCTCGTATCTCAAGGACTCAGCACTTGAGAGTGGAACAGGGAAGCCTTTTGACATCACGACTTGTGAAGCCCCGAAGGAATCAGGACCATCCATTTTGGAGGGAAGGTGGTAGGGATATAATTCATATCGCAGATTCAGGTATCGTTAGCTGGGAGGTAGAGGCCTTTTCTCTACAAAGTTCTGAGTCGTGAGATCGCAATGTGATCTAAACCATTGATCGACGAGGAAGGAGAGCCGTGAGATCTGGCATCTTGATACATTGTGTATCATATGTTCAGGGTTTCGAGGAACTTCCTTTCGACTGTAGAAGTCACGAAGTTCTGAGTGTCGAGGGCTCGAGAGAACATACGTCACGTCCATCAGGTGGGGACCGCGTGGTTGACAGGTGGACACTCATCACCTGGGAAGGAGTCAACATCCTATTGACTTATCACACTTCAGAGATTCTCTAGAGGAGAGTACCAGAGCTTGACACCCGAACTCGTGAGATTGTGAGTTGTGAGAAGTTCGAAAAGGAAGTCAATCGTCGCCTCTCGGGGTTTCACAAAGGGAGAGTACCAAAGTTCAATCCTCCAACTTGCGAGGTTACTAATTGTGAGTAGTGCGAAAGGGGAGTCAACCCATCACTAACTTATAGCATCTCATGGATTCACAAAAGAGGAGTAGGAAGGTTCAATCCTTCAACTCATGAAGCTGCGAAGTTGCGAGAGGTGCTAGTTGTTAGCCCTAGCCGGTGATCACTAGTAGAAGGGCTAGCAAGAAGGGGCTATACCCGTATCATCATCTCAGGTATCGAGAGGTTGGAAAAGAAGAGTTGAGGGTATTCAACTCATGAACTCATGAATTTTGAGTTGTGAAAGGTGCTTGTGCCAAGGCCAATTGTGGTCACGTGAGGGTGAAGATCGCGCCTAGTGCTTGTTCGCATAGGTGGAGTTTCCAAAGGACCTGTGGATTCATTGAAGGTTCCAGAGGAAATCAAAGGAACCACTTCGGCTCAAGGAGATTTGAACGATATTGTGAACGGATCTCAGCCCGAGGGTTGTGGTATCTACATCAACAATGGAGGATAACAAGCTCCGCCGATCACGAATGCTTCTTGGCCTACCACCGGTTACACTGGAGCCACCCCCACCACCACTAAAGTGAGAGCTAGACCAAGAAGGGTCTTTTGAAGTGACTGGGTCACAAGAAATTGTGTCTGACCAAGATCCGGAGGAATCGACCATTTTATACCTTGGAGAGAAAGCTTTTGGTCTAGTTGAAACCTCCACCACTAATATTTCAGCACCCACCATCGTACTGGTTCATTCTTATGAGTGCCAAATAGTATCTCATGCAGCATTGGAAACAAATGTTATTACTCCTTATGGGAATTCTTCAATTCTCACTACGGTTGTCACCACAGGCGAGTTTCCACGTCCTAACCCACCGTCACTGGTCCGAGCCACCATGGTCTCGACCACCTCTAAATCACACAATGGTCTGATCCCGTCTCTGGCGGCGGCCACAACCCCTTTCCAACCAAGTGTGGCAGGACCTATATTCTCATACAGGATTCCTAGTTCAGGTACAAGTCATGTACTTTCCTACTCCACTTCACAGACTTTAGGTCTAGGGGCAGGGAGCTCTAACACTCCTCTGCAAGGCCACATGGGGGGAACTTCTTCTCCCTTTAATGCTTTCCCTTATGGAGGAGGTAATATCCCTTCTTCATCCCCTTCGCTCAGTGGCACTCACCAGCCTTCCGTCCGGCCGCCTGCGCACCATAGTTTATTGGGAGCAAGGAGTCAAGGACCACCTTCACATAATATGCCAGTAGGTTCGACACCATTTTCTTTGTTCGGTGCATTTGGTAACAATGCCTTCTCATCCGCTACTTTCCCAACTAGGGGCAATCCCAGTTTCGGACAACCTATTCCTATGCAGGGTATTATTCCTACATAGGGGGCACACACAGGAACTTCTTTCACATTAGGGCCTTGGAATTCCTGGTAGGGATCTGTTCCCTCGTCAGGAATTTCGATCTGGGTTAATTCTTTTCACAATCAATGGAACCCCAGACAAAGTACTATACCTATCCCCACTAAACCGACATGGGGAAACCCTTCCAAAATTCCATCGAATGTAATGCATGCCCAACCATCTATGTCCTATTTTGGAAATCAGTCGATGATGTCTCCTCACATGCAAAATCCATACGTTGGCCATGGCCATGGTTTTTACTAGAACCTAGGCCAGCAACTGAAATTTTCCTGGCAACCTGGTTCCAGTCAAACTCCAAGCCCCTTTTTCCCAGGTTATCACCAACAACCCAAATTACCCTTCCTGGCAACCTTGCATTTTCCAGACTTGACAAGGTTTTTGAATGACCCTATCTATCATGATCCGCACTGGCCTCCTATGCTGACGAAGTTGCCTTCGGACATCCCAGAGTTTGAAGCCAAGGCTAATGAAGCCCAGGAGATCATGTGACTACCTTCCATCTTTGGTGCTCATCTAACTTATTGAAAGACGACTCCATACAGTTGTGATTGTTTCAATTTACTCTCATTGGGAGTGTCACAAAATGGTACATTGAGCTCGATCGCTCAAGATACTCTTCCTTCAGTGAACTAGTAATGGATTTACTAAACCATTTCCAGTTACCTGTGAGATACAATGCTGACACCGAATTTCTGGCCAATTTATCACAAACAAAAGCAGACCATATCTTTGATCACATCCAAGAATGGAGACAACGAAAGAGTGTAATTAACGTACCAGTCTCACCAGCATTCCTTCTTGAGTGGTTCCTTAATTTTTTGGTCCCACAGTTATCCAAAGATGTCGTGACGTCAGGAGTATTTTACGAAGAAGACGCCATCATGAAATCTCAACAACTTGAGCTAATATATTCTCAGTTCGGTTTATTATATGAGATCTTTCTAGATGCGCAACGCTCAATACTTGATAAAACTAGACAGAGAGCTAGACCACATGCCAATGGTATTGTTGGTTCAACACAAACAAAGCCCGCTGAGAAATTGACGAAGCAGTTGCAACAGTTGTCTATAAAACACACAGCGGCCAGCCAAACTACTGCTTTGGATGCTCTCCCTACCAAAACGTCGGATGTACACACAGTGCAATCGGCTAATCCAAAGGCCACCCAACAACCTGAAGGAAAGAAAAAACAATGAAAGAAGGGTAAGGGGGATAAAAAAACCTACCAATAATGCTGGCAGGGACAACACTGAGAAACAAAAGGGAAGGTATCCATGCAACTTGTGCATGGAAGACCACCTGACCCATCTATTTCCTCGTCTTGCAGAAGCCCAAACGTTTGTGATGCAACAACAGCCTGTTGTGTTAACCAATCAATTTCAACATGGGAAAAATGTAACCCAAGCCTCTGCAAGTAGGGAAGGGGGCAACCAAGGACCCTCTCCATCTTCGAACAACCCCGCATCCGTGAATGTATATATGGTGAAGGGTGATGCTTTTATATTGACTAGAGTGCATGACTATAGTAAACCAAGAACTTCTGAGAAGGGTAAAGAAGTTGACCTCCCATCTCTTCCTCTACAAATTGAGAAGACATTGGGTGAAACAATGACATGCATCCCCAAAGGTGTGTTCAAAAAATATTCTCACAACCCAAATGCAAGGGCCACCCAGAACTATTTTGTGGTGGAATATTTATCACAAACCCCTTGTGCGATGTCCTCTTTGGAGGTCCTCCAAAGATACGCTTCCCAGAGGAAATCCTTGTTAATCTCTTTAGGATCTACCGAGACTTGCAATCCGGGTACAATCATGCTAGATACAATCGACTTAAAACCTCGTCTGCCTTACCACGTAGCATTTCAGATAGTAATGGATTATCCCATGAAATTTTTTACTCAGAGTATCTTCTGCATGGTGGTTGTTGAGGGCGCCTCGACATGCGTTATGTCATTGGCATGTTGGAAGGCCATTGGCCAGCCCGTTTTGTCTCCATCACCTACTCTCCTCACTGCTTTCGATGATCATTCATTCCGACCACATGGTATCATTCCCTCTTCCCCCGTGCAGTTAGGAGGGAATACTGTGTGTGTCAAGGTAGAAGTAGTCAATGCACCCCTCGACTATAACCTCTTGTTAGGGAGGAGTTGGACTTATGCCATACAATATGTAGTTGCTACATTTTTTTCGGGTCTTGTTGTGTCCACACAAGGGTCGGATTGTGACCATCGATCAATTGTCTTTCTCCAGACCTGACCCTTCATTGGGGGCATCCATGGTCCCAATGATTAATAATCCTCAACCAGGCGTGGTCAACGTAGAGGTTGGTTTGTGCCCATCTTTGATGGGTAACTTCGATTACTCGCCCCATCAAGGCGATATCAAGTTTATATCCAATCACCATAAGGTTGATATTTTTCAAGTTTCGTCATTCCACATGACTTACTTTGACGATCCGTGGATACTTCTGTAACACCTTGTTTCCCCCAATCTGTAAAAATAACTATACTGGCCAAGTATTGTGGAAAACTTAGAAATGTGAATGCGTGATGTGAATGGACCTTGTGAAAAAGGTCAATGAATGTGAATGATATTATAATATATATATTGTAGGACTACTGAGAGGGGGATTTGCTGAAAAAGAGACCACAATGGCTGAACAAAGGTGGTGGAAGGCACCTGGAATGGTGGCATTAACTTCCACCGAGACCAATATTGTATTTGGACTTCACTGGCATGGAGAACCAAGAGCGGCTCGCTAGCCCGAATTAAATGACTTGCCAGGATTGGTAGGTAAAGGGATCCTCATGAGTAATGAGGGATGGGGGGTGAACCACCCATCCGTAGAGTCCTTAGACCTAACCACTGTGATTAAGGTCGTGCCTCATGCAACCTCATTGAAAGGAGAGAAAGGAAGGAGGAGTGTGCAATCAGGGGGCAAAGGCGAGGGAAGGAAGAATGGGAACTCTGGAAAAATACAGAGTGAGTGATAGCAGAGAAGAAGGAGAGTAACCTTCATTCTCGGTCACTGACAAACAGAGTTGCAGTGTCGCAGCATCGTGGTCTCAACTCGAGGGTGGCTAGTGGTAATGCAAGATACCAGATATATAAAATATGCAGAACATAAATGAAATGCTAGAAATGACAGAATAACAGTAAAATATCCAGCATAATCTTCACAATACACAGAAATGATATACAAAATAGCAACAGAAATAGCACTTTGATTCAGATAGAAATGTTCACAAGCCTCTTCAAGGGGGAAACCTCTAGTCAAGAAGTGCTCTATTACAATAATCTCCAAGCTAGGGTTCTCATACCCTCACCTCTTATTTATACTAAATATTTTTATTAAGAGAATCATCTAGAGGAAGATCCTTCTAGAAGTGGAAGCTTCTATTAGGTCTTCTTACATCTGCCTTATTCTATTTTATTGAAAGGCCTTATTAATATTGACCTTTATTACAT
>JZKD02S1696335.1:822962-834318 GCA_000966675.3 Picea glauca
CAGACAAATTAAGGATGGATCCAGATAAGGTGGAAGTGATCAAGAATTGGCCATCACCGAAGAACATATTTGAGGTGAGAAGTTTTCACGGATTGGCTAGTTTCTACCGAAATTTCATCAGGAATTTCAGTGGAATTAGTGCACCAATGATGGATACCATGAATAAAAGACACAAGTCTTTTCACTGGACAGAAGAGGCTGAGAAGAGTTTTAACCTGTTGAAGAGGAAGATTACGGAGAAACCAATTCTGGTGTTGCCAGATTTCCAAAAGACATTCCAAGTGAAATGAGATGCAAGTGGATTTGCAATAGGGGAAGTCTTGAGTCAAGAAGATAGGTCGGTAGCATACTTTAGCGAGAAGCTACATGAAGCGAAGGTGAAGTAATCCACATATGACAAGGATTTCTATGCTATCATCCAGGCATTGAAGAAATGGAAGCATTACTTGATTCCCAAAGAGTTTGTCTTATACAGTGACAATCATGCACTGCAGTTTGTGACTCAACAGGAAAAGTTGAATCAGAGACATGTTAAATGGGTTGAATATATGCAAAATTTCACTTTTGTGATTAAACATATTTTTGGAACTGCTAATAAAGTTGTTGATGCTTTGAGCAGGAAATGTTTGTTGTTGCAGGAGTTCAGAGTTAAAACAATGGGTTTTGATGATTTCAGGGACATGTATAGAGATGATCTAGATTTTAAGGAGGCATATGAAGAAGCTGAGAATCCAATTCTCAGAGATAGAAGCCAATGGATAGAATACATGATCCAAGAGGGATTTTTGTTTAAAGGAAATTAGCTTTGTATTCCAAAATGCTCCATGAGGGAGAATTTGTTGAAAGAGAAACATAGTGGAGGATTGGCAGGACACTTTGGTCACAACAAGACATGCACAAAATTAAATGATTCATATTTTTGGCTGGGAATGCAGGAAGATGTCAAGAGGTTCGTGGACAAATGCAGAATTTTCCATCATTCAAAAGGAAAGAGGCAGAATGCAGGTTTTTATCAACGATTTCCAATACCTGAGAGGCCGTGGGATGCAATCAGCATGGATTTTATATTGGGTTTTCCAAGAACACAAAGAGTATTTGACTCAATCTTTATGGTGGTGGATAGATTTTCCAAGATGACACACTTCATTCCATGTCAGAAAATCAGTGAAGCGACCCACATTGTGAATCTGTTTTTCAAAGAAGTCATTTAACTTCACGGCTTACCAAGGAGCATAGTTTCGGATCGAGACACTAAGTTCGTGGGACACTTCTGGAGAACCTTATGGAAGAAGATGGGAATAAATTTATCATTTAGTTCAGCTTATCATCCTCAGATGGATGGAAAGACAGAAGTCGTAAATAGGAGTTTAGGAGACTTGTTGAGGAGCCTGGTGACAGAACACCACAGCCAGTGGGACAACATATTACCACAGGCGGAGTTTTCTTATAATGATTCAATCAACATAAGTACATGGCAGAGTCCATTTCAGATTTTCTATGGAATACAACCGAGGGGAATTTCTGAACTGAGGGATTTAGAACAGACTATGACTAGGAGCGCTAGTGCAGAATATTTTGCAGAGGCGATGAAGGAACTTCACAGCCAGGTGAAGGACCATTTACAGAACTCGAGCCAGGAATATAAGCGTAGAGCAAATCAACATAGAATACAACTTCAATTTGAGGTTGGTGATTTTATTCTGCCACATTTGAGAAAGGAAAGGTTCCCAAAGGGAACATATAATAAATTGAAGATGAAGAAGATCAGACCATGTAAGATCTCGAAGAAATTTGGGGAAAATTCTTATGAGATTGAATTACCCGATGGGATCGGAATTTCTCCGATATTCAATGTCTCAGATTTGTACACATACAAAGATGAGGAAGCAAGAACAAATGATGAACAGTCAGAGGTTCATTGGAAAAAGTAGATGCCAGTTGTAGAAAAGCCGCAGATGGAGTGCATACTGGACAAAAGGGTCGGCAAGAAGACCAGACAAAGGAAATACTTTGAGTACTTGGTCAAGTGGAAAGGACATCCAGTTGAAGATGCCAGCTGGGAAAATGAAGCAGAGATTCTGAAGCATGGGCATACCGTGTGAGATCTCATGGATAGGAGCCCATGAAAGTTTTCAAGCGAGGGAGTATGATGCAGGAGCATCACCAATATCAAGCGAGCGTGGGGAAAGCGCCAACACATTTTGAGCACATGATAAATTGTTTAAAAAAAAAAAACTTTTGAAGATTGGATACGCCAAACTTAAATGTGATATTTAAGGAGAGGCGTACTAATAGATTGTAATTAGAACTTGAGAAACCCGCTCTCGTCTGAAGGACTAAGAAGGCATTTATGTTAGTAGGTATCTTTAATGCATAGATTAGACAGTTTAGAATGAGAGAGGGAAAACAAAATATAGACACCCTCATTGTGTATTGTAACAGGGGGATGAAGAGTAGGAGAGCATAGAAAAAAAAGAGTAGAGAGCTGCGTGAAGACACCCATGTACAGAGATTTGAATTAGTAGAGAAATATTTGATTCAAATTCATGGCGTCGGGTTTGTTCTCTGTGTATGTATATTGAATGTTATTCTCATGGTTTTACTCTTTATGTCATGCAATTTCTTTTATGCTATGTATGAATGATTTCTTGTTAAATGTTTGAAATCTAAGAGAGAGAGAGAGAGTAAGAGGAATGAGTTTCAATTGTTTCTCTATCTGAGCAAGAGTTCCTGCAAGGAGTGTAGTTGAATTGTCTGTAAGGAGTGCGTTGACAAAGGGTTCAGAGGTTTGTCTCTGACAAGCTCAAATTAGATAGATTTTGTTCTCATTCACCTGAGCAAAGTATTGAGAGACTGTTGTTGCAGAGAGTGCACAAGGTCGAAGGGCGTTCAACACTTCAAGTGTTTGGAGGTTGCTGCAAGGAGTGCATGCAAGGGTCTTCTTTAGGACTCCAAGTTGTAAGAAGGATGAAGAAGGATAAATCCTTTGAAACTATTGAAGGAAGTACAAGAAGTGGGTGCATTTGAGTGATTAGAAGGCATCAGAAGTTTGTGCCGCAAGTGGATAAGTCTGGGGAAGAATCCTTGGTTCATCTCGTAGAAATCATCAGAGGGAAGAAACAGGCAGTCGAAATTATCTGTAGAGAATTAGTGAAACCTCGTCAGCCGTCCGATCTGACAAAGAAGAAAGGAGGTTACGACTGGGTTCCCAAGGTGCAAGATTAGGAGATTGTGAATCGTCGGATCTTCACTTAGATACCCATTAGCTATCCAAACTGACAGGAGTTGCACGGGATTTAAACCCTCTCAAGCCAAGCGAAGGTCCCAAAAGGTATCGGGATATCGAGGTGTCGGAGTTCGAAGTATCAGAAGTCCTGTGGTCAAGAGGTCGGGTAAATCCACAGTGTAAACCCAGAAACAAATCAGGACCATCCATATGTTGGGACATGTGGTAGGAATCGAGAGACATCGACATCTCGAAAGTCTAGAGACCAAGATTCCGAGACCTTTTAAGTCCCGAAACAGCGAAAGGATTTCAGCAGTGGATCTGAGGAAGGATGCATGTTGCACGATCATCCAATTCAGAGATTCGGGCATCGGGACTCACATAAGTGAGCGGTTTGATTTTGCATTTGGTGAAGTCTGAGATTTGATCTGAACCGTCCATCTTTGAGGATGCATGGAAACAATCTCGACTTTCGGGGAAAGTCCTGAAAAGGGAAGTCATATCCCGAGATCGAAATTCGAGAGATCGGAAGAATCGAGGACAAATGCATTTCGGCATTTGAAACCCCGAAGTCCCGAGGGAGATATGGAGCTATTGATTTATTATACGATCACAGTCATTGATCATTTTTATGTCGAAGAAGGGTTCCTAGTTATATCATATCGAGATTCAGAGGATTGGGGATCCTGAGGAGAAGAGGTCCAATACATTTCGACATTCGAAGACCCCAAATCCCGAAAGGAGATAGGACTGCGGTCATATAAAAGGGAGGTCATATGGACCCAAAAGTCTAGACCAAGGGACTAGCGGAAGTTGAAGCATCTCGGGATATCATATATCGGGAAGTCGGGAAGGCAAGGGTTTGCGACATCGGGGATTGTGAAACCCCGAAGCCAAAGAATTTATTTTTTCTGTTGTGAAGAGAACAACGATCGGGCCTAGAGGTTGCGAGGAGTAGAAAATACCTGTGGGTCAATTTTAATAGATATTCCAGTGGAGAATCGAAAGATCCACTTCAGCTCGAAGGAGAAATTTGAACAATCCTTAAGACCGGGAGGTCAGCGCAGAGAGGCTTTGCCGAGGCAGAGGGTGCGTCAGCATCAGTTTGGCTTAGGTTTTACAAATTTCTATTTATATGCTTACAGACCTAAGTCATACTTTAAGTCTGCTCTCGGTAGATTGTTACTGTGTTTGTCCTACCTGATGCCTTAGATATATTTCCTCCCAAAGGCATCCTTTTGAGACCACTCCCTTACCTTTGAGAAGACCTTCCAGTCTAGTCTTCAAAACCTGGTGTAAATTACCTAAAGACCTGAAGAAGGATGTTAGAGGTTAAGCCTCAAAACCTTGTACGAGGGAGAACGGTCCTTGTAGACCTCAACATTTCGGCGTTTTGGCACCCAGAGTATCTAGGTGCGTATTTTCTTGCACTCGTGAGTCCCAAAACCCCGACCCGCAAAATCTCGAAATGGGAGCGTGTGGATAAGAATCGATTGATGGAAGAGATCCTGTCAGAAGATCTGTCGTCATTCACGACTGTTAGATTGGAAGAAGAAACAAGGGCATTAAATACCTAAACCCTTTTCCTTTATCTTCGTGAGTCATGAAGAAATCGGGATCGTGGATCCCCAAGGTCCATGGAAGTACCTGGACCGTCCATCTATAGAGTACACGTGGTTGCTGGTAAGCACTTCGACATTTTTCCATCCGAGAAACCAAAGGGCAAGAACCCTTGTCTTCGCAACCTGCAAAATCCCGATCACTGAAACCCCAAAATGGTGTGAGGTGTGAATAAGGTTAAGAAAAGCCGGGACTTGATCATGACCATTGATCATCTTGAAAAGATCACAACTTTTGATCTTGGTTGAAGGTTTATTCCATCCAACGGAGGGACATGTTGTTGCTAGTCGATGTTTTGGCATACGCGAAACTAGAGGGACAGAAAACCTTGCCCCCTCAAATCGTGAAATCTTGATACCTGAAACCCCAATACGTGCTGTAGAGGAGAGGAGAAGTCCCAAAAGAATCTGGACCATCCATTAGAGGAGACGCGTGGTGAGATGTCAGAGTTTCGGGAAAAGTCCTAAAATCCCATGGACCATTCGATCCACACTCTTAAGAGCTGTCGATCTCTTACATGAATTCCCATAATGAAATTCAGAGATTTGAATGACAAGGAGTCTTGGAGTCATTTCATTTCGAACTCCCTAGTACCGAGACCCCGAAAGGATTCATACCATTGGATCCACACTCTTAAGAGTTGTCGATCTCTTACATGAATTCCCATAATGGAATTCAGAGATTTGAATGAAAAGTAGTCTTGGAGTTGTTGCATTTTGAACTCCTAAGTACTAAGACCTCGAAAGAATTCATACCATTGGATCCACACTCTTAAGAGTTGTCTATCTCTTACACGAATTCCCATAACAGAATTCAGATATTTGAATGACAAGAAGTCTTGGAGTCATTGCATTTTTAACTCTTGAGTACCGAGACCCGAGAAGGATTCATACCATTGGATCCACACTCTTAAGAGCCATCGATCTCTTACACGAATTCCCATAATGGAGATTAGATATTTGAATGACAAGGAGTCTTGGAGTCATTTCATTTCGACTCCCGAGTACCGAGACCCTGGAAGGATTCATACCATTGGATTAGGGGAGTCTTATGGCTGTCGATCTCCCTTTGGAGGGAAACTTTGGAGACCCTCGGAATTTTTGGGGATTTGAATGGGGAAAGGTAGAAGTCATGCATCACAATTCCTCGAATTGAGAAAAGTCGATAAGCACTTGGCTGGCTTAAGTATGTGGACATGGAACAGGGTCACGTGGACAAGACTCCAAGCTAGAAACCTGCCACTTGCTAGCCCTGTCGGAGTTCAGCGTTTCACTTTTTTGAGCTTCAGGGTTTGCAGAGTCAAAAGAATCAATGTTCTGGTATCACTAAGTCGCAAAGTGCAAAAAGACGTTGTACTGGTTCGGCCCATAGTCATGACCCACGATCACATGGAGGTGTACATATGAGGAGCTAGATGATGCTAGGCCCCCATAAGTATCTTGGGGATTCTAATCCTCGAGAAATCGATGAAAAATTTACTATGCCAGAGTGGGTATGTGACAACTTCCTTCCCCATCGACCATGATGGATGGGACAGGGCACCTGGGCATGTCCATGCCCTTGTCCACAGATGAAGTAGCGTACTCTTTAGTCCAGCAGGCTTCAGCCAACATTGATCCAACTCCTGCGAAAGAGTTTGATCCACTTCTAGACCCTATTTGGGCTCAGGGTTCTCTCACTAACACCGATTCATTAGAATTAGTCTTTCCCTCTGATGAAGTTGTCAATGAAGCAATGACTAGTCCGGACAAACCCTGGGAAGATCTTCATCACAGATCATACTTCCTCCTAGAGTTAAGAAGAATCGAAGCCAGAGAATTCACCTTGACTATGACGAGAGATAGGTCTTGTCCTATTAATCCCTTAGCTACACATGAGGTTTATGTTGATAGTAATATGGAAAATATTGCTGAAACCTTTCCAATCAATATCTCTTGAAACCCTGACATCATAGAGAATGCTTTCGTCAGAGCTGACTGCTCCCCTAGAGAGATTCAAATCTACACAGATCTTTTTAAAGAATTTTGTGATGTTTTTGCCTCGTCTTACGAGGAAATGCCAGGCATCGATCCAAAAATAGTTGAACATGAAAGCACAACTTATCCAGATGCCAAGCCTGTCCAGCTGAAGCTTCATCCAGTTAACCCCAAGAAAGAAGTAGCCATTAAGGTTGAGGTTGAGAAACTGCTAAAAGCTAGTTTTATCTATCCTATCCATTTGACCCAATGGGTGTCAAACCTTGTTCTAGTCAATAAAAAATAAGGCACAATTCGGGTATGTATAGACTTCCGTGATTTGAAAAAGGCCTGTCCCAAAGATAATTTTCCCACACCATTCATCGACCAGATAATTGATGAATGTGCGGGTTACGAGGCCTTCTCTTTCATGGACGGTTTTTCAGGATATAACCAAATACAAATCAAACCCGAAGACCAGAAGAAAATAACATTCATCTATCCATGGGGTACATTCATGTATCGTAAGATGCCTTTTGGTCTCAAAAATGTTGGAGCCACCTTTCAGCGGACCATGTATTTTTCTTTCCATGACCTCAAGCATATAGTCGAGGCCTATTTAGATGATTTAGCATCTCGATCTCGCAAGAGAACGGATCATCCCACACACCTCCGACTTATCTTTGAGCGTTGTCGCTACTTCTAGATTCGCTTGAATCCAAACAAGTGCATCTTTTGCGTAACATCAGGATGTTTGATAGGTTTCATAGTGTCAATAACAGGGATCATGGTCGATCCTCTCAAAGTTGAGACAATAATTCAGTTTCCCCCCCCACACACAATCCTTCAACTTCAGAGTCTACAGGGCAAGGCAAATTTTTTAAGACGCTTTGTCATTAACTATGCCGATATCACCAAGGTCTTTATGAACTTACTTAAGAAAGGAGTTCCTTTTTATTGGGACGATTCCACTCAATGCTCTTTCACGACGTTGAAACATGCCCTCATAACTGCCCCTCTGCTCCGACCACCTAACTATAACAAGGATTTCTTATTATATATGGCTGTAGCAGAGTCAACCATTGGCATGGTCTTAGTTCAGGAAGATGACTTGTTCTCAGAATATGTCATCTATTATGTGAGTCAAGGCCTCGTAGGACCGAAGCTCAATTATTATCATATCGAAAAACTTGTGTTGGCAGTAGTCCATGCTGTTCAACGTTTTCGCCATTATGTTCTATTTTTCAAGACCACCGTTATTGTTGTCGTGAATCCATTTCAGTACATGTTGACACGACGGGTAATAGGCAGAAATATCAGTATATGGATAGTCTTCCTCCATGAGTTTGACTTAGATTTCATTTCAGCGAAATTCAAAAAGTCACTGGTCTTCGCAGAACTTATTTTAGAACTTCCGGTTGAGTCAGGTGATCTTGTGCCCGAAGAGTTGCCTATCAGAGGAGATATGTTTTTGATCACCTCTTTGGATCCCTGGTATGCATATATACTTATCTATCTCCAGAATTTGAAGTGCCCCACCTCTGCTTCTCATGATGAGCATCGACACATATTCCATCAGGCTAAGAATTATCTCATACTCGATGATACATTGTATCAGAGAGGTGTAGACTGCATCCTGCGCCGATGTCTCACTCATGAAGAAGTCGTTATTGTGCTTAACGATTTCCATACCAGAGACTGTGGAAGTCATTTGTCTGGGTTGGAAACAACCCAAAATATTCTATGAGTAGGTTACATCTGGCCGACACTTATCAAAGATTGTATCGAATCAGTCAAGAAGTGCCAGCCGTGCCAAATCTTCTCTCGTAAGATGAGGGCACATCCCACTCCCATGTTTCATGTCATCACAGTTGGTCCCTTCATCACAGTTGGTCCCTTCACCAAGTGGGGGATTGATTATACTACATGCAACCCTCCTTCATCAAGGGGGCATCATTACATCATTGTAGCCGTAGACTACTTCACGAAGTGGGTTGAATCTATGCCAATGTTTAAAGATGATGGAGAGACTGCAACTCTCTTTTTATTCAACCAGATAATAGCAAGGTCCGATGTCCTAAGGGAGATTGTCAATGACCATGGCATTCACTTTCAAAACTAGATGATGACCAAGTTAACGTCAAAGATTGGGTTACGGCAGGAACATTTGTCACCCTACTACCCCCAAGAAAATGGTCAGGTGGAAGTTGTGAACAAAACTCTTAAGACCATTCTACAGCGAACGATCAACTCAGCCAAGTCAAATTGGAATTTGATGTTATACTTGGAATTATGGGCTTACCGAACATCTATCAAGACTACAATTGGTTTCTCACCTTTCCAACTCATTTATGGGCTGGAGGCAGTCTTGCCTATCGAATGTCAGATCCCATCTCTAAAGTTGGAAGTACAATTATTGCCAGACACTTCTCCACTTGAAGAGCGGTTATTATACCTGGAGCAGCGTCATGATGCAGCCTTGGCCAATGAGGCTCACAAACATAAATTCAAGTGTTAGTATGATAGGTCTATTCGCCCTCAAATTTTCACTGAAGGAGACCTTGTCCTAGTCTACGATCAAGATAAGGACCCCCTAGGGGCAAGAAAATTCAAACCCATGTGGTTCAGACCTTTCATCATAAAATGGGTTCTAAAGAAGAGTTCTTATCATCTAGTTGACTTTGAAGGGAATGCTTTGGCAGAGCCTAGAAATGGAATCTACCTCAAGAAGTATTACTCATAGGCATGTCACCATGGGTAACTTTTTGTAACATATGTGTTGAAATAGATCTTAAAATCTTTTATTCTTAAGGCCTAGATTTTTATTTTTTGTGTTTTTAAGGTTTCGGCTTTCCTAAAAACAAGAATTTCATCCTTTCTGAATTCACGATACCTTTTTATCAATTTGTTTTTTGGGATAACAAATGGAAAAGGGTTTACAAAAAATATAAACTTTCCAACTCTCTTTGAAAAATTATTTTAAATGGGTTGTAATTTTAAAATTTGCGATTTTTTAATTTAAACATTAAAGAAATCGGGATTTGGGGTTTTCTGCAAACAAATGTTTGATGCAAATTGAATCACGAAACCCCGATCCCCGATTTCCCGATGCATTTAATTATTAAGTAAAAGCGCGAATTAATCTAATCTCTTCTAAGAATGATTAAGGGTTAAATATTTATAACGCGATTTCGGGATTTGCGGTTCGGTAAGAACGCGTCTCTTGTCATCATGTTTCCCGAAATCTCGATTTTCGAAACCCTGATTCATAAATCACGTTAGATTAAACTAATTATGTTTTGGCCCTAATCATGATTACTCAGATAATTAAGATAAGTTAAGTCCTATATTGAAAAAAGAAACAAGACATCACGATTTTGCGATTTCAGGATTCGCAATTCCGTGAGAGCATGTCTCATGTCATCATGTTTCCCGAAATCCCGATTTCCGAAATCCTGAAAGGGTCTAATATCGATTAATTAACATGCTAAAAATGTTTAAATCTTAAATAAAACATCGCTATTTCGTGATTTTGCGATTTCGGGATTCGTGATTCTGTGAGAGCACGTCTCATGTCATCATGTTTCCTGAAATCCCGAAAGGGTCTAATCTCGATTAATTAACATGCTAAAAAATTTTAAATATTAAATAAAACATCACTATTTCACGATTTCGCAATTTCGATGATCAGGCTTTTCCAATGACATACCTTTCGACATCAAGATTGTCGAAACCCCGAAAAATCATGTTTTCATATTTAATCTATAATTAACACTAATAAATCTTCTTTCTAAAACAGGTTTAAAGGTAATCTTTCTGTAAGTGTTCATTAATGCTTCGTTTTCCGATTAATCAAGTTTCTTGTTTTATTTGAAAAGCCGAGAGTGCCTAAGTATGGATATTAAATGCATATCTCTGAAAATATCTTCTGCATTAAGAGCTTTAAATTCGTGATAGTTGTACAAATTTCGTCTTTTTTAAAATATATTCTAACTAAACGTTCGAACGTTTGTATTTACATTTTAAGATGAGCTTATTCATCCACTATCTGTGACAGGTTTTTAAGTCAAACATAGAGCCATGGAACCTAAAAAGGCACCGAAGAAAAAAAAAGACACACAGGAAGGTGATATTATCTCGGATACTACTCCACACGCCATACACTCCATCAAATCATGGGCTCAAATCTCTGAATTGCAAGAGGATGAGTTGAAGAATGCAGACCCTGATTCTGAAAATCATCTCTGGGACGTTGCTGATTCTGAAATTCATAAGGTTGCTACCTGCCCACAGCTGGTGGCATATACTGATATGGTCGGCTAGGCTCTGGATAAGGTGGATATCCTAACAAGGAGCATTCAGAATGATCAAGGAGCTATCGTTGGCTCATTCAGGCCTGAACACATTCAAGTAATGTATAAACTCTCACTAAATCACAAACACACCTTTAATGCTGAGTTTTTAGCTAAGTTTCAAAGAAAGGAATGTATTGAGGAAGACCAAACATATACCAACATGATTAGAGGTTGGGCGAGGTCTGAAGCAAAGTTTAGGG
>JZKD02S1696335.1:856369-883929 GCA_000966675.3 Picea glauca
TATCTCACGATCCCTCAAAAACTCAATCCCTTCATACAGGTGATCCTCGATAACTGGGATCTGTCACGATAGCCAGGCAAAGAAATCATCATAGAAGGACTCATTAGTCCTTCCACCACCCTATCATGGCAACAATACTACCCATCTACACATAGCAGGAATAGAGGCTTGATGTCCTCGTACCACTACTTGAGGACTAAAGCTCAAAACTCTCTGAAAGAAGAATGAGCACAAAACGGTCCTGAACCCAAAGTTCCTCTGTGTTCGCAATTGGAAATCTTTCAACTGCCTCTTCATACACTCTAGCAATGTGGTGCTAGAATAAAAAATGTGTGCATTTAAGCACTAGACTGCACAATTCATCTATGCCCAAGACGTCTGATGCAAAGCCGCAGAACCAGTGATTCACCCAATAATAAACACTATCGCCTGTAGCGATAAGTTAGTAATCTTTCTTATGGGCACCTGGGAGCTCGAGCGGTCTGTGTCAACTGCACAGCAAAGACCTATCAATTCCACTATGTTATGTGGCCCCGAAAGAAAAGTCTGGAAGTTGACTAGTTCCCCTCTCCGGGAGAGGCCAATCAAAAAATAAATGTCCTCGGTCATGGGCACCAGTGACTGCCCCTCTAACATGAATGCCTCTGCATCCGGATGTCAATAGTCAACCAAGGCAATCAATAGCTTAGATTGTGCCCGCATAAAAGGACATAAGAAGAACTTGAGTAACCCACATTGCATCAAGGAAGCCATAGCATTGGGGTTTTCGCCAACCAACTCACTAACCTCTTCATTCTCTCTTTCTCTCCAGTGGACATACATCCTACAAAACACCAAGTTTTAGGAAGGTTAGCTCTTATTTTTTAAGCTTTTTTCATTCAAAAAGGGGGTCCACGCGGGTTGTAATATTGACAGTCGCATGTAAGCATGTGTAGGGTTTACTCTACCCGAATGTACATGCGGCCTATCCTGAGAAAGCCCACGTGGACCTAGGGCCGACCTTTTGAAGGTCGATGCCCCCCCCAAAATGAAACCTAAAGAAAAAATAAAGACTTAAAATGCAAGATAAGAGAGCTTGTACTTACTTGGTCCACACAGAAGATCGTTTCGTCCATTGTATCTCCCAGAATCACCACTTTTGATAAAGGTTTTTTTTTGGCTCCAGAGTCAATTTCCAAATCAGTAATGGTGATAATGAGCTACCAGCTTCTATTTATAGACTTTTTGGCCTCTTTTTGTCACTTTTTTGGCCTCCCTTATCATTTTAATTAAACTAAAAACCATTTAGCATCTAAAAACCATTTAGCGTGATTCAGGAGTTGCATGGGAGGGATATGATTGGGTATTGGGACAATTTTTTGGAGTTTTGGGTAATTTTTACGGTCCGTGAAAAAAGAAATTCTGAGGATCAACTTGAGCATGTAGTTTAAGTTTCTACCCTGACTTTTGTATCTCGTTTTATTTTTTCTTTTCCATAGGATCGATCCATTAGGTTGTGACATAGAACCATCATAGCTGCTTTAGAAGTATCGCAACTTGGTGGTAGAGCTTACCGAAACATGGATGCCCTAGGTAGATCCTGGTTGCATTATGGTATCCATGCTGTCTCTAATCACTGTAGGCTCGGGAGTCCTTGTTGTTTTTCCTGATTACGAGTTTGAGCCTCATTTGTATGATTACTTTTCACTCTTGACCTCACCCTCAGGACTCCCAAAAGATATAACGAGTCTTCTTTTAAGCCCTTTTTAGACCCTCTAAAAATGAAAAGATTGTCGAGCAATCTTCTAGCCTTTCACGCTCGTTAAACTAATATTTGAAGTCACGTTTGTCCGATGGTAGTTTACCCCTTTTTCAGTCTGAACGGTCAATTGTACGAACAAAGGTATACTCTATGGAACTTCACTTCTCTAGAAGAGTACTCTCAGGTATCATTTTAACCCTTTTTCGGGCCTGAGGGACTAAATTTACAAAAAGGAACCCCCACGGAGTCCATAGTTAAGCTCTTTTTAGACTCCCTAAAATTGAAAAGATCGTCGAGTGACCTTATTCTCTCACACTCATTAAATTGGTCCAAAAGAACATTCCTGACGGAGTCCATAGTTAATCTTTTTTCAGACTCCTTAAAATGAAAAAATGGTCGAGTGATCTTATCTTTCTCACACTCGTTAAAATGGTTTTGAATAGACATCTTGTCGATGCTAGTTTACCCCTTTTTCTAATCGACTAGACTATCTTCAAAAAAGGTACCCCAATGGAGTCTCCTTTTACGTTTTTTCAGACTCTCTAAATATGAAAAACCATTGAGCGTACCTTCTCTGGGCTCGTTAAACTTACATCGAAGGATGTTACCATTGCATGTTTTATTAATCGCATTTGCATAACTGCATTTTTGGCTTAATGTTAGCTCCATGTTGCTCTCAACTGAACCATCTGAAGCATGCCTCATACGCAATCCCTATAGCACTTTGCCTCTGCGTCTTGATACCTTTGGCCCCTAGGGGATTTTTCACGAGTATCATTTTCTTTCATATGTCCCTTTTCCCTAAGCATCCATGTGTTTCGTGCGCTTGGAACTAGTATGTTTGCGACACTCGATCCTCCTTTGTAACGTAACATTCTTTTATTGTTTTTTCTAAAATCATTGAAAAAGACAAAAAAAATCAAATATACCCCAAAAAGAGGAAGGGAAAAGTATTTTTTTTATTAGCATCATAATGAGTCGCCCATGGATAAAGCACATCTATTCGTTTGTTCATCAAAACCTGGGATATAATACAACTTTAGGAAGTTGTTCTCGCTACATAGAGTTTTGTCCTCCTCTGTTTGGTTACTCTTCCAACCATATGGAGAGTTTGCGTTGCCTCCTACGTCGTAAACTTATGTTAATTCCATGCTGCATGAGTCTCATCATTTGTCATGCTATTTTCCAAGGGAAGTTTTTCACCAAGCCTAAGTCGGGCCCTCTACAGTTTGTCTCTTACCCTCATACCCAACCATCCCGAATGTCCAATCATGTCCTTGTTCAGAATCAATGAAGCCTTCAGTCTGATCATCAAGATTATCTAGTCCATGACCGACGAGCCGTCGAAGACCTCTGGGTAGTAAATTCGTACATTCATATTACACTCCTACCCAAGTTTTGAAGATTTTTTTAAGTTGTTGCTTGAGCTCTTAAGATCTCATCTCCAGCCATTAGGCCATATCAACTTCTAAAAGATGGATACTCTATATGATTTCGAGATGTAGCTCCACTGTGTATTGTTTGCGGCTACACTTTATATAGTTATTTGACATGGATCTACAGTGTATTTGATTGGTAGCCATGATTCTATTCTATCCCGAGCATGGGTATGCCTGCCTCAGTGAGACATTTGTTATTTTGCAGATGACGCCTCCCAGTTCCTTGTCCCTGGGCTCACTTGTTCGGCAGATCAATAAAGATTGGTAATGTATTTCGGCCATCAGATGCTCTTCTGACCTCACACATTAGGGGCCATCTGTTATAACCTTAATTTGCACCAGACATGCTTACCTGGCATCAGGCTATCTCAGATTCTTTTTTTTCCAAAGCACTGCTGAACAACTCTTCTTAAAAACCTCTTTTATAAAGGCCCACATGCCCTACTCCATTACTGCACATGTGTACATGCTAGCTGACCCAAAACAGACCGCGTGTACCTACAAAATCATGAAAAAAGGAAAGTTTTCGATGGAACACTCAACTTTAGGTAAGTTAACTAAACCTTCCAGCCATGCATGGCTGAGGGTTCATCCAAATACCTAGCTTCTTCTAGCCTATAAAAGAAGGGTTAGGGGTCCCATTTGGAGGAGGAGAATAATAGTAAAGAAACTCTACCCAATTGCACATTCTCATTGTCCCAACCCTTTAGCCATCCTTTTGAAAGAAGAGATACAGAGAAAAGAAGTTGGAGGATAGTTGAAGAGGAGACCAAGATCAGGTTCGTGGAGTGGTGGCTGGTCTCGACATTGTAAGTTGATTCATTAAAATTAATAAAGAAATGATTTTCCCATCCCACTATATGAGTTATTCATAGTTTATTGAATATATGTTTGAATCTCTAACCCATTCATCTGTAGGTAAAATGAATGTATAGTTTGTTTCTTGTTTTGTATGCAGGTCAGCCTTGGGAGGAGAGTTGCCAATAAGTGATCAAGAGTGAAGAAGGATCGACATCGAATGTCTGAAACAAGGTATGTTTGTCTAACCATGTATTTTCTTAAAAGAAATGGGGAGTAGGTCTGGGATGACGGTAGAAAGTAGGATTCTTTCGGTCTCATCTGCATGCATAATATAACCCTAAATGCTAGTCCGTAGGGGGATTTCCCACCATAACAGCTAGCAAACAAGTTTGTAGTAGGGAAAGTCTATGGGAGACACTTCAGTGATAAGACCCTAAAAATTTGGGCATGCTCAACCTGGGGCTCGTCCCAAGACACCCCCCCACAAATCTGTTGATTATCAAGGGGATGCTTTCTCATCACCTTTTCCACTGTAGTAGAAGAAACTTGATCCCTCTCGAGCTACTAGTCTATAGATTCATCACCAGTACTACTAAATATCTAGGACCCAAACTTTGACATATAAATTGCTCGTGTGGACTCCTTCCCCATTTGGGTATGCTTTCCTAGGCTACTGCCCCATCTTTAGTCAGATAAGGTCTTTCAGGAAATTTGAAATTCACTAGGAAACTACTTGGACGCAAAATTTTCCTTCTAAGAGACTGGGGAAATGTCCCTAGCCCACATCCTGGTTTCACTAAATATCATAGGAGGGCTATGCAAGGAGCTCAACATTACAGATCAGGGATGCACTAGGGCTCAAATCCTCGACTATGAAGGTATTCCTTTCCACTATCGACATTGTCATGCACATGGGAATATACTCAAAGACTATCCACAACCACTATGAAGACATCCCACTCACTCTCTCCTCCCTGTAGTGGAAAACCCTTTGCAAGGGCTCACTTCCTCACTGTCGACTTCTCACTCCACTTCCTCCACAAATTCACAACACTCAATGGACAAACCTACTTCGTGGGTACAACAGACTTTAGTGGGATCGACAGCAGGTCCAATTCGATAGGATCATCCATAGACCCTCCCTCTGGCTCGGGACATAGCTCCACTTCATCCCATAGGTATTCTACAATTTTCCTCTTAATATTTTCTAAAAAGACAATACACTATCCCTCTTCTTGTTCAAGATCCCATTCGAGCCTTCAAATATCTCAAACTTGACAACCCCTCCAAACTTATACCTCTCCCCACTATCCCCCCCCCAAATTTTGTGCCCCTACTTCTCCCCTCACACCCTTCCCTAGACACCCTTTCCCCTCACTCCCTCCCCTCCCCCTCCTTCCACCTCTTCCAAAGATCATAAATATAACTCTTCAGAAGAACCCACCATCCTCTTTCAACTCAGGAACATAACTATACTTGGACCCCCTACAAAAAACCCAAGACTCGACTCCAATCCAGACAATGGCACAACAAAAACAGGGAGGGGCCGCACTTCCCTGCTATCAAAAGAACAATCCAAGGTGCGCTTAGATATCTCTTCAGGATACCAACAATCTATATTTGGGGCACTTAGAGTAGTGCAAGCCCCTGGGAGGGTTACCCAATGAAATTTCTCTCTCTCAATTGTAGGGATCTGGCGAGCCCCCACAAGAAATCCGCCTTGAAACGGTTGATCAACACACAACAACCGAACATCATACTACTACAAGAAATTATGTAAAACTCCTCAGCTATCTCTTCTACCCTATCCTCTCTTCTTCCGGGATCGATTTTCATGGGATAAGATGTTGTAGGAAAATCTGATGGCCTAGCCACGAGGTGGCGCACAAAATCAATCAAACTACTCAACTCTTGGGGCCTCAATTCCTATCTAGGAATTGATATTTTTGTGGAAGGCCTGGCTAAAGAATTCAGGATTCGCAATTTCTATGGACCCTACCTTGACAAAACCCCTTTTTGGGAAACAATTCTCAGTCTCAAGATCCTGAGGGTTGAGAACTTAATCTTGGGGGGTGACCTCAACTTCTCACTTGGGGTGGCAGAAGTCTAGGGACCTTCAGTGCATCCAAATCAAATCACCACCAGGATCACACATCTTTTGTCGACCAATGGGATATTGGACATCACACCTTGGAAATTAAATCCAACATGGAGGAATATGCACACAGGGGAGGCAAAGGTGGAAAAACAAATTGATCGCTTTCTCATGGCTCAAACACTATTGGAGGAAGATTTCCAAGTAAGGAAATGGATTGGGGTAGGAGGCATATCAGATCATTCCCCAGTCTGGCTCATTTTGGATGGTGGAACACACAAACCCCCTTCCCCATTTAAATTTAATGCCATATGGTTCGTAGATGAGAGCTTCAATGATCTGGTATAGATGCACAGGAGGCCCTATGACCCCAGCCTTGGCACTCCAGTGGGTGTCCACTTTGTGGGAAATCTCAAAACAATCAAGTCGTTAACTATCCCTTGGGCAAAGGAAAAAAAACAAAGGGAGGAAATAGAACTATGAACCATAGAAGAGAAAATTGAAGCCTATTATTAGGAGGCAAACGAGGGTTTCCTCACTGACTCTTCCAAGAACACCTTAAAATCCTTGGAATCACGACATAAACACCTTATAGTCAATTAGGAGGCAACCTGGAGACTAAAAAGAAGGGTGATATGGCTAGGACAAGGGGATGAAAACAAAAAATTCTTCCATTCCTTTGTAAAGGGTCGCAAAGCTACAGACACTATTTGGGATATGAAGGATCCAGAAGGAAGAACTGTTTCAACCTTCTTAGGGTTGGCAAAAATGGGAAAAAATCACTTCAAAACCTTATACAAAGAATATCATAGGGAAAACATTATTGATATCGTCAGGATGACCCTTTTTTTCCCCAGATTTGTAAATTAGAAAAATAAAAGAGACCTCTACACATAAGTCAACGAAGCATAATTAAAGGAAACTCTTTTAAGCTTCCAAAAGGACAAAATCCCAGGACCCGATGGTTGGAAAATAGAATTCTATTTAGGCTTCTTTGATCTGATCAGTGTTGATCTTCTCCAAGTCGTGGAAGAATCTAGAAGGAATAGAATGATGCATCCACCCTTCAATTCAACTTTCCTGGCCCTAATACCAAAAAATGATGAACCCACTTCTTTTGAAGACTTCAGAGAGATTGCACTCTGTAATTGTATATACAAAATCATTGCAAAAATTATCTCTAGACATCTCAAGCCCATCCTCTCGGAGGTGATCTCAAAACAACAATTTAGGTTCCTAAATGGCTGACAGATACATGAAGAAATTGGAGTGGCACAATAAGGCCTACACAGCCTAAAATATCTTCGTTCCAAAGGATTTGTATTAAACATTGACTTCCCAAAGGCCTTTGATCGAGTAAGTCGATCCTCTATAAGACTTCTACTCACACACCTAGGTTTTGAGGTTCCCTTCATCAGATGGATTATGGCCTGCATATCCTCAGTAAATTTTGCAGTCTTGATCAATGGAGAAACATCCCTTTTCATCTCCTCTGGGAGAGGACTAAGCCAGGGATGCCCAATCTCCCCTTTGCTCTTTCTCCTTGTTACATAAGGGTTAAGCAAGGCCTTGATATCGGCCATCAACACAGGGGACTTCCAAGGTATAAATACCTCTCCAAGTCTCAGAATGACACACCTACTCTTCATAGATGATGTACTAATTTTTATAAGTTGCAGACCAAGAGATGCAGAGACACTATAAGAAATTATCCATCTCTTTTAGGATGCAACATGAATGATAATAAAATAAAAAAAATACACCTTATCATTAATTGGAATTGATGAAGATGTTGCATCTCTCTATAAAACACTCTTCCCCTACCCATTACAGGATCTCCAACAAGGGATAAAATGTCTTGGCCTCCAACTTAAATAAAAAAACTATCACAAAAGGGACTCGATCTGGCTATTGGCAAAATTAGAAAAACGATTATCTCTTTGGAGCTTCCGTTGGCTCCCAAGAGAAGGAAGATTGACCCTGACGAAAGATATTTTTGAAGTTATCCCGGTCTACTAGATGTCTCTCTCTTGGATCCCTAAGGGCATATTAGAAAAAATCCAAAGACTCTGCTTCAGGTTTATTTGGTAAGTATCAAAGGATCACTACACTCTCCCTTGGGAAAAATGGGATCTATTGGCCCGGCCAAAAGCTCTAGGGGGATGGGGGATGAAAAATCTTTTTATTTTCTCAAAATCCTTAGCGGCCAAAACTTGTTGGAGAATTATCACTACCGATAGTTTATGGACTCAAGTAGTCACTCATATATACATGTATCTAAGAATGGTAGGAGATTGGATACGCCGGGAAAAAAAAAAATTCCCAAATCCTCTATTGTATGGAAGGTCGTTATCAATTCATTCCATGTTATTAGGGACAGACTGGCATGGAAATTTGGAAGGGGTGATAAACTATGCATCGAATATGATCCTTGGCTAGGAAGTGGACTTGCCCACTCCCTATCATAGGAACTTCTGGACCATCTACATACTCAGGGGCTGTACAAACTAAATCAAATTGTTGACCCATGTTCCACATGTTGGCGTCAGATGTCACTCCTAGATTGTAGTAGGAGTAAGCCTGAGGCCCATCAGTTTGAATGTCACGATTTGTTGATAAAGGGTGATGAATGGAAATAAACTTAGAACAATATCATTCTAACTCATAAACTAGGCTAGGCATGCACAAGAAGATGAGGTCTTGGTTCAATTTCAGGCAGTAAGTTGTAATAAGGGTGAGTAGGAGGAAGACTTTTGTGAGGAAAAGTGAAGGGTTGTTGTGGGCTTCGGGCTTCCAATAGCCTGTAGAAGAAAACTTTGAACATAATAACTTCTTATATTCAAAATAGAAACACTAAAAGAACGTAACATAGCTTATAATAAATCCTTTATTATAACATAGTCACGACGATTCATGTGAATCATTCAATCATGAACCCTTTCAGTTTGAGATCGAAACAAGATGAAAAAGAGAGTTGCCTTACTTTAAATAAAGAAATTTCATATACAAATACATATCCAGGAAAACCAGTGCTTCATTAAAACATTAAAGTCAGTAGCTCTTCTCTACCATCCATCCTTATATAAATACAAAAACTGAGTATATATATTCAAGGCAATTCTCCACCTTCGCAGTAGGAAGGTAGTTGAGACATTAAAGTCCAAATTAGCGTGTGCAGGATTCTCAGTCAAACCTGGACAGAACTCCTTCGTCAGAAGCCAACTTAACTCAGCATGGATCTTCCAGAGGGATCGACATACAAGGGTACCATGGGTTGATTGCTCCAGGCCTTTTCCACACCCTCCATTTATGAGTTGAGATGAGGTCTCAACCACCTGATCAATATTCATTAACTGCTTCTTCCATTGAGGGTGACCGAGACTGAAAATGTAAAGAGAAACCCCTTTGTCCATTGAAGTCCCAGTAGCCAAAATGTTGAAATGGCTCCTAGGCGCTTTTTCGCATTTTTCATTTCAGGGTTTCGAAATGCAGTGGAAGAGAGAAACCCTTTTGTCCTTTGAAGTCCTGGTAGCCAAAATGCCGAAATGGTTGCTGGGCACTTTTCACATTTCGCGTTTCTAGGTTTTGAAATGCAATGGAAGAGAGAAACCCCTTTATCCTTTGAAGTCCCGGTAGCCGAAATGCCGAAATGGCTCCTGGGCACTTTTCGCATTTCACGTTTCAGGGTTTCGAAATGTAGTGGAAAAGAGCAACCCCTTTTTCCTTTGAAGTCCCGGTAGCTGAAATGAAAAAATGGCTCCTGGGTGCTTTTCACATTTCATGTTTCAGGGTTTTTAAATGCAGTGGAAGAGAGAAACCCCTTTGTCCTTTGAAGTCCCAGTAGCTGAATTGTTGAAATGGATCCTGGGCACTTTTTTCATTTCGTGTTTCTGGGTTTCGAAATGCAGTGAAAAAGAGCAACCCTTTGTCCTTGGAAGTCCCGGTAGTCAAAATGTCGAAATTGCTCCTGGGAACTTTTCACATTTCATGTTTCAGGTTTTTGAAATGTATTGGAAGAGAGAAACCCTTTGTCCTTTGAAGTCCCGGTAGCCGAAATGTCGAAATGGCTCCTGGGCGCTTTTCACATTTCACGTTTTGGGGTTTCGAAATGGAGTGGAAAAGAGAAACCCTTTGTCCTTGGAAGTACCGGTAGCTGAAATGCCAAAATGGCTCGTGGGTGATTTTCGCATTTTGCGTTTCAGGGTTTTGAAATGCAGTGGAAGAGAGCAAGCCTTTGTCCTTTGAAGTCCCAGTAGCCGAAATGCCAAAATGGCTCATCATTTCGTGATTTTGTCCATAAGAGATGAGCTCATGCACCAGACCTCATGCAACTCTATGACTCAAACTTACCCGATGATCGTCGATCTACTACATATGTGGATCCTCGCCGTTGAAAACAAAATGCTCGCTCGCTTGATTTTAAGCCCGAAATGGACTTCTTCTGTGTGTTGTGCTCGACGCTCATGACTGGCAAGAATTGGCACTAACAATAGGATCCATGGTGGATAGAGTCATCCCTACGATGCTCTAAGAACTCCTTATGCAGTTCTAGTTGCCTTATGTTGGTCTATGGAGTCATTTGTTAAGCCAAAAATAAACAGAAAAAATAATAAAGACAATATTTACAAAAATAGAGGAGCCGTCTAAGGCTCAAACAAAACATTTCTTCAGGAAATGACCATTTACTGGGCCGTTAAAGACTTCTTCACCCTCCAAACCCTGCAACCTAGTATACATGTTATTTAAGAATACTTCAAAGATTTTGAAGGGCCCGATCCAAAGGTCATCAAACTTGTTATGTTTTCCCCTATCCTATCTGGATGCATCCCACTTAAGCACCAAATATCCCAGCTCAAATTCTCCTTCCTGACCTTCCTGTCAAAATCCTTCTTGATCTTCGACTGATGACTGTGAGCTGTGTCCATCACCTACTCTCTAATCTGTTGCACTTCCACCACTTGATGAATTCTTCTAACCATATGGTCTTCCTCTCCTTCACGATCTTGAAATAATTTAGCTACAGGTAAAGCGAGCTGAGTGGGAAACACAACCTCCATCCCATAAACAAGTTGAAAAGGTGAGGTGCCCAAGGAATTCCTTGTTGTCACTCGATCGGCCCATAGAGCGAATTTGAGCTTTGAATCCCAAGCCCTCTTATTGTCTTCCAATAATCTTTTAAAGAGTTTGATTAGACTTTTATTGGAAGATTCTGCCAGTCCATTTCCTTGAGGATAATAGGGAGTGGAGTGAATTAGTGAAATTTTGAACTGCTCACAAAACTTAACCAGAGGCTCAAACTTGAAAGAAGAAACATTATCAATGACAATTCTACTGGGACAACCAAATCTGTGTATGATATCCTCCAAGAAGTTGATAATTACCTTGTGTGAAGCACCCCTAGTGGGGGCAACTTCTATCCACTTGGTGAAATAGTCTGTTGTAGACAGGATCCATCTATGTTGGCCACTTGAAGGAGGATGGATTTCCCCAATGAAGTCCAACCCCCACTATTGAAAGGGTGTTGAAGCTACTACAGGTTTTAGTGGCAGAGATTTGAGTTTCTACTTTCCTGAGAACCTTTGGCATTTGATGCAAGCTCTAACTTCTCTACAGACATCAGTGAATAAGTTGGGCCAATAGTACCCAACGCTGAGAATTTTTTGGGCTGTGGTATTCCAAAAATGATTCCCTCCACAAAGGTCGCTCTGGAAATCAAAAATAACTTTCTAGGCTTCCTGTGGATTCAAACACCTCATAAACACCCCTAGAGGATCTCTCTAGTGCAAGACTTGGTCAATAAGGAAATATATGACCACCTTGAGCTTTAAATATCTTGCCTTTCTTTTTCCCATTCCATTAGGAGGCTTCAACTCTTGTAGAAAGTACAAAATGTCTCTCTACCAGGTGCATTTTTCTAGTGATAAGCCACCTTGATATCCTTTGTTGGGTGACTCAACTTGTTGATTTCCTGAGCAAGTGTTGATGAAGTTAACCCCCAAGGCCTTGCAATTGGATTCAACCAGTAGCTTGGCTAAACCCTGCCCTTTTACCAACTTGGTGGGCTTTATCTCCAAGTCAAAATCCAGGATCTTGGCAATCCATTTACCTCTTCTCCCATCTATGTCAGGTTGTATAAGGATGTCCTTCACAGAGGCTGAAGGAATGTATGTATTTACTCTTGAGTGAAAGACATAGACTCTGAAATATTTGAGAGATTTCACCAAGGCATAGGCATTCTTCTCCATGATCTCATACCTGATTTCTGCATCTCTTAATGCCTTACTGAAGAAGGAAATGGGTTGCTCTCATCCTTCCTCATTTTTCTGCAGTAAGACCGCTACTACTGTATCAAAAGAAGCAAAAGAAAAAATTAGGAAATCTTTGGAATAATCAGGACTAATCAACACATGTGCCTCAGTTAATTCCCTTTTTATTTGGACGAAAGATTCCCTGGGTTCAACATTCCATTTTACTTATTTTCCTTTTCTAAGCATGGTTGTGATGTGTTTCACCAACTCAGCAAAATTTGAGACGAACCTCCTCATAAAGTTAATCTTCCCTAAAAAAGACTGAACTTCCTTTCTAGACCTGGGAAGTGACAGGGTCTGAATTGCCTCTACCTTGCTAGGATCAATTCTCACTCCCTCTACTAATACTATATGGCCTAACAACTTCCCCTCCTTCATAGCAAACAAAGATTTCTTGGGATTTAAGGAAATACCAAACCTTCGGCATTTCAAGAAAACTTTCCTCATGTGACAACAGTGCTCTTTACCAGACCTGGAGAAGACTGCGATGTCATCGACGTAGATCACCACAAACGATATTTCTCCCTGATGAAGGCTATGTCCATGGCTCACTGGAATGTTTCCCCTGCATTCATTAATCCAAAAGGCATTTTGGCATACATGAATGTGCCCCAGGGAGTGGTGAAGGTTGTTTTTTATCTGTCCTCAGGCATGAATGATATCTGATTATAGCTAGAAAAAACATCAATCATGGATATCCTAGATGCACCAGTTACCCTCTGCAATATGTGTTCCATGTTGGGCAAGGGATAGTTGTCTTTCTTTGAGCTCCTGTTCAGGTTCCTGAAATCGATGCAAATACTGATTTCTCCACTTTTCTTCCTCACCAGGACCAAATTGGCTACCCACTTAGAATATCCCAAGGGGACAATGATTTGGGCATCTAACAACTTCTTCACTTCTCTCTCCATGATAGGAAACAACATGGGATTTATCTACCTTAGCTTCTGCCTAAATGGATTAGCCTCTTCCTTCAATGGGATCTTGTGTTCAATGATAGTTGTGTCATATGTCTTGAGATATTCATAGGTCCATGCAAACACATTAGCAAATTCCCTTAATAACTTGGTATATTTAGCCCTCTACTCTTTGGTCAAACTGCTTGACAACTTGACAAACTTAGTCTCCTCTTGTGTGCCGATACTGCACTCCATTGTATCATCATCTCCATTTGAAACCCTACCCTTTACTGCCACATCAGTCCCATTGAAAAATATTTCTAAAGGGACCAGTCCCTTCAGAATGTGATTGCTAGGCAGATGAATAATATGGTGATTAGCGATTTTATTTAAAAATACCTCAGGGTGAGGGTGACTTTCGAGATCAAGATCCTGATCAATGTGCAATGCAGAAAATTCATTGACGAAGTGAAGAAATTTTTTGATTTCAAGATCGTCTTCGAATACATTCCAATGCTTGATATTGTCCGGAACAGATGGCCTATATCTTATCTCGACCTCATATTTGATCTTAGGCGGCAGAGGGATCTTGAACAGACTAACTGAGACAACTAAGGAGTCGGCCAAAGTATTTTCCTCTCTTGGAATAAAAGAAATGTTGAAAGCTGAGAAGAAATTATCAATCAGGTCCCACACTTCATTTTTGTAACTCCTGAGCCGAGGATGCTTAGCCCGATAAGCATTTCTGACTTGCTGGATTATCAACTCAACATCTCTGAACACTGTTACCTCCTTAATTCTCATTTCTTTTGCAGCCCTCATACCCAGAACAAGAGCTTCATATTCTGCCACATTATTGGTAGCTTCAAATTCTAGCTTGTATGACAGGGATATGGTTTCCTGCCAAGGGGACACAAGAACCACTCTAGCACTAGCGCTTTCACTAGAAGAAGCTCCGTTGAAGAAAATTTTCCAAACAAAGGTGGTTGGAGAAGGTATCTCATGATTAAATATGGGTTTCTTTCTGATTTGAAAAGGGGCTTCAAGAGTCTCAGTGATCTACAATAAACTAGACCCCAAATTAGTGTCAAGTGCAAAGATGGGGTGATTAGTGGGGTTTGCTTCGTCACTGACAATGTAGGCCAACTGAGCATCTCTGTACAAACTCCTGTGTTCCCCTCCAAAGACTGGAATGGTGGCATATGTGAGATCCATATGTAATTTTCCTCCAAGTTTTTTAATCCAAGATCTTAACAACAACATGCCGAACTTGGGGAGAACATCAGCTACTACAATGTCCATGACCACACTCTTCATTGGAAGCTGAAATGAAGAGACCACTAAGTCTTTGATGACTCCAAGGCATTGCACCCTCCTTGAATCAAAAGAGTACAAATCGTGATAAGACTTCGCCACTTCCAGTCCCAATTCTTCCATGACTACTTTGGGCATAAGGTTGTGGGAAGCTCCTGAATCCATGAGGCAATTATGAAACACCTTATCATGTATCTTCAGGGATGTGTAGAAGGGAGGGATGAATCATCTCTGTCTTCTACCATGGGACCTAGGACAACTTTTGTCTTTTCATCTTGAAGATTTACTGGGTCTATAGAAGGCTGGGGGGACTTAGATTGTAGCAGCTTGGAGAGGGACCTTTTGAAATATTCATTTTTAACTAGCTCTGAGAGGGGTACGATAATTCTAATATTTTGAATTTCATGCTTAAAACTAAAGGAGGAAAGAGGCTTAGGAGATTCCCTTACCTCAGAGACAGGTTCTTTGGCTATTGGCAAAGTATTCTGAGTTTTCTTTTCTTTAGTAGTGATTATTGCAAGCTTAATAGGTCTTTCCGCTATGAGGGGATGATCATGGCTATCACAATTTCCTTCTTTCTTCTTTGACCTAAGATGATACCTGCTAGGAGTGTTGTTGGACTTTTCCCCTTTACCCAACTCATTCAGTTGAATGTTCATAAGGGATCCTTCATATGCATATTGAGTCAAATGGGGAAAATGGGAAGTGTCTTCAATACAATGAATTTTGGGGTCGAGCTCATCTATCTCTTCTCCTTCCTCATGAGAAACTAGGATATTTTGGAGAGGGGTTTGAATCCTCTGATCATCTCTATCTTTGCTCCTTTGTTCCCTTGGCAAAGCCTATGGCACATTGTTGTTAGGCTTGTTGAAGCCTCTGTTATCAGTATTTTGGGGATTTTTGTACATGGGCTTCCCTTCTAACTCCCACCTTGCCATTCTAGCCAAAAGAGACTTTAGCACTTTAGTTACCTCATCCATCTAAAGGGGAAGGGGAGAGGAATTGGATGGGGAGGCTTCATGTCTCTTCCTGGATATGTCTCTATCAGCCTTATTCTTGAGTTGGTCAACAACCAATATGTTAGATTCTACTTCCACAACTGCATCCTGCATGTGAGCCAGAGTAGTGGCTCTCCTTTCCCTCAACAGAAGGCGGAAATAGGGATCAAAAGCGCTAGAATAAGTGATATTAGCAAAGGCTTCTGAGGGATTTATTTCAGTGGGGATCTTATTGTACATTTTATTTAATCTCTTGGAGAAGTCAGAGACAGGCTCCCCTTCCTTTCTCTTCAAAGACCCAAATTCTATCATGTAATACATGAAGTCCTTTTTGTCTCTCCACTATCTCAAAAAGGCATTATCCAAAGCCTCAATTCCATCAATAGATCCAGGAGGCAGGGCCCTAAACCACTTTCTAGCCTCGCCTTCAAGGATATGGATGAAAATCCTCATCCATATGTCTACATGCAGCATAACATGATCATCTGTAAAACTGTAAAAGGCTTCAAGGTGTTCTTCTGCAACTATGTCCCCTTCGCCTGTAAATTTGGGCAGCTGCTTAAGGTAGCCATCTGCTGGAAGGGCATTGAGAGGTTGAGGTAACAAAAGGGGAGCATACCTATCAGCTATTATAGCCTCCATTCTGGTCATGGAGGGATTTGCTCCTACCATAAGAAAATTATGTGGTGGAGAACTCGGAGGAGAAGGAGCTCGAATAGGGGATACTAGAAATGAGCTTCCATATGGAAGGGGAAACAATGGGGGATTTAGAGAGAATGATAAAGGGCTTGAGTCAATAGATGCTTCTCTCTGTGCAATAGAAGCAATAATAGCAAGAGGAGGAGTGGTAAAGCTAGGGGTGGGGAAATCTTCTATGGTATAGGGTCTACACCAAGGTACAACTTTAGGGGAGAGGGGAGTGATAAGGATTTCTCCCTCCAATCCCAGACCAGAAGGGGAAAACTCAGTGGGAACACTTCCAAAATTCAAGAAATGTGAAACTTCAGAAAAAGGTCTGCTAGGAAGTTGAGAAGAAGAAAATGGAGTTTCTACAGAAGGAGATGGAAAATTACCTAGTTCTGCGGTGGAATTTTATCCTTCATAGGCCTTTCCTTTTCTGAAAATCACCTCCGGCTCAGCTTCAGGTGTAGCTAGAGGCAGTTGTGGATGGGACCGTGTGTGTGTCCCTCTGGAAGCCACAACTAAAAAAAAAATTTCACCACAGTGGATTTGTCACAATGGAGTTGCCAAGTGCATAGTAGAAATCTCGTAGGGATCTGATGCCTGATGCACCTTCAGAATCAAAGGCTCGATGTCATTCAATCCCAGGGAAAATTTTCAACTTCGTCCCCGACAACGGTGCCAGAAATGTTCACGTCAGAAGTCACTCCTAGATTGCAGCAGGAGTAAACTTGAGGCCCATTAGTTTGAATGTCACGATTTGTTGATAAAGGGTGATGAATGGAAGTAAACTTGGAACAATATCATTCTAACTCAGAAACTAGGCAAGGCATGCACAAACAGATGAGGTCTTGGTTCAATTTCAGGCAATAAGTTGTAATAAGGGTGAGTAGGAGGAATAATTTTGTGAGGAAAAGTGAAGGGTTGTTGTGGGCTTCGGGCTTCCAATAGCCTATAGAAGAAAACTTCGAAAACAAGAACTTCATATATTCAAAACAGAAACACTAAAATAATGTAACCAAACTCATAATAAATCCTTTATTATAGCACAGTCACAACGATTCATGTGAATCATTCAATCATGAACCCTTTTAGTTTGAGATCAAAAAAAGATGAAAAAGAGAGTTTTCTTACATTAAACAAAGAAATTTCATATACAGATACATAGCCAGGAAAAACAGTGCTTCATTAAAACATTATAGTCGAGAACTCTGCTCTACCATCCATCCTTACAAAAATACAAAAACTGATATATATACTCAGGGAAATTCGCCACCTTCGCAGCAGGAAGGTAGTTGAGACATTAAATTCCAAATTAGCATGTGCAGGCTCCTCAGTCAAACCTGGATGGAACTCATTCATCAGATGCCACCTTAACTTAGCATGTCTCTTGCAGAGGGACCGACATACAAGCGTACCATGGGCTGATTTCTCTAGGCCTTTTCCATGCCCTCCATTTATGAGTTGAGCTGAGGTCTCAATCAGCTGCTCAATATTCATTAACTGCTTCTTCCATGGAGGGTGATCGAGACTGAAAACATAAAGCTAAACCCCTTTGTCCTTTGAAGTCTTGGTAGCTGAAATGTCGAAATGGCTCTTGGGTGCTTTTTCTCATTTCGTGTTTTAGGGTTTCAAAATGCAGTGGAAGAGAGAAACCCTTTTGTCCTTTGAAGTCCCGGTAGATGAAATGTTGAAATGGCTCCTAGGCGCTTTTCTCATTTCATGTTTCGGGGTTTCGAAATGTAGTGGAAGAGAGAAACCCCTTTGTCATTTGAAGTCCCGGTAGCCGAAATGGCTCCTGGGCACTTTTCACGTTTCGGCATTTCGAAATGCAGTGGAAAAGAGAAACCCCTTTGTCCTTTGAAGTCCCAGTAGCCAAAATGATGAAATGGCTCCTGGGCGCTTTTCACATTTTGCATTTCAGGGTTTTGAAATGCAGTGTAAGAGAGCAACCCCTTTTTTCTTTGAAGTCCCGATAGACAAAATGCCGAAATGGCTCCTGGGAGATTTTCGCATTTTGCATTTTGGGGTTTCGAAATGTAGTGGAAAAGAGCAACCCTTTGTCCTTGGAAGTCTTGGTAGCCAAAATGTCGAAATGGCTCCTGGGCACTTTTTTCATTTCGTGTTTCGGTGTTTTGAAATGCAGTGGAAGAGAGAAACCCTTTGTCCTTTGAAGTCCCAGTAGCCGAAATGTCGAAATGGCTACTGGGCGCTTTTCGCATTTTGTGTTTCAGGGTTTCGAAATGCAGTGGAAAAGAGAAACCCTTTGTCCTTGGAAGTCCTAGTAGCTGAAATTCCAAAATGGCTCCTGGGTGATTTTCACATTTCGCATTTCGGGGTTTCAAAATGCAGTGGAAGAGAGCAACCCTTTGTCCTTTGAAGTCCTGGTAGCCGAAATGCCGAAATGGCTCATCATTTCGTGATTTTGGCCATAAGAGATGAGATCATGTGCTAGGCCTCATGCAACTCTGGGACTCAAACTTACTCGATGACCATCGATCTTCTCCATCTATGGATCCTCGCCATTGAAAACAAAATGCTCGCTCGCTTGATTTTAATCCCGAAATGGACTTCTTCTGTGTGCTGCGCTCGGCGCTCATGACTGGAAAGAATTGGTGCTAACACCACAAACATTTGGCGTCGAGGCTGGCATAGTTCTGAGACTCTTGGGTTGGAGGGTGACTTAAAAAACTAGTGGGACAACTACTTACTTGCACTCCAAAGAGACCACATAAGACTCCTTGATGTCTATGACAAGTTGGTTTGGAAATAATCCCCCCATGGTGTATACACAACAAAACTGGGATACACAACCCTCAGTGTCAATCACTTACAAGAGGAACCCAAATGGTGGTGGAAAGGGCTTTGGAAACTTAAATCCCCCATAAAATCCAAACTATTCATGTGGACAACACTCTTAAACAAAGTACCAACCTGGGACAAAATGCAGAGACGCCTGATTGAAGGGTCAGATTGGTGCTCCTTATGAAGAGTGGATTCTGAAACAATAAACCACATCCTCATTACCTTCCCGTTTACCAAAAAAGTATAGAGGGACGTCGCTCTTCTACTGCGACAAAGATGCGAATGGAATGGACAAAAGTTGGATTCTACTTGGAAATCCCGTTTACTAGAAGTCTTCCACAAGCCACTAAAAGTCCTGTCTCTTATAATAAACTAGGGATTCTAGTTGTCTAGGAACAGAGCAATATTCTAGGAAAGAGCCACGGTATCCGAACTTGTTGCAGCCCAAAGTCTCTCCATATTGGAACACTTTCCCAAGGAAAGGAATTCACACAACATCTGAATCCCTTTGCTTATACCCATAGATCACTCCATAGTCTGGGCATATTTTGATGGGGATTCAAAAAATTCACTTTGTGGGGGTAGAATCCACCTTCATCTCAAAGACACACTCTTTCAAAATAAAATGGGATTGGGGAAAGGCACCAACAACTATGATGAAATGATGACTCTTCTCCTCCTACTCAAAATAGTAAAAGAATATGATCTGAAATCCATACAACTATTTGGTGACTCATTGAATGTAATAAAATGGGTACAAAAAACACAAACATGACACAATATTTTATTACAGCCTATTATGAGGGAGACTCATATTTTTTAGGATACATTTGACCATTTCTCTATCCAACATGTTTACAGGAACATGAATTCCATAGCAGATTCGTTGTCTAAAGAAGGGCTTAATCTAAATTTTGGGCAATGGCACTTTACAGAAACAGATGGAGATATAGTTCATTATTTCTTCCACAAACCCTTCATTGAAGATAAAACTCTTCCTACGATAAAATAATCCACAATATCACTTTTTTTTTGCCATGAAAACAACAACAACTCTCAGATCTACTATTGGGATGTACTATATTTTTTGATGTAATAACAGTCCTAAAACTGCATACTCTTTCAGCATATGAACAGACCTTGGACATGAAGAATTTATCGGTACACTAGTATATGGTCCACAAAACTATCAACAGATCAAGTTTCCCTAGTGCAAACCATCACACTTTCTTTATTCTTTTGAATTTGCTAAACTAGCACCTATAAAATGTAATTTTGTCTCTCCGGATGAATAAAATTACACTTTTTTTTCCAAAGAAAAAAAAAATACACACACACACACACACACACACATATATATATATGAAAGTCAATGTATCCTTGAAATAACAATGCCTTATGTTAGTGCAAGCTACAAGGGTCTTAAGGTTATCAAACAAATTTTTATTTATTTTTAGATTGTAGATCTCAGTCTCTTCTAGAGAAACATATAATTTATTTTTAAAATGGTTATGATGATAAAAAGTTATATCAATAATAAAAGAGATATGTATTTTAGGATTATGATATATGTCAAGACAAAAATAATATATAACATTGATTTTAAAAAAATTGTAAATTCAGATTCATCGACAACATATTTGTGTATCCTATAGAAAAATAATGTAAAAAATATATATTTGAGAGGTATTCATAAAAAAGGATGTTTAAATGTATTTGTAGAACAAATCATTAGGTTTTTCATCTGAAACCTAAATTAGATCCAACCAACTCAACAAATATGTATGCTAAAGTTCTCATTCTTGTCATCCTGAACATAAATATGAGTCAACTAACTCACTAGACATGTATGCTAGAGTTTCCATTCCCAACCCCAAAAAAATTGAAATGGAAGTGTTATCACATAATCCTGTCAAGACATTGGGGCTTGTAATTATCTACCTAAGTCTGCATTTTTTTTTGTCTTTTCCCCTTTTCGCAGACCCGATCATGGTTTTATTTTACCTCCCAGAATGTATTGTTCTTTCATCGCATTCATCCTTGTCGACCGACCAGTTTTCCCTATCAACATGCCCGAAAGACATCGACCTTGAATTTCCCTATATCTTCCAAAGGGTGATCACTTCTCCCCTATATATCCATAACTGAGATTTTGTTTTCCCAAACCTAAGGCAGGCCATCCAAGTCTCTATTTTCACAGTCTCTAACACTGGAAATGGTCAAATAGAGGATCAAATCAAGCGAGCGGGAAAAGACCAATTTTCATTGGTGAGGACCCATCGATGGAGCAGATTGGCAGCCATCGGGTAACGATGATCATAGATTTTAACGAGGAATAGCGTCAAGTAGAGTCGTGATTTCAAGAGTTAGGAGAGCATGGGAGCAGAGTCATCAGAACTCAGAAAAATGCAAAGTCCCGAAGCCCGGGATTAAATGGATTCGTCCAATCTCGTGGGATAGGTGGCGACCGATTGAGCTTTTCAGGAGTCGACGTTTCGGGGTTCTCATCAACAAATGCACCCATAGCTCGAAGCCCTGAAACACAAAGTTACGGAACCGCCAGGGGGTTGGGCCCATGGTCCTAGCCCCTGGTCATAATTGGTGACCATATGGACAAGAGATAAGGGAGGCACTAACAAAAGTTAATCCCCGTCACAATTTCAACAGTTGGGAGTCTGAGAGATGAGGAGTTGACCCCTTCCTATCACCGATACTCAAAATTCACAAAGTGTCTTTGGTTTTTAGGCAAGGTCACAACCCACAGTAACACAGAAAGTAGGGCCAAGAGAAATATAAGTGCTTGTTCAGGCCGGCTAAGGAAAGGATCCTGACCGTCAGGTCTGAAAGAAGATCGAACCATTGGTTTGGGCAGGGAGATTTCACAATATCGGGAATCAAGATTTTTGAGACTTAGCGTGTGAGAATCCCCGATAGAAGAAATGCAGAAATGATTTTGGACAAAGGCGTGTTGTCATGGCTCTAGGTTACATCAAGGATGGAGCCAGAAGAAAAGGAGGCCAGCCTTTGGGCCTTGGAGAGAATGCACATGGTCCTCCCTTGCACCTATAGTCTCAGCCACTCTCTAGGGAAGAAAGAAGTTAATGAATATTGAGAAGGTGGTTGAAACCTTAGCTCAATCCATAAATGGAAGGCGTGGAAGGTCTGGAGCGGTCAGCCTATGGTACCCCTGTGTGTAGGCCCCCCTGCAAGAGTCATGCCGATCTGATGTTCTTGTCAGAAAAGAAGAGCCTACACACACTAAATTGTAATTTAATGGCTCAACAACTCTCCTGCTGTCAGAGGCAAGTTTCTCTGAGTATATATACTCAGTTTTTATGTTTTTGTAAAGGTCGATGGTCGATCTAGGCTCCCGAATTGTAAAGTTTTGATGAAGTACTAGTTTTCCTAGTTATGCAATTCTATCTAAGACTTCATGCTTAATGAAAGTCAGCTTCCCTCCATCTCTCTGTAAACACTATTTTAAGACAATCAGAATTGGAGGATCTAGTCGAGGGTGATTGTGTTGTTGTGATGTATGTTTGATCATGACAATATTTTTACCATTTTTAAATCAAATTTTTGTATTATCTCTTCCTCCTTACACTAAGTAACTTAGAATTGGATGATCCAGTCAAGTTGTTACAATAGCATTGTGATGAAGGTTTGATCACTGTGTTGTTGTAACTGTGTCGCTTAAGCACATTTTTAGTGTCTTGTATTTCTTCTCCAAGATGCTAGAAGGCCTGACACCCATACCATTCTTGTTCATCTTTTTCACCAAGTCTTCCCTCTGGTAATTTTAAAATCAACTTCCTGATTGAAGTTAGATCAAGACCTCATCTACGTGTGCCTACCTGGCCTAGTTTTCTGAGTTAAAATGATATTCTCTTGGGCCTAAGCCCATTCAACCACCCTAATTAAATTATCGTGACATATTAAACTGATGGGTATCAGGCTTACCTTTGCTACAATCCAGAGGTGACTTCTGGTGATAACATTTCTAGAGTCGTTGTTGGGGATGAAGTTGAAGATTTTCCCCAGGATTGAATGACATTGAGCCTCTGATCCTGAAGGTGCATTAAGCTTTAGAGCCCTATAAGATTGCTATTGTGCACCTAGTGACTCCATTGTCACGACTCCACTGTAGCAAATATACTGTTTATGTTGTGGCTTCTAGAGGCAAACACATGTGGTCTACCCTGAAGCTGCCTTTAGAAACACCTGAAGCAGATCCAGAGAAACTTATCAAAAAGGGAAAGGCCCTTCAAGAAGGAGATTCTACTACTGAACCAGGTATTTCTGATGATTTTCACCTTAATCCTTTAGAAACTCCCATATTTTCTTCTCCTTTTCCTATCATACTGTCTGCGGGATTTTCTCGAACTTTGAGTTTTGGGAGTGTTCCTATTGATTTTTCCCCTCCTAATTTGAGATTGGAGGGATAAATCCTCATCTTGCCTCTCCCCCCTGAGGTTGTACCATGGTTTAGACCCATAACCTCAACAAATTTTCCCATCCTGGGCCTTACCACCCCTCCTCCTATTGCTTCTATTGTTGATGAGTGAAGAGAAACCTCTGTTCCCTTAAACTCGTTAGCCTCCTCCTCGAACCCTCTATTGTTTCCTTTTCCTCCTACAAGCTTAGTTCTAGTTTCTCCTTCTCAGAATCCATCCCCTCCTAGTTCTCCTCCTATTCACACTCCAATGGCAGAAGCTAATCCACCTGGAAACAGAATGGATGCTATAATAGCTACCCGATATGATCCTCTCATTTTACCTCAGCCTCTAAGTTCCCTTCCTACTAGAGACTACCTAAAACACATGCCCAAGTTCACTAGAGAAGAAGACGTAACTACAAAAGAGCACCTGGCTACCTTCTACAGTTATGCAGATAATCTGAATATTGAAAATGAATATGTCTGGATGAGAGTCTTTGTCCAGAGCCTTGATGGTGAGGTCAGGAAATGGTTTAGGGGGATTACCCCTAGATCTATTGCTAGGATTGAAGCTCTAGACAATGCCTTCTTGATATAGTGGGAAGATACAAAATATTTCATGTATTACATGACAGAGTTTGGGTCCTTGAAGAGAAAGGAAGGAGACTTTGTCTCTGACTTCTCCAAAAGATTCAATAAAATGTATAATAAGATCCCTGTTGAGATAAATCCCTTAGAAGCCTCTGCCAAAATCACTTATGCTAGTGCTTTTGACCCTAACTTATGCCTCCTTATCAGAGAAAGAAGGGATACCTCCTTGGATAACATGCAAGATGCAACCTTGGAAGTAGAATCCAACGTGTTGGCAATTAACAGGCTCTGAAGAAAATCTGACATAGACAAGGGAAGAGGGAGGTCTGAGGCCTCAACCTCTGGTTCCTCTATAGCTTACCCTTAATTAGATGAATTGAAAAATATGGTAAAGTCTCTGTCTGCATAGATGGAGAAAATAAAAATGGAGGGGAGGCCGACATATAGAAATCCTCAAAATGTTTATAACAGATCCAACTTTAGGAGGCCGAATAATAATGATTCTCAGTTTATGCCAAGGGAACATAGGAACAGAGATAGAGAGGATCAGAAGGCTCAAAACCCTCTCCAAAATAACCTGGTTGATGATGAGGAGAGGGAAGAAGAAGAGCTTGACCCCAAAATTCATTGTATCGGAGACACCTCCCCTTTTCCTCATTTGACTAAATCAGCATACGAAGAGTCTCTCATGGACAGTCAGCTTAATGAGTTGAGCAAGGAAGACAAGGCTAGTGGCAGCCAAAACATATACAACCTTACTTCCAAGAAGAAGGCCGGAATGTCTAATGTTCCTGAGCGACCCACCAGAGTAGAGAAGCCTGATAAAGATGTGGCAGACAACAACAAAGGTAAGAAAATCGAAGTCCCCTCTCCAGTGGTTCATATTCCTATTCCTAAAGTAAAAGAAGTCCCAAAGCTCACATCCTCTTTTAATTTTGAGAATGAAATTCAAAAAATCAGAATTCTCATGCCCCTTTTAGAGTTAGTCAAACATGAGGACTTCAAAAAATCCCTCTCTAAGCTATTCCAACCTGAGCCACCCTTCCATCCCACAAACTCAATAAACCTTCAAGATGAGAAGCCAACAGTCATCCTAGGTCATATGGTAGAATATCGAGATGATTCATCCCCTCCCTTCTACACGTCATTGAACATACATGACAAGGTGTTGCATAATTGTCTGATGGATTCAGGGGATTCCCATAATTTCATGCCCAAAACTTTCATGAAATAACTTGGGCTGGAAGTCATGAATACCTACCATGATTTGTACTCTATCGATTCGAGGAGGGTGCAGTGTCTTGGGGTTATCAAATATCTGGTCGTGACCTTGTTTTAGTTGTCCATGAAGAGTGTGGTCATGGATATCGTGGTAGCTGATGTTCCCCCCAAGTTTGGCATGCTATTGTCAAGATCTTGGATAAAAAGGTTGGGTGGAACATTACAGATGGACCTCACATATGCTACCATTCTAGTGTTTGGGGGGGAGCATAGAAGGTTGTACAGAGAAGTTCAATTGGCCTACATTGTCAGTGATGAAGCTAACCCCACTAACAATCCTATCTTTTCCCTTGACACTGAATTGGGATCCAGTTTATTGAAGCTCACCGATGCTCCTGAGCCCCCTCCAAAACTTAGAAAGTAGTCCACTACTTTTCATGAAGTTTCCTCCTCCATCACCTCTATGTGGAAAATGTTATTTGATGGAGCCTCCTCCAAGGAAGGTGTTGGTGTTGGAATGGTGTTTATCTTACCAACTCAAGAGACCATACCCATGTCCTACAAATTCTAATTTGAAGCTACCAATAATGTGATAGAGTACGAAGCTCTTGTGTTGGGTTTGAGGGTTGCAAGAGACATGGGAATCAAAGAAATATATGTTGTTGGTTGTGGAGCCTGATTATCTTCCTGATTAGAGGTCTTTTGTTTTTCAGCCGTGTTTATACCCCATGAAGACTTTACACCCAAGAAGTATGTACACTCTTCCATGCGGGGGAGTGCAGAGGGGGGGTACCCCCTCTGCAGGGTTTAGGGGGGATATAACCCCAGCTGGGGGGTTCAGGGGGAAAAGGGCCCCTGGCGGGGGTTCTGGGGTGAAGCCCCTGAAGGAAAAATTGCCTTGTAAAAGTATATTTTAATTTCATTGTAAATCTGGACCGTTCATTATAAGGTCACAGATCTAATGGTAGAAATTATGTTAGGGTTTTTTTCCCTAGAAGGAAACCCTCTATTATGAGGGAAATGTATTGCGGCTATGCATCATGGTGAGAATTGTACTCTGAGATAGGATACTGTGAGAGAACGAAGAGGAAGTTATAGCAATTTTTGTTGTAGGTTGTATCCCTTCATTTGCTGGATAATAATAAAGGAAGGACCTGGCAATTTCTCTGGTGGGCATAGCCCACACTGGGTGAACCATGTAAATCTGTGTCTCTATTGTATTGTGTATCTTTTGTGTTTTGTTTCCGCATTTGTTTTATTTTATTGCTCCACGTTCTTGTGTTTCTAACAACTAGTATCAAAGCGAAAGGTAACTTGCAGGAAAAGAGGGTTCCTGGTTCGAGTGGGAGCAATGTTGAAATATGGAAAGTTTAAGGTTGAGAAATTTAACGGCCAAAACTACCAATTATGGAAGATGCAGATGGAAGATTATTTATATCAAAAGGATCTATTCCTACCATTGGGCAGAGTAGCAAAGAATTCAACAGCCATGAAGGATGAAGAATGGGATATTCTTGACAGAAAGGCTCTAGGAACGATACGACTGATCCTGGCAGCGTTTGTGGCTTTCAATATTTCGAAAGAAAAGACAACAAAGGATCTGATGGATGTGTTGGCTAAACTGTATGAAAAACCCTCGGCATCCAATAAGGTATTTCTAATGAAGATATTATTTAATATGAAGATGTCAAAAGGTGGGTCTAGTGAAGATCATTTAAATGAATTTAATACGGTTACTAATCAACTAAGTTCTGTAAAAGTGGACTTTGATGATGAGGTTAGGGCTCTTCTAATCTTGTGCTCATTGCTAGAAAGTTGGAATGGCTTGGTCATGGCATTAAGTAACTCTGTCTCTAGTTCAAATACTTTAAAATTTGATGATGTTGTTGGTGTTAGCCTTAGTGAGGAAATGCGATGAAAAATCATAGGTGAGACATTAGGTAATGCATTGAACATGGAGAACAGGGGAAGAAAAAAGGATAGAGGAAAGGGCTCAGGGAACTTTGGGAATTCTAGGAATGGTAGATCCAAATCCAGACTTATAAATATAGAGTGTTGGATTTGTGGGAAGAAAGGACATCTGAAAAAAGACTGCAGAGCTCCAAAGAAACAAAGAGATGGACAACGAGAGAGAAATCAGGAAGCAAATGTAATAGGTGATGTGTTACAAGATGCTTTGATTCTTTCTATAGATAATATTTCTGAGTCTTGGGTAGTATATTCAAGGGCTTC
>JZKD02S1696335.1:884689-897190 GCA_000966675.3 Picea glauca
TTTTGGTGAACCAGAATGTTATGAAGAGGCAATGTAGGTAGACACCAAAAAGAAGTGGGAGCAAGGCATGAAAGAGGAAATGGATTCCTTGGAAAATAACTAGACTTGGGACTTGATTCAGTTGCCTGCGGGAAAAAGAGTATTGCATAATAAATGGGTTTACAAGTTGAAGGAAGAATATAGAAGAGAAAAGTGGTACAAGGCTAGACTTGTTGTAAAGTGGTTTTCACAAAAGAAAGGTATAGATTTTGATGAAATATTTTCTCTTATTGTTAAAATGACTTCAATTAGGACTATTTTGAGTCTCGTGGCAATAGAAGATTTTCATCTTGAATAGTTAGATGTGAAAACAACTTTTCTCCATGGGGATTTGGAGGAAGATATTTATATGTAGTAGCCATAGGGGTATGAGGTCAAAGGGAAGGAGAATTTGGTATGTAGGTTGAAGAATAGCTTGTATGGCCTAAAGAAAGATCCAAGGTAGTGGTATTTGAAGTTTGATAGGTTTATGACAGAACAGGGTTATAGTAGATGTCATTTTGATCATTGTGTTTATTTTAAAAGGCTAGAAAATAGAAGCTATATTATCTTGTGTAGATGACATGCTTGTTGAAGGGTATAATATGTAGGATATAAATGTGCTCGATAATAAATTAGCCAATTCATTTGTGATGAAGGATTTGGGTGCTGCAAAGAAAATCCTTGGCATGAGAATAACAAGAGACAAAAAAAATCGCAAATTGACATTGTCTCAGGGTGAGTACACAAAGAAGGTGTTGGAAAGGTTTAGAATGCAGAATGCAAAACCAGTTAGTACAACTTTGGCTAGCACTTTCAAATTAACAAACGAAATGTGTCCCAAGACACATGAGGAGATAGAATACATGTCTAGGGTCCCTTATTCATTAGTAGTTTCTAGCTTGATGTATGCAATGGTTTGCACAAGACCAGATATTGCACATGCAGTGGGAGTTGTGAGAAGGTATATGAACAATCCAGGTAAAGAACATTGGGAGGAAGTAAAGTGGATTCTTAGGTATTTTAGAGGTACTTATACTCATGCATTGTGTTTTGGAGGTTCAGACCCTTTTCTACAGGGATATGTTGACTCATATATGGCAGGTGATAAAGACAGCAGGAGGAGCACCACAGGGTATGTTTTTACTATAGGTGGAACAAGAGTAAGTTGGATTTTGAAACTGCAAAAGGTTTTTGCACTTTCAACAATAGAGGCAGAGTATGTTGCTACTACAGAGGCTAGTAAAGAGATGATTTGGTTACAGAGGTTTATGGAGGAATTGGGAAAGAAGAAGGAGAATAGCAGGTTGTACTGTGATAGTGAGAGTTCAATTCATATTGCAAAGAACTCAACCTTCCATTCGAAGACTAAGAATATGCATTTTAGGTACCACTTCATATGATCTTCCTTGGAAGATGGACATTTGAACTTGGAAAAGATACACACTAGCCAAAATCCTGCAGACATGTTAACAAAGGGAGTAACCAAAGAGAAACTAAGTTCCTACTCAGTTTCAGTTGGTCTTCAAGAATGAATATGAAGATGAGAAATTAGTTAGGTCCAAGAAGGTTCAGATTCCATCATACAAAACAACGGTGGAGTTGTTGAGATCAGTCTCCAAGTGGGATATTGTTGGTTGTGGAGCCTAATTATCTTCTTGATTAGAGGTCTTGTGTTTTTTAGCCGTGTTTATACCCCATGAAGACTTTACACTCGAGAAGTATGTACACTCTTCCACACGGGGGAGTGCAGAGGGGGGGTACCCCCTCTGTGGGGTTTAGGAGGTCTATCCCCCTGGCTAGGGGGGTTCGGGGGCGAAGCCCCTGAAGGAAAAATTGCCTTGTAAAAGTATATTGTAATTTTATTGTAAATCGGGACCATTCATTATAAGGTCGCAGATCTAATGGTAGAAATTATGTTGGGGTTTTTTTCCCTAGAAGGAAACCCTCTGTTATGAGGGAAATGTATTATGGCTATGCATCATGGCGAGGAATGTATTCTAAGATAGGAGACTGTGAGAGAACAAAGAGGAAGTTACAACGAGTTTTATTGTAGGTTGTATCCCTTCATTTGCTGGATAATAATAAAGGAACGACCTAGAAATTTCTCTGGTGGACATAGCCCACACTGGGTGAACCACGTAAATGTGTGTCTCTATTGTATTGTGTATCTTTTGTGTTTTGTTTTCACATTTGTTTTATTTTATTGCTCCACAGTCCTATTTTTTAACATCTGTGTTTGGGGATGTTGAGCTGGTTGTAAAACAAGTCAGGAATCTTTACCAAGCCAAGAATCTGAGGCTCAGATCTTATAGAAATGAAGTGTGAGATTTAATAGACATTTTTTTCCTAGCTTTCAACATTTCATTCATTCCTAGAGAGGAGAATGCGGTGGCTGACTCTTTGGTTGTTTCAACAAATAATTTCAAAGTCCCCCTGCCACCAAAACTCAAGTATGATATAGAATTAAAATATAGACCCTCTGTACCTGAAAATGTCAAGCACTAGAAGGTATTTGAGAATGATCTTGAGATCAAAAGATTCTTGGAAGTCGTTGATCAATTTTTTTCATTACATATAGACTAGGATCATGATTTTGAGAATAACACGCACGATGGTGTATTTTTAAAGAAAATTTCTAATCATCACATTGTGTAGTTACCAATCAATCATATTCCAAAGGGACTAGTCCCTTTGGAGAGGATCTTTGACAATAGTGATGTGGTAGTAAAAGATAAGAAGTCGGTTGATGAGGCTGACATATCTTAATGTAACATTGGTTCAGAGGAGTATCCTAAGCATGTCAAGTTGTCCAGAAGCTTATCCAAGGATTAGAGGGCTGAGTATGTTGATATTTTAAAGTAGTTTTCTAATGTGTTCACCTAGACCTACGAAGATCTCAAAACATATGACACAGTTTTCATAGAGCATAAGATCCCACTCAAAGAAGAGGGTGAACCATTTAGGAAAAAATTAAGATAGATTAATCCTATGTTGTTGCCTATCATGGAAAGAGAGGTGAAGAATTTGTTGGATGCTCAGATTATTGTGCCTTTGAGGTATTCAGAGTGGGTGGCCAACTTGGTCCCGGTGAGAAAGAAGAGTGGAGAAATCAGACTCTATGTCGATTTCAAAAACCTGAATAGGATCTCAAATAAAGACAATTACCCCTTGCCAAAAATGGAACATATTATACAAAGGGTAACTAGCGTATCGAGGATATCTATGATTGACGGTTTTTTTGGTTATAACCAAATTTTCATCTTACCTGAAGATAGAGAAAAGATAGCTTTCATCACTCCCTGGTGTACGTTCATGTATGCCAAAATGCCCTTTGGTATGATGAATGCAGGGGAAATATTTCAGCGAGCCATGGATATCTCTTTCAATGGAGAAAGGGACAAGTTCATGGTCATATATTTGGATGACATCACAGCCTTCTCCAAGTCCGACAGAGAGCACTGTGAGCATTTAAAAAGGGTTTTCCTAAAATGCAAGAATTTTGGTCTCTCCTTGAATCCCAAAAAGTCTTTGTTTTCCATGAAGGAGGGAAAGTTGTTGGGCCACATAGTATCATCTAGGGGATTTAGGATTGATCGCAGTAGATTTGAAGCGATCCAAACCTTGTCACTCCTAAGATCCAAGAAAAAACTCTAGACTTTCCTAAGAAAAATTTATTTTTTAAGGAGGTTTGTTTCCAACTTTGTCAAGATGGTAAAGCTTATAACAACCATGTTGAGGAAGGGAAATTAAGTTAAATGGACCAAGGAGTCTTGAAATTACCTTGAGATGATAAATAAATCCTTGACTAAAGCTCATGTGCTAACCAGTCCTGATTTCTCAAAGAATTTCCTTCTTTTCTCATTCGCCTCATTCGACACTATGGTAGTTGTTTTATTACAAAAGAATGATCAAGGGATGGAGCAACCCATTTCCTTTTTCATTCGAGCATTAAGAGATGCGGAAACCAAATATGACATCATGGAGAAGCAAGCCTACGCATTGGTGAAGACCCTTAAATATTTCAGAGTGTATGTTTTTCATTCAAAATTTATTGCATATGTCCCTTCAACTTCTGTGAAGGACATTCTCATTTAGCCAGACATAGACAAGAGAAGGATCAAGTGGATCGCCAAAATCCTCGAGTTTGATATTGAAATAAAACCCACCAAACTAATTAAAGGACAAGGTTTATTGAAGCTATTGGCTAAATCTAATTGTAAAGTGTTGGGGGTTAACTTCATCAACACTTTCTCAGAAAATCAGCAAGATGAGTTGTCTGGTGGCAACCCTCAAGACAACCCTCCATTAACATAATGCACCTAGTATAAATATGTTATATATTTCCTGCAGGAGTTAAGGTCCCTTGATGGCATGGGAAAAAGCAAGGCAAGAGATTTAAAGATCAAAGCAATCAGGTATTGCCTCATTGACCAGGTCTTGTATTGGAAAGATCCTCTATGAGTGTTTCTGATATGTCTAGACCCACAAGAGGCCCAAAAGATTATGTTTGAGTTTCATGATAGCCTATATCGGGGATGTCATTTCTAGAATACCAAAGCCTACAAAATCCTTAGGGATGGGTATTACTGGCCCACTTTATTCACTGATGTCTGTAGAAAGATTAGAGCCTGTATCAAATGTTAAAAATTCTCAAGAAAGAAATAGCTCAAATATCTGTCACTAAAGCTTGTGGTAGCTTCAAGATCCTTTTAGTAGTGGGGCCTAGAATTTATTGGGGAAAATCATCCTACATCAAGCAGTCAGCACAGGTGGATCTTCACTACAACAGATTACTTGACCAAGTGGATAGAAGTTATTCCCACCAGGAGTGTTTCACACAAAGTGATCATTAGCTTCTTGGAGGATATCATGGAAAGGTTTGGTTGTCCAAACAAAATTACCATTGATAATGCTACCTATTTCAATTCTAAGCCTTTGGTCAAGTTCTGTGAGTAGTTTGGGATTTCATTAATTCACTACACTCCCTATTATCCCCAAGGCAATGGGTTGGCAGAGTCCTCTAACAAAAGTTTGATCAAGCTCATCAAGAGATTGTTAGAAGACAATAAGAAGGCTTGGTATTCAAAGATTAAATTCACTCTATGGGATGATTGAGTTACAACAAAGAGGTCCCTATGCATCTCCCCTTTCCAACTTGTTTATGGAACCGAAGATGTTTTTCCTTCTTAGCTGGATTTACCTATAGAAAAATTCTTTCAGGATCATCAAGGAGAGCCTAATGATATGATAAGGAGAATTCATTAATTGGTGGAGGTCCAATAGAATAGAGAGAAGGTGGTGGACATAACTCATGATCGTTAGTAAAGGATCAAGCATGCCTTTGATAGAAGGGTGAAAAAATAAGAATTTTAGCTAGGAGATCTAGTGCTTAAATGGGATGCACCTAGGCAGTACAAGGGAAAGCATGAAAAAATTGATGCCCTTTGGATCAGTCCCTTCAATATTTTCGAAAGTATCCCCAAAAAATACCTACAGGTTGCAGAATCTGGAGGGTTATGAAGTTTTTGGTGGCCCCGTAAATGGGCACTTCCTGAAGAGATTTTTTTTTTAAGGCCACAGTCGGCTTCCCACCATTGTAAATATTGTTCATGTTTTTGTTTTATAAAAGAATCCACAACCCAACACTAAGGCACTGGAGTTGCACGTTCTTGGAATCTCACAGGGAGCATGTCATCCCCCATGGAGCCTAATGTTATCACATAATCCTATCAAGACCTTGGGGCTTGTGATTATCTACCTCAGTCTATGTTTTTTCTTATCTTTTCCTCTTTTCGCAGACCTGATCATGGTTTTCTTTTCCCTACCGACATGTATTGTTCTTTCATTGCGTTCATCCTTGTCGACCGACTAGTTTTCCCTATCAAAATGCCTGAAAGATATCAGCCCTGAATTTTCGTATCTCTTCCAAAGGGTGATCACTTCTCCCCTCTACCTCCATCACTGAGATTTTGTTTTCCCAAACCTAAGTCAGGCCATCCAAGTCTCTATTTTCACAGTCTGTAATGCTGGAAATGGTCAAATAGCGGATCAAATCAAGCGAGCAGGAAAAGACCAGTTTTCATTGGTGAGGACCCATCGATGGAGCAGATCGATGACCATCAGGTAACGACGATCAAAAAGTTGCACGAGGAATAGTGTTAGGAAGAGTTGTGATTTCGCGAGTCGGGAGAGAAGGGGAGCATAGTCATCAGAACTCGTGAAAATGCAAAGTCCCAAAGGGCAGAAGTCCCAAAGCCTGGGATTAAAGGGAGCCATCTGATCTCATGGGGCAGGTGACGACTGATTGAGATTTTTGGGAGTCGACATTTCAAGGTTCTCGTCAACAAATTCACCCATAGCCTGAAGCTCCGAAATGAAAAATTACAGAACCGTCGGGGGTTGGGCCCACGGTCCTAGCGCCTGGTCATAGTCGGTGACTATATGGACAAGAGATAAGGGAGTCACTAACACAAGTTAAGCCCCATCACAATTTCGACAGCCAGGAGTCTAAGGGACGAGGAGTTGACCCCTTCCTATCGTCGATACTCAAAATTCATGAAGCACCTTTGGTTTTTAGGCAAGGTCATAGCCCACAGTCACACAGAAAGAAGGGCCAAGAGAAATATAAGTGCTTGTTCAGGCCGACTAAGGAAATGATCATGACCATCGAGTTTGAAAGAAGATTGAACCGTTGGTTTGGGCAGGGCATTTTCCCAATACCAAGAATCGAGATTCCCAAGACTTAGCATGTGAGAATCCCCGACAGAATAAATGATGAAATTATTTTGGAGAAAGGCACAGGGTCATGGCCCTAGGTTACATCGAGGATGGAGATAGAAGAAAAGGAGGCTAGCCTCTGGGCCTTGGAGAGCATGCACGTGGTTGTCCCTTGCACCTATAGTCTCAGCCACTCTCCAGGGAAGAAATTAGTTGATGAAGATTGAGCAGGTGGTTGAAACCTCAACTCAATCCATAAATGGAAGGAATGGAAGGTCTGGAGTGGTCAGCCTATGGTACCCCTATGTGCAGTCCCCCCTGCAAGATCCATGTCGATCTGATGGTCCTGTCAGACAAGAAGAGCCTATGCATGCTAACTTGGAATTTAATGGCTCAACAAATTTATTGTTGTCAGGGGCGAGTTGATCTGAGTATATATACTCAATTTTTATGTCTTTGTAAAGGTCAATGGTCAACCTAGGCTCCTGCATTGTAAAGTTTTGATGAAGTATTGGTTTTCTTGGTTATGCAATTGTATCTGAGACTTCCTGTTTAATGAAAGTTAGCTTCCCTCCATCTCTCTGTAAACATTGTTTTAAGACAATCGGAATTGGAGGATCCAGTTGAGTTGTTACAATAGCATTGTGATGAAGGTTTGATCATCATGTTGTTGTAACTGTGTTGCTTAGGCACATTTTCAGTGTCTTGTATTTCTTCTCCAAGTTGTTGGAAGGCCTAGAGCCCATAGAAGTCTTGTTCATATTTCTCACCAAGTCTTCCCTCTGCTCATTTTAAAATCAACTTCTTGACTGATGTTAGATCAGGACCTCGCCTGCTTGTGCCTGCCTAGCCTAGTTTTCTGAGTTAAAATTATATTCTCCTAGATCTTTGCCCATTCGACCACCCTAATTAAATTATCATGACATAAAACTGATGGGTATCATACTTACCTCTACTGCAATCCAGAGGTAACTTCTAGTGCTAATAGAAAGGAACATGCACATGTTCTTAGAATGTGCACATACTCTAAGAAAATTCACGTTCTCATTGGAATTCATGCACTCATATTCCTAAGTTTCTATTTATCTCCCTATCTCTCTTTATCCCCCCNNNNCTCCCTCTCTTAACTTTCCTATGTTCCTCCCTATTTCCCTATATCTCTTTACCCCTCTCTCTTTCCATATATCTCTTTACCTCTCTCCCCCTATCCCTTTCTAACTCTCACTTTCCCTCTACCCATCCCTCTCTATATCCTCCCACTCTCTTCCCCTATCTCTTCGCATTCCTCCCTCGCCCTCTCTTTATTTCTCTCTATCTCTCTATATCCATCCATTAGTCCCTACCTCACTATACCATGCAATATCTCCCTCTATCTCTTTCATCCTCCTTCCCTCTCTCTCCCCCCTACCCCTCTAGCTCTCTCCCTTCCAGCCTCCTTCCCTCTCTCTCCCCCCTACCCCTCTACCTATCTCTCTCTCCCCCTTCCTATCTACCCCACTCTCTTTAAATTTCACTCCTCCGCCCTCTCTCTTTGTGACACTCTATACCCCTCTCCTTATTTACATTTATCTCCCTCCATCTCTTTATCTCTCTACCCCCCTTCTTTGTATCATGCATCTACTCATATATCCTACCAATCCCAATCCCCCTATCTTAATCTCACTCTCTCTCACTCTCCTTCCCCGTAATTCAATCTCTCTCTTTCTCTCTCACTCTCCCCATACCTCTCTTTCCCTCTCACTCTACCTCTCTCTCTCTCCTTCCCTCCCTCACTCTATCCTACATTTTTTTCTCTACAAATAGCTCTCGCTAGCTCACTTTCTCTCTCTTTCCCCCTCTATCTCTTCCACCTATTCCTCTCTCTCTCTCTCTCTCCACCTTCCTTCCTCTCTTTGTCTCTCTCCCTCCCTCCCTCCCTCCTTCCCTTTCCCTCTCTTCTTCCATCGAGGCCTTGGTGTTAATGTGGTAGACCATTGTGGTGGGGCTACCGGTGGAGTGAAAACTTGATACCATGAGTGGTATTGGTAATTGGTATCACATGTCTGGAATATATGTTTTGAAATATATCTTGGTGATTTTAAACCAATATGAATGCACCACATATCATGGGGGATATTCCCTATCATATTGCAGAGGGGATGCTAACTCATGAGCTAGTTGATGATGCAAAATAAACCTCAACTATTGATCGTCCCCTGATATTTTTCATTAGATATAGGATGGGGACTGGTTGCACCCCAAAAGTAAGTTGCACACGTGGAACCTACTGGTGACATGGGCCACTGTAGTGGTTCCATGTGGAAACTGGTATGGGTGGGTCCCGTATTTAATAAATTATTTTATTTAATTTATATATTAGTGTAAGGTAAGGTAAATGTAAAGGGATGATGAAAGGAGGATGATGGGTTAGGGTCAGGGGGTTGGAAAGGTAACATGGCACCATCTTAGGGTTCCATGCGGACCCATGGTGTCATGTCATCATCCACATCAACAAATTGCCACATAGGAAAAATTGTCCTATAGTCTTATTTTGTCCATAACTAGAGTATATTAAGTCAGATTGAGATGAAATTTTTGGGTTTTTTCCATAGTAAGGAGGGATAGAAAAGTGTTAGATAAGGCCATTGTCCATTTTTTCTTGGATTTGTTAGAAATTGTAGAATAGTTGGTTTTAAAGATCTGAGTCCAGATCATTGGTAGAGATCCATATTAAGCTAAAATTCTTGGAGAAAATCCAAAAAGTAACCATGGAAATAACTAATGAAGGAATTGAATAAAATCTAAGGGGTTTGGAAGGGGGATGCTAAAATTGGACAAAATCCACTATTCTAGACAACCTTTTGGGGATTTTGGGGATTTTAAGAGGAAAAGTGATCCCAGATCAAAAAAATTGAAAATTTTATTTTATAAGAAATTTTTAATACTAATCAATAAAAACAACTTTGTCTTAGTGAATTTTTTCAAGAAGTGCACAATTTGGGAGATAGTCACTTTTGCTAAAAATTCTAAGTCTAGAAAATAAAATTGTAAAAAGGACAAAGTTGTAGATTTATATTTTTGTAGAATATTACTCAAGAAAAAGATGGAGAATATGAAGGTTGTTGTGTGTTCACCATCATGATTATTATCAGTTCCTGATACAAAACTTTTCTTGTTTATTTATAGATTTTCTTCTGCAATTGACAAAAGTTGGCCTTCCAGTAAAATTGCAATAGTGAAGAAAATGCACAAATGGGGGTGAAAATAGATTTTTTAGGAAGCCATAACTTTTAGATCAAAGATTGGATTGGGGAATAAGAATAGTCATTCGAAATATGATGCAAAGGAGAATAACATGGAATTACTAGAATTTGGATAAGTGTGTTCAATAATTCTTCATGAATTGAGAAGAAGAAGCATTTGTAAAGTTAAGTGAAAAATTTCTATAATATGTTTAATTCTAAAAAAAAAATGGTTGCTTGAACATTTTACAAAATTCAAGTTATAAGAATATCAAATCAAGCCTAGGAATTGGATATCAGAGTCATGGTGGATGCATAGAGAGTTGTTGGTTTAACTACTTACTTTTACTGTCTAAGTTATTGACCCAAGGTTCATGTCTTCCGGGTTTCAAGAGAAGCCTCTAAAACTATCGGCCCTCCTGGTAAACCAGAAGGCAACACAGTACACAGAGTGCACTGCGCAGTCTCACCTAAGATAGATTTAAATGGGTGATTGTAAGAGTAAGGTGTTTACAACTTAGGATTGAGTATGAGATATGGGTTTATTAACCAAAGCCATGTACTACGAGTTGTAAGTGTAATCTACTTATTCCTCAGGGGTGCATATTTACATTTCACAGTTTATTTCCCAAATAGCATAAACATATTCCATAACAATGTATTAACTCATTCACCAAGCATAACCATTAACTGTTGAAAGAAATTAAAGATATGCATGCATTCATCACATTACACAAATATTACTGTGGTTCACCCCCTCCTGGGCTACTTCCACAAAGATTTGTCTCTTGGCTCTTTTATTATGGTAGTTATGCATTTCTGGCGTCGCACTCTTACAATTCTCCTCTAATGGGTTAGATCTGTATGAGACAAACTAGATCACACCAGGCTCCACGGCCTATGATCTAATCCTCAGATCTACCTTCTCCCTTTTGTTCTTCGCTCAACAACTTAAAAAAATAGTACATAACAGTTTTTCATAACACATCCATTCGTACATCACTCTAATGGAATGTTACAAGAAACCAAACCTCTACAAAAATAGTAAACTTACTACAAAACGCCAACCTTTATATGATACCTACATATCTATATTTATATCTATTGGGCTCTTAAGCCATTTACAATATATTACCAAAACCCTAAACCTATTGACATTAGGTCTTCCTCCCATGCGCATGTTGTTCCTCCTCCAGCTGTCACTTTATTTTTACATGATTTCTTGTATGCACGCATGATGTTCTTTCTCCAGCTATTACTTCAATTTCTACATGCTTTATTTCCCGTGATCGTCCTTCTTTCCACTTCGTTCTGGTGCCAACATGCCCCCAACACTGACATGTGACTCATCCCAAGTCAATGCACCATAACTTTGGGTTCAATGCATCTGTGGTGGTTTTGTACTTGTCATTACACTTGATTTTCCATCTCCATTTAGCGTGTTTAATGTGATGTCACATCCATCCTTGCTGTGCTTTAATTTTGCCTTGTGTTTTCCTGTCAGCTTGCTTTCGTTGACTTTCCTTTTCCCGCTTGTTTCCCTTTTTGATATGACCATTGTATTGGCCTTTCCTAGATTCATGTTTTTGAATGGTATGTGGCCTTTCTATATCTAGCATGATGTCTTATTTTTAGTCTTGTTTTCTTCTTTTAATATATATAATTTTATTTTTTTTACTGCGCGGTGGATGGTCGATTGTCCTTGTACAACTTCAGTCGGCTACCATTGAACATTACTCTCAGGTCTGCACCTATTAAATATCTTAATTGTATATCTCCTCTGTCTGTGATAGATTTTACCTCGTATGGTCCTAGCCAATGCATTCTCATCTTCCCCAGGTGCTGAAACAATTTGTTGTCATAAAGCAATACTAGATCTCCTTCCCTGAACGTTTTCTTCTTGATGTGTCGATTGTGCCATGATTTATCTCTTGCTTTCTACACTTATTGGTGGAATCCTGCTAAGATTTGATCTTACTCTATTGTAATGCCCCGTATTTTGACCTTAGGTAGTTAGAACATTGTTGTTTACTAATCTTGATAATTCAAAGTTTAGCATTTGTTTTGAGTCACTTAGACTTTGTTAGACATTGAGATGTGTACCTCTAGGCCTATTTGTATATTACATGATATATGCTCATGAAAAAAAAAATAGTTATTTGATTTGTTAAAAATGAAAATTAAATGGGCAAGTTCGATACAAGTATACCAATTCAAGTTATATTGTGAATGTATAATAGATGTAATGCGTGATGTAAATAGGAAAACATTTCTTGATTGGGCGTCAATGCAAATCTGGATTCTTATATAAATTTGTGATGTATCTGCATCAATATGTGTTATTGGTGAACTAACCTACAGGATGATGATCTATGTGATAGCCAAATGACTATAGTATTGAGGTAACTGCGATGTCGTAGACATCAGGAAGATATTGTGTGCTATAAGTTGTACTTACTATTTGATTTATGATTCGTAATATTACTATGATCTATGGTAAGTGTGGTTTTGACAGGATACACGACTTACCCAGAGTGGATGT
>JZKD02S1696335.1:904696-929404 GCA_000966675.3 Picea glauca
CAGTACAACCGGTGAGCTTCGACAAGCTAAGGAGGAGGTATTTTTCAGTGATATTTTGTTATTAATGTTTTGTGTATACTTATGTTTTAAGTTCTTAAATCTTAAAGTTAGCCTATTACTTATTTCATCATGTTATTAGATTTATCATTGAGCAAATGTAGAATAATTGTGTAAATGAAAATGGAATAATGCAAAAAATGAAGTTGTTATTGTGTATGTTTAAATAAATTGTTAATTGCTTAGCATCCTGTGGACGGGTGCTACATCTATTGACATTAATTGATTTAGTATTTCCTATATTGCACCTCATTCTTTCATTTGTGTGATAGTTGCTACACGTAAGATGGGTATTAAAAATTATAATGGCACTGCTACTTCTTGGCCATAGACTAGTTTGAATGGCATGTGCCCTGTCAACGTTTTTCATGTAGTCCTATATGCCAATAATAATGATGGTACTTTGAGGTCCCAATCATCTCTATTGATGTTACAGATCTTTGTCAGTGTGTTCTCTAGAATTTTGTTAAGGCTTCTACTATGACATTTGCATGTGGATGATACAGTGTGATTTTCTGGTGATGAAGTTCAAATTCCTCAAGCATCGCATGGATGGTGTTATTTATGAAGTGCTTGCCTTGGTAGCTCATCAAAACTCTTGGGCACCCAAATATAGTGATTACTTTTTCAAACAAGAAGTGTGTAGTTGTCTCTGTGCTGCAATATTTTACTGGTGCGGCTTATGCCCATCTTGTTGGGTATTTCATCGTGGTGATAATGTATCTTGCCCCATCCTTTTGGCTGGTGGGTTAATTGGTCCCACAAAGTCTATTGCCCATTTATCAAATGCTTGTAATGTCACTTGCGGTCGTAGTGGCATCTCATCCCTTCTGTTCGGTTTGCCTACCCTTTGGCAAGCATCACATCTCTGACAGTACTATTTCGAGTCTTTGTGGATCATTGGACACCATAATCCTACACGTATTACCTTATGTACGGTATATTTTTCTGCATAATTCCCTCCTTCCATTCCCTCATGGGCTTATTCTAGAATTATTTGTCATTCATGCTCTAATACGTATCTTCGTAAAATGCTATATGTGCCCATCTTGTATAGATGTCCTACGATTAGTTGATAGTCGGCTGCGTGGAATACCAGGTTCTTCTGCGTCATGGTATATTCTTGTGGAAGTATTGCATGATCTCTACAAAGTATTCATTAGCAATCTGTACTGAGAATAAATGTGCATCCAAATATTTGTCTTCTAAGTTCGTGGGTTCTTCTCCATTTGTGACCCTTGATAGGTGGTTAGGTCCTGCATTCATTTTTCCTAGTTTAACTATTAATTCAAAGTCAAATTCTTGAAATATAAATAACCATCGATAGATTCCCTCCCTCAACATTGGATTGTTGACTAGGTATGTTAGGGTTGAGTGATATGTAAACATCTTGAAGTGTTTTCCCAATAGGTAATGTCTGAACTTCTGTAGTACGTAAAATATGGCTAGGCCTTCTCTTTCAGTCGTGTTATAATTTTGTTCTGAGTCTGATAATTTTCTATCTGTGAATGCTATCGGGTGATCCAAGTATCCCGCTTATGTTTGTGCTAAGATAGCTCCAAGTGTTATCGTTGATGCATCTACATGCACATGGAATGCCTTTTTCCAGTCTAGAAATACTAATATCGGTGCAACAACCATCTTATCCTTCAGAGTGTTTAGACCGTGTTGACACTCGTCATTCCATTTATACTTGGTATCCTTCCTTAACATATTTTCCATTGGTGTTGTGATTTGCACATATACTTTGATGAATTTCTTGTAGTACCCTATGTGTCCTAACGTTTCTCTTAGCTGGCGGACTTTTTTTGGTGATGGTAAGTTAACAATGACTGGGATCTTTGCTAGATCCACTAGCAAGCCTTGTTTTCATACTATATGGCCCAATAGTATCCCAAATAGTGTTCCAAATATGTATTTCTTGATATTTAGTGATATCTGACACTGTCTACATCTCTCTAGAATTAGTCGTAAAACTTCCACATGGTTTTTTAATAGACTATAAATTGTCCAATTGTCCAGGGATACTTCGAGAAAAAATTTTATGAACTCCTTAAATGATGCGATGAACACTCTAGATAATATTGTGGGTGCATTCTTCAGTACAAATGACATGACTGTGTACTGATAATATCCCCATTCCATTGCAAATGTGGTCTTGTGTCTATCCTCCTGTGATATATTAATCTGATGGTAGCCTGAGAATCCATCGGTGAATGAGTAAGCTTCATGTCCCCCCACATTATCTAACACTTCATCCGTGAATGGTGTAGGGAATGGGTCGTGTAGGCATGCATCCTTAAAATTCCTCAAGTCGATGCATATCTTGATCCCTCTTCCTTGTTTCTTGTCTTGTACTACCATTGGGCTTATCCATTCTGATTCCTCGACTGGTTCTATGATTCTGGCTTCGAGCATCCTGTCGATCTCATCTTTAACTTTATGTTTATATATGTGGTTCACTCTATAAGTTCATTGGTTAATAGGTCTCACGTCATATCTGAGTGGTATTTTCTTTTCTCCTAATTCTTCGGCTATACCCTTCATCTCTGTAAATGTTGTGGGGAAAAGGTCTCTATATTCGTGCAACAATTCTATGATGCTTTATACTGTCTACTCATCCCAATAATCTCCAATGATGGCCATTTTGAGCTGCTCGGTAGTCCCAATGTTTACTTTCTTTATCTTGATTGGTGTAGAAATGACTTCTGATTCTATGGGTGGTCCTTCCATATCTCTTTTGCCTTCCACTTCTTTAATCTGAATATCACGCGGATCATCTTCATTTGGTGCTTCCTTCTGTACATGATAACATGACAGAAGTTCCTTGACTATCTTCTTATTCCATTGTTGTTCTTCTATGATAATTCTTATGTCTGGTTCTTTAATGAATATGATGCCTCTGATCTGTTTTAGGGTTGCATCTATGTTGGGGTCCTCATGCTCAAATGAGAAAATGATGGTAAAGTTTTGTTGCAATGTCATCCATATCGTAGTTCCTTTGCATAATTCCTGGTTTGTATACCATTTTGCTGGTATGCCCTCTAAAGTATGTATAAAGTGATGAGACCATTCCTCTAGTGGTGTCATTTTCCACATCTTTTTACACTCCTCCAAGTGTTCCACTGGTGTCCCTAGTCCTTCGTATTTCTGTTGTTTGTTATATGCCTTTTCTACATCGAACCTTATGCGCATTAATATCTTACATTGATACTAATCTGTGATGGTATCCTTGTGTGCACCCCACCATATTGCGGGTGTGATCCAATGTGCAACAATACATAAAAGTTGCTGGTGGCAGTGGACATTCCCGTGCATAATGTCCTGGTTGCTAGAAATTGTGACATGTGAATGGTCCTCTACCACATCTGAAACCTCCTCTGGCTCATCTTTCTCCTCTATAGACTGCTCGATCACCTCTCAATGCATTATATTGTGGTGCTTTATTATACTACGCGGTATTGTACTAGGGTTGTGTCGGGTTGTACTGCAGCTGCATGTTATTGAAGGTTTGTTGTGCAATATTATACTACTGTTGTGTAGTCTTGTATGGGGTTGGGGCTTGATTGAACTGTGGTGCTACTTGCCCAGTCATCATTTCGGCATGTACCTTGTATGCATCTGATTTTCTTTCCCGCATCAGCTCCATAGTTCTATAATATTTTCCGTCGTGGCCCACTGTGATTTACAAAAGGTGCAATATGATTTCTTTGGGACTGTCTAGTATTTCTACATCATCATGTAGTGATAAGGGTCATGACCTAGTTTATTTCATATCTCGCACCATAATCTTCCCTATGGTAGAGGGTTTGGCATACCTGTTTCCATATACTGCGTGAATGTTGGCCATTCGTTCTTGTGGTGTCCTTCCGTCCTGCATGTGGTGCACCAAATGACTTCTCGTTTGTCCTTGTTGTTATTCTGGTTCAACTAAAATGTTAAATTATTCAAATCCTCCTTTATCTCTTTGATAGCTAGGTCCTTCTACTAGTACTGGTTCTCTTCTAGTTGTAAGGCTACCTGTGGAGCCTTTGCCTGCGTCTGAAACTTATGTTTTTGTAACAGATATTTTAAGTGTGGGAGTAGTGACTTGAAAAACAAGTGTCGATGTTTCATATCGATCATAAAGTATTTTAACTTTCCTTTTAATCGCTTGAATCTCTGATCAATATCTCATATAGATTCTCTTGGTTCCTTTCTTATTTCAATCATCTCGTTCATGTACCAATCCTCTGAGATCGACTTTTGGAACTCATTTATAAATAATTTATTAATGTCGTCCAGTTTCCTTGTCATCCCAGGGGCAATGTTCATGTCTAGACTCATGTACCAGTCTAATGTGTGGTCTCTTAGCATGATCGCTAGCTATGAAATTTTGGTATCTTCATCGATGATCTTCCTTGTTTCCCAGATTTTTTCACAAATGAACAAATGCTTCTCAGGGTCTTCTGTTGCTTGTACTCAAAACTATGGTAATCTGATAGTGGGATTGTGTCCTACCATTCTGAATACTGAACTACTACATCCTCCGCGTGGTGTAGATACTTGACTAGGGTTTCCTGAACTGGATCCTCTAGTTGTTTCTCCTTGTGTAGATGTACTTCCTGTTGTTGGACTTTCTCCAAACTTCAGCTGTCTAAAAAGTGGTGTTCTCTTTGGTGTATTGGTCGCACATGGGTTTATGGGTTCCACACTGACATTAATATGGATAGGATGGTTTCCTTCTCCTCATTTTCTTGGGCCTCTCGTCTTCCTCTCGTATGTTACGTGCAGGATTTCCTCAATCTTCTCCACAACCCAGAGATACTCTACCTCTTCTTCATCACTCGCCATGTCCTCCCTCACAGCTATGACTCTCTTCTTGGTATTCACCTTGTATTGGTAGGGTACTTTGCTACACATCATTTATGATGACACCAAGATCCACTTGAGTTGGTTTCCATCCATCATGATCGGGGCCAAGGGTTCCTACTCCTTCTTTCCTTTATCCTCACCTCCTTCCATTTATCTTCTCTTTGTCAATGTTTCCCCCCTTCCCCCATGCACGCAGGGAAGTTTAGCTATCTGATTCCATTGTCATTAAACATTTTTTATATAGCAGTATCTTAATAGAGGTATATAGGGTTTGAATTTACCTTCCTCGAGGTCCACGTAGAAATTATTTCTCTGCTACGTTGTATGACTTCACTGTGTCAACTACAAATTCGGTGATGAATCCTGCCACAATACTGTCAAGCCAAAAGTCTATTGTGTGGGTGACTTTGTTGTTCACCTATTGTAACTACTCAATCTATACCTGGATCCAATATAGATTTTGGATCTAGTTTGTCACATGGTTATCCTTCAACCTTAGTATCCACTCCTGTAGTAGATGCGGAAAATCACAGAAAAAGACTTCGTGTAAATCAGTGAACACGTATTTATCCAGATATTTGTGAGGTGTGATTCTAGGGTTTCTATTGTCTTTTTGTGAAAACTCTAGTTCTTTGGTTCTCAACCAACCTTTGATTTTCACTTTCGTGGGGTTCCAAGGTCTCAAAATTCCCTTATAATGGCTCATTTCTCTTTTGTTTTGGTCATTCATTTCTCGTTCACTTTATCTTGTCTACTGAGTCCTTTCTTGTTCCTCTTAACACTACAATAGAACCATTTGTTGGTTTAACTGCTTCCTTTTACTATCTGAGTTATTGAACTAGGGTTCATGTCTTCCGAGTTTCCAACAAAGCCTCTAAAACTATTGGCCCTCCTGGTAAACCAGAAGGCAACACAATACATAGAGTGCACTGCACAGTCTCACCCGAGATAGCTTTAAATGAGTGACTATAAGACTCAAGTGTTTACACCCTAGGATTGAGTATGAGATAGGGGTTTATTAACCAAAGCCATGTACTATGAGTTGTAAGTGTAATCTACTTATTCCTCATGGGTGCATATGTACATTTCACAGTTTATTTCCCAAACAGCATAAACATATTCCATAACAATGTATTAACTCATTCATCAAGCATAACCATTAACCACTGAAAGAAAGTAAATATATGCATGCATTCATCACATTACGTAGATATTACCACGGTTCACCCCCTCCTAGGCTACATCCACAAATATTTGGCTCTTGTCTCTTTTATTATGGTAGTTATGCATTTCTGGCGCCGCGCGCTTACAATTCTCCTCTAATGGGTTAGATCTATATGAAGCAAACTAGATCGCACCGGGCTCCATGGTCTGGGATCTAATCCTTGTATTTACCTTCTCCCTTATGTTCTTCACTCAAAAGATTACAAAAATAGTACATAATAGTATTGCATAACGCATCCATTCGTACATCACTCTAATGGAATGTTACAAGAACCCAAACCTCTACAAAAATAGTAAACTTACTACAAAATGCCAACCTTTATATGATACTTGTGTATCTATATTTATATCTATCGGGCTCTTCAGCCATTTACAATGTATTACCAAAACCCTAACCATACCGACATTAGGTCTTCCTCCCATGCACGTGTTGTTCTTCCTCCAGTTGTCGGTTTCCTTGTGCACGCTTTCTTGCATGCACGCATGTTGTTATTTCTCCAGTTTTTACTTTAGTTTCTAAGCACTTTATTTCCCACGATCTTCCTTCTTTCCAGTTCATCCTAGTGCCAACAAGAGCCTACAGTCATGAGAGAATCCAAAGGTCAAAATATTAGTGTGGCTAAATATGAGACATAATCTAATGGACATAGAAGTGGAGTGGAACCATAAAAGTTGGTAGATTATGAGAAGTCTGATAATGGAAGTGTAGATTTATAGAGATAACAACAAGAGGATAATGATAGCACAAGAGGAATAAAATCAAATAAATGCTCAAATTATGAAAATCCTAAATTAGTTGCAGAGACAAGCAAAGAATGGATGAGGCTGAAGACATGAGGAAGAAGGTAGACATTATGAAATAAGAGATAACCAAAAAATACCCAATCACTCAAGAAGTTCTAGTATAATTCATAGACATCAATCACCTCCTTACTTAGCTAGGAAGTTTTATGCATCTAAGATTCAAGGAGAAGTCCAAAAGTATCTCCCGTTAAACATCAAAGAAGAAGATATGAGTTGGATAGTTTGCAAGGAGAGCTTATCTTTTCTATTTTTTAGATTTATTTATATTATATATTTATTTATTTTGACACTGATTTGATTAATTTTTAATATATATGGATCCATAAAGTAGAATAATTAAACTACTCTTAGTACATAATGTCTCTAAATGTTTAGTTATTTTTTGATGGAATAATTTCATTAAAATTTGTTCATATAAATATTTTTGCAATGGTTAAAAGAGATATTATATTTTTCCTTTTATGTCATATATACTTCATAACTTCAAGAATGTTAAAACAAATATACAAATTTCCCCTTTAGACCATATTCACTTCATAAATTCACATCTATTATTTAACTCAAATGTTATTCAACTATTTTATAAATAATGTTTATAAAATTTTTTAGATTTTTGTTTATTTCATAAACTTATCTATGTTATTTAACTTAAAGTGTATTCAATCAATCCAACCAGTCCTCGTACATTTTATTTTTCTCGATTCATGATAACTAGTTCATATTTATGGTATAATTATCTTAAATTTAAATTGGATATTAAATATCTTAACCTAGATGCACTTCTACTAAAATACATAATCAAACATTATGAAAATCATTATGAAGTATGATTTCACATAAATAGAGGGACCATAAATATGTTGATTGATTATTACTATTCTCAAAATTCCTTTTAGATAATCATACGTGAAAGTAGTGAAAATATTATATTTCTCCTAATCCTTTTGAAGTCTAATTATTACTAGTCTTGTTATTCTTGTTTAGTACTTTTATACAATGGATTGTTAAAGAAATAATTCTATAGAATCATTTAAAATATGTTTCTCAAACGTATATGAAAAACCAAATTGCATATAAGAAACCATGGAATTAGTAACAATTAAAAAACTCCTATTTTAATTTGATGAACTTTAAAAAAATATCATACAAAATTGCTCTTTTTCCTTAAACCATTCAAAATTTAATATTTTTAACATAATTTCTTAAGGGGTAATTCCAAACAAGCAAGTGTTCATTAAAATGCAATAAACCCTTCACTAACAAACTCCCTTGTCAAATGAGTTCTTAAATTCGTAATTACACAAAATAAGATGGTTCATCATACTTTTTGCCACCCTATGTCCTGATCTAGGTGGATCTCGGTGGCCATCCACCTTTTCCACTAAATCAATGTTTTCAAGCCTATGATTTTGATAAACCATGATATTCACCTTTTTGATGGGGAATGTAATGTAATCCATCTCCATTTTTTAATTACATTCATCATGGAATGATTTCCTAGTGGTCTTATGTACATGCCTACATCATAGCATGAATGCACTAGATTTCATTATAACTCCGCAGTTAAGTGCATTGGGATAGAGTAGTATTGGGATGGGTTACCACCCAGGAAGTCCCAGTGTCTTACATGCCTATGACATTTTGTAAACTTAGACCAATTTATCCCATATGTATCATGGAAATTATTCTCCCCTCACTCTCTCATATGTAATTCAGGTGAAGGAGGCCCTTTAAGCATGTAATGGAGTGTGATTTAAATCTTGTTGTGAATGAAGTGTAGCCAATGTATCTTTCTCTTCATAGATAAACTACCACATTCTTTCAGTTTGTGTTCTAAAGTGTTTTTATATCTTATTTATTAATAGAAGTTTGGTTTCATTGTATTTCTATGTTCTCTTCTATATTTTCATTTGTATCTCATTTCATTCTCAACATAATCTAGATCACTGGTATCAAATCATTTTTCTCCTTGTCATTTCTTATAACATGTCCCTTATGAGGTCAGGATATAGAGAGTTGGGTCTCAAACTAGTTTCTCTTGAGGAAAATCACTCTCATCAACCTAAGAAACCTCCCATGGGAGAAGAAAAGAGATATTACAGAGTAGAAGATCATTTCAAGACATTACTCAAGGAATCCTTCGTGTGATAAAGGAATAAGATGATGGACAACATTTCTCAGATCCTTTGAAAAATACTGATGGAAACTGAGGCATCTTCAAGAAGAAGCCATTTCGAAGTTGTGGCACCCTTCAAGTTACAATTCAGTTTTGATATTCCCTTATTTGAAGGTCGGATAGATGGAAATGATCTAGAAAAATGGTTGAATCTACTATAAGTGTATTACTCTGTCCAAAAAAATTCTGAGAGTGAAAATATAGCCTTCATGCTCCTTAAATTCATTCCCAATGTCAGATCTTGGTGGGAAGGTTACTTGGAGTGTTACACTGCAGATGAATCTACGCCATTTGGGAGAGAAACCACTTGGGAGGTATTTGTATATTCCCTCAAGGAGGAGTTCTACCCTATAGAAAACTATGATGTACAATACGCGAGATGAAAAAATCTGCATTAGAAAAGAGACCAGACAATGTTGGAGTACACTAACATATTCCATACCTTGCACTCAAAGTTAGGTATCAAAGACTCCAAGCAACACTTATTTTTGAAGTATCACAATGGTATGCACAGGTACATTCAAACATAGATGGATTTCTTGTACATATCCTCAATGGGAGCTTATTGTCACTCTACTGTCAAAATTGAGAACAAATTTAAGTAGTCGAGTAAGTGGGAGTTTAGGTTTACAAATACACCTCAATAGAAGCATGGAAAAGGAAACCCTAACTCAAAAAACAAAGGAAAAATCAAGGAGAGTCATATCAACAAAATTATTCCAAGAAACCAACCAAGAAGGGTGAATGGAAATCTAATAAAGTCACAATAAAGTGGTGTGAGTTCCACAAAATCCTCTGGCAGAACCCTGATGAATGTCACTTGAAACAATCATTTGTGGCCAAAGTCAAGGAAAAAGAACTAGAACCTAACTCAAAATATGGTTCAAATCATAATAAAGGGAAATATATCATCAATGCAGAACCTATTGTTATCGGACAAATCAATAGGATCAATTCCACCAATAGCCTTTAACAGTGCTTTATGTTGTGTAAGACAATTTTGAATGACTTTGAGAGACGATATCACAGAAGGTGCCTGCACAAGATCTTATACAATGAGGATTAAACAATAAATTATGAACCATGCCCTTAGAAGGAGGACGAAGAAATGTATCTAGAATTTTCCATTTGAGATGAAGAGGATTGTTGGGAGGTGAAGTCGATGGATGAGGTTGAATCAATGGAGGTGGTGAATAGTCAACTTTCTCTTTCGAAGGAGAATAATCTTTGGCTCGAGTAGCGACTGCAACTTCGTTCTTCTTGGAGTCACCAATACACATAAGTACATAAGATGTGGTAGAGGGAGAAGGTTGGTCATGAATGACCAATTGGGCCTACTATTGAGAAGGAAAAGGTTGTGCCAAAATGACGAGTGTAGGAGGTGTCTCGGTCCCTTGCAGGAACTTAGTAACCTCAACATGTCGTGGACAATCTTTCATATAATGATCCTCACCATAGATAATACAAGGATAATGAGGTTTATTCTTTTCTTTGTCATCAACAGGATGAGTATTGGGTTTATCAGATTGTTGATTATTATTTTTTTCCTCTTCAATCTTACCCTTCCATTTATTTTTATTTTTATTTTTATTTTTACCGATAGGTGTAGATTGAACTGAATTAAGCTTAGAAGTTTTACCAAGAGAAGTTGTTGGAGGAGGAGTATTGTGTACATTATTAGTAGTAGACTTGGGATTGGAATCACTAGCTTGTTTAGAATGAATCTCATTATGAAAAGTACCAATCATGTGATCAAAAACATAAGAACCTACTGGAGGTGTTGGGGTTGGATTTGCAGATGGGTGAGGAGCATCAAGGATCAAGTCATATAGTGTTTTCATTTGTGAATAAACGAGATCCAAATATTGAACACGACTAATCACCTACTCTTTAGTGACGACACCACCGATGGAAACATCACAGGATATAGGACCAATGAGTGACTTGGTGAACCACTCGACCAATAGTTGATCAGGAAGGGGAACTTTGATTAAGAATCTTCTCCTCCTCCACTCATGAATATGATCAAAAATGTGAATATATGAGGATTGTTTAAATGAGCTCAAAATTTCAGTTCCTATCTCATATCAGATCGGTAACTAGTAATGCATTAAAAAATCCATAGCTAAGGTGTTGAATTCATTGAAGAATCCTTGTGGCAATTCAATATACCATTTGGATTATGAACCCATTAGAGTTTGTTGGAAAATACGTAAAATAATGGACTCATCCATCAAGGAGTGGGATGAACACCAAAGATGGAAATTCATGACGTGATTATTTGGGTCCTCCCCTGATCGGTTGTCAAACTTAGGAATGTTTGATGGTAACTTGGTAGGTATGATCGGCCAATAAGGAGAATGCAATATAGGATCATTCAAAATCCTAGATTAATATGGTAAATCCAAAGTAGAAAGAAATGATCACTGCCTGTTCACTTGAGGAAACTGGTAATTTTAAGGAGGTAGTCCCGTGGGTATACTAGTAGGACCATAAGTAGTCTGTAGATAGTTAAAAGGTCCTGTCAAATTTGGTGGTGGAGGGTTTTGAGTCAAATAGTCAAATTGGGTTGGTTGATTGGGTAATATTCCTTGGGAAGGATCATTAGACTGAAAAACTGGACCCTAGGTAGGATTCATAGAACCTGCATATGGTTTCTCGAGATTAGGGGGTACAAAATAATTAACTTGAGGAGGTTTCCCCCCAGGCGATTGTTTATTGCCTTGGAAAGGAAAATTCCAAGGTTGAGACTCTAATATATGGGTATATTTCCCATACATTGGGTTATGACCCCCAACTTGAGGTTTCCCCCCAACTTGAGGTTGCCCCCCAACTTGAGATTCCCCCCCAACTTGTGGTTGACCTCCAATAGGAATTTGAAAACTAGAAGCAACATAATGACTTGTGCCTCCAAATTGATTGGAGCTATTGGGGCCAGGATGATTAGATCCTCTAGATGAAGGTGGAGGAGGAATGTTAGGCCCCCCAAAGAGAACCTGGGTAGGTGTAGGAACAAAAATACTAGCAACATTATACCTAGGAGGAAAAAAAGGATTAGGCCCTCTAGATGGATTCTGGGTAGGATTAGCAATAGATGGATTCTGGGAAGGATTAGTAATAGAATTATTTAGAGTGTGATACCCAGGTGGAAGTGACGGATTTTATCTAAGAGGAAGTGGTGTTCCAATAGGATCTTGAGTGATTACCGCACCTACGGCAAAAACATGCGTAACTTCTAGGACCATGGTAGAGATAGTGAGCTGGAGAGAAAGAATTATATGAGAACCAACCAACAAATGGTTTGAGACTATGAAAACATTACTGGTCATGCCAGTAAAATTATCCAAGGGTATTGTATAAGAAGTGGAAGTCACATGTGTATGTGATGCCATAGGTTGATTAGACGTCCTCTGGCGTAGGTGACTCATTTCTAGTTTTTCAAAAATATTGTGTCCTGAAGAGGTCCTCCAAAGAGAACAAATAGGGTCAGAAGAGCTAGGATTAAAAATTCCAGCAGTATGAATCGAAGTTATAAACGATTCACTCTGAAAGGGTGGATCGTCTACACCAGACTCTATGTGAGTTCTAGTAGGTATTCTAGTATAATATTCAACAACAACGTCTCCCTATAAGTTTATACGGAAAAAAAGTGGATCTTGTACAACACTCAATAATGGATTTACAAGAAGTATGGATTCGTCCAATGGAGTAGAACTTCCAATCTCATAGGCTACATCGTTATTGACTGCTCCTTCGGGAGAACCCTCTGTTGAGTTAGGAAGCAAAGGAGTATAATCTTCTAGATCTTCTGGAGGTAACCCTTGCATCCTACGTGAACGATGAGCACTGATGTTGGCCGCACCAAATAAAGAATTAAAGAAATCTATGGCCAACTAGAGAAACAAACATCACTCACTAATAAAATCTAGATATCAAACACACAAAAAAACCTTCTTATTTCGAAGTCACTAGTTGGTGATCAAATCAAACATCATGGAATCAAGAAAAGAAGGGGCTAGGATAAAGTAGATGGAAACGTTATGTTGATGACCTGCTTAATGGACTTACACCTTGGTGCAAGCACCCACAAATAATTGGAGGTATACCTTCCAAGGAGCTCGAGTGAGTCTGGCCAACATCGATTACATGTATCTTGAAGACTTGCCCCTCCAGAGTCACCTCATGTAAAGAATCTAAAGAGATAGACCACTAAGGTTACCAATTATGACAATGATGCTTGGGGAAGTAGTTGACAATGTGATCCATGTGCAAGGGCAGGGTATCTAAGCCAGAAATCAACTTGAGAAGGTCTCCACATGATTTTCTTCTCAAGTGACCGCCAATAATACGTGCAATCTCTACAGTAAGACCAACAAAGTAGGGTTAGTAACTTTGTCGGCCCTAATGCGGCCTCGTGATTGACCCTTGTGTTAGAAGGGCTTCCCAAGACAAAATGTAGCAAGTGGATTTTTACTCTCCCTATCACAAGATACTATTGTGTGTTTTGATGCTTTGGAGAGTGTGCCTTACAACCTATTCCAAAGAGCTATCCTAGATAATGTTGGTGTATAAAAGTTCTAGAAAATAAAAGTTGCTAATATATTTTAAAATTAGGTTGTATTTTAAAGGTTGTTGTTTACTCAAAAGGGAAATGTAAGTGAAATTGATGATGTATTTGACCTTGACCCAATAAGATGCAAGAAGAGATGAAATGAAATTGTTTTATTCAATGAACTCTAATCACAATAGGGAGAAAGTTTCGCTTTCTAGAATAAAAAAAGCTACAAAAAACAATTTCTCAATCTTTGAATGATATGGATTCCAAACAATCAAAGTGTACTAAATCTTCCAATTTTCTCTTTTCAACAAATATTTGAATGTAAAAATTTTCTTACAAAGACTACTAAAAAGAACAATAAATTTCAGTCCTTTCCTTTTCAAATCAGAATAGAGACATAATCCAAAAAATAAAGAATGGTTTAAAAAGACTAAAGCACTCTCAACACTATTTCCCAAATCAGACTCACAATGCAAGAACAAAATGAAAATATAAGAAAACCTTTTGTCGAATGCAAAAAAAAATTGTTTCTTAATCGACAACAATCCAGAACTTAAAATCAATCAAAAACTCCAAATAAATCAAGACCTACTTATCAAACAAGCACCTAGGAACAGAGCCTTGAGATTATACCCTTGCGATAAGAAGTAAAAGATGAAATTTACAAATCTTATGAAGAAGACTCTCAATCCTCGAAAATCAATCAAATTCAGGCTTAAAAGATGTAAACCAATCATTCACCAAAGCTAAAAGTTCATCCCAGGAATCATCACTCCAACAATTCCTACAGGAATCGTCGCAGGCTGCAGAAAGGTATAGTGTGATGATATAGGATCATCGCAGGTTGTCAGCAAGGCACAGTGTGACGTCATCACCCTGGTCTCCACAAGTAGAGTGCGACGATAAAGAATTGTCGCAGGCTGAAAATAGAACACAGTGCAAAAATCTCTGAATATAAATAAAATTTGGAAGAATGAAAAAAAAATTCAATGAACCTTCAGGACCAGGGATTCAAGATGGATCACCCACAAACTCAGAGAATTAAATTGATTAAAAGAAGGCAAGCTAAAAGAAAATAAGAATCAAAAAACCAAAAGAGGTCGTATCCCCAATATGGTCGCCAATTTTGTTATCAGACAAATCGGTAAGTGCAAACACAAACTAATCTCCCTAACTTCCACAGGAAGCTAGAACAAAACAAGAGATAATGCAAACTTCACCTTAGACTCCATTGTCATATAAACTAGTTCAAAGAGGGACAAGTGACATACCTTTTAAATGACACTTGATCCTCACTAGTGTCATCCTTGTTGCTTCATCTTTGAATTTGCAGGATGGTGAACTTGTTTAAGAAGCACAAAGCAACAAATAGAGAGAACAAAGATATATATTCTAGTGAATTCTATGTATAAGATCAAGGAGTTATACAATAAAAGTCAAGACACCTTTATAGGGAAGAAATGTATTGTTGCATTATATTAAAATGGAAAGTGGAGAATACAACCCATTCCTTGATGTTGCAAGGTCCCTTTCAATGGATCTTTTCTCCAACACACACACCTTTGCTCCAATTCCTTTGATGAAGAAGATCCACCATATGACTTACAGAGCTAAAGCAAAGTTATCTCATGTATAATCTATGGCAGAACTCTTCATGCATATGAAATCCTTTGCAACCCTTATCCTTTTCCATAAGAGATCCCTCTTTATATAGGGTGAAAGAGGGATAGATGAGGAGATTAGGATGATCCCACTAGATCAGAGAAGTGAGTAAGATCCAAATCGATTGGAGGCCACCTCATCTTCTAGAATATTCCCTTCTAGAACATTCATGAATTTTGACTTTTCCTTTGTTTAAGCATCATCACACCCTATGAGAGGCATCCTGCAATGATGCCACAGTCTAGATTTGGTGCAGCGTGCGACGATGAAGCATCATCGCACCCAAAGTATAGAGAAGGGTGTGACGATCTCCCTTGTCATATTTTTAAGGAAGAAAAAGTAAACCACTTTTCTGATGGAGAAAGTCTCTTTTAGTTTTTCAGGGAACATGGAAGTGAGTTATGTACATGTCGTGAGTTGATCACTGGGGTGACCAAAATAATGTGTAACACATATTAATACCATCATAGCCGCAACAAAACAACCAAAAGAACCAGATGAGCTTGAGGAGGGGGAGCACCTTTTCCACTCACATATGTGGGTAAAGGGGACCCCACTACATTTCATTGTTGGAAACAAGAGTCAGAAGAACCTAATATCATTCAAGGCTGTCAAGAGATTGAATTTTCCAACTATGCCACACCCCCAACCATACAACATTGGATGGTTGAGCTAGGGAAAAGACATCCAAGTTTTCCAACATTGTCTCCTATCTTATGTCCTATGAAATCAATCCCTTTAAGGATGAGGTACTATGTGATGTTTCCCCATTTGAAGTCTGTGATGTTCTTTTAGGACAACCATATATGTTGAAATGTCACGTTATCTATCATTCTTTCCCCCCCATTGTCATTATTACTCTCAGAGGTCAATGCTACAGAGTACCAAAAGTATCTCTAACTACTTCTACTTCATTGATCTAAACAAAATAGTGTCACAAAGTAATCTCTCAGAACACAAAGTATTCCCTATTCACGATCTAATCAAATGGTGAACAAAATGTCATTCTGACCACTATAGATTTAGCCCAAGACATTTCTACCCAGTAGAAGCAGGTCAACAATATTGTAGAGGAGCATGAAGATAATTTTTCTTCACCTACATTACACCACCACATCCCACATTCCATTGACTTGGTGTTGGGTGCTTCCTTACCCAATAGTCCAATCTATAGATGCCCCCTTTAAGATAATGATAGTCTTCCATATGTTCAACATAACTCTATTATCCAATGCCCTTTTTGAGGCATGCTTGGGGTTCCATCCATTATCATCCATTGATATATCTCTTCATGCTATATCTTCGCTGAAATATTCCTTCCACACTAAGACCAAGACAGATCATGCATCTAGATTTTTTGAATAGATCTAGCACCACCAAAAATAGGTTCATGGTATCCTTCAATGGGATAATACCAAGTACAAGTAGGACAACTACTTCAACAATGCAAGCATCTCACCAAGGTTCAAATTCAACAAAGGTTACCCCATCTCCCATAAAAAACATGATGCAATGGGGACTGTTGGAGTCAGAAGTCACTCCTGGATTGCAGCAGGAGCAGAGCCCGACAACCATTAGTTTTATGTCACAATTTGTTTATAAAGGTTGATCAAATGGAAAGAAACTCAGAACCATATCATTCTAACTTAGAAAACTGGGCTGGAACAACAGTGACATACGAGGTCTTGACCTAACTTAAGCCAATAATAATGATAGTGGTGAGTAAGTGGAGGGAAAGAGAGGGGAAATAAAGTTTGCTTTGGACATCCGGTCTTCCAGCAGTCCTTACAAAAGAGGAAAAGTCTCGGATATGAGATCGTCTAAGAGACAAATAAACTTCAAAATTAACCTAAAAAGATTGCAAAACTGCTATAATCAAACCTACATTATATAGCTATGCAACACCCGACTGGATCATCCATGCATGGGATTTCAGATTTAAAGGGAAAAAGAAAAGAAGAAGTTGGCTGCCATTAAGCAAGAAGTCTCAAATGTTCCTATATAACCAGAGAACCAGAGGCTAAATTAAAGCTTTACAATAGGGAGATGTGCTCTACCATCGATGCTTACAAAATACAAAAACTGAGTCTAATATACTCCTAAAGACTCACCCAATAGAGGCATCTTAGAACTTCTAGGGCGTGGCATCTCTTCAGTCAAATCTAGCCTGAACTCCTTCGTCAGACGTCACCTTAACTTTGCATGGCCTTTGTAGGGGGGGTAGCTGAAACATTAAAGGCTAAAATAGCATGTACAAACTCCTCTGGTCAGACGAGGACTCAACATGGCCTCTTTGAAAAAACCCAGCATACAGGACTATCTTGAGAAGACTACCTGTCGGATCCTTCATGGTTTGCATTTAATGAGTGAGCTGAGGTTTCAACTACCTTCCCCCACCTTCATTTACTTTTAGCAGGGACCAAGGTCGAGGCCTAGTTGAACTGGTACTTGGAGAACGCAACAATCCTTTCTGCAGCTAAACCCGACGCTTTGGTCCTTTGCACAGTTCTTTCTATCAGCCCAAGTGACCACGGGCTGTGACCCTGTGACTATCTTCAAAGGTGCTTTCTGGATTTCGCGTTTTGGCAATTTTGAAATGTAGTGGAAGGAAGAGAGCCTCTGTTCTCTCAAAGTCTTGGTAGCTGAAATGGCTTGATCGTGCACCACATGTCACATTGGATGGATGACCCATATCACTTCTCAAATGTGGGACCACCTCTAGCCTGGACCCTTTCGGCGTTTCGGGCTTTGGGGTTCTGAAATGTAGTGGAAGGAGGAGACCCTTTGTTCTCTCGAAGTCCTGGTAGTCGAAATGGCTTGATCGTGTGCCATGTGTCCCACTGGATGGACGTCCTAGATCACTTCTCAAATGTGGGATCGCCTCTGGCCTGGACCCTTTCGACGTTTTGGGCTTCGAGGTTTTGAAATGCAGTGGAAGGAGGAGACCCTTTGTTCTCTCGAAGTCCCGGTAGCCGAAATAGCTTGATCACGCGCCATGTGTCCCATTGGATGGATGGACTAGATCACTTCTCAAATGTGGGACCACCTCTGGCCTGGACCCTTTCAGCATTTCAGGCTTCGGGGTTCTGAAATGCAATGGAAGGAGGAGACCCTCTGTTCTCTTGAAGTCCCGGTAGCTGAAATAGCTTGATCTCACGCCACGTTTCCCATTGGATGGATGGCCTAGATAACTTCTCAAATGTGGGATGGCCTCTGGCCTGAACCCTTTAGGCATTTCGGGCTTTGGGGTTCGGAAATGTAGTGGAAGGAGGAGACCCTTTGTTCTCTCGAAGTCCCGATAGCCGAAATGTCTTGATCACGCGCCATGTGTCCCATTGGATGGATGGCCTAGATCACTTCTCAAATGTAGGACCGCCTCTAGCTTGGACCCTTTCGGTGTTTCGGCCTTCGGGGTTCTGAAATGCAGTGGAAGGAGGAGACCCTTTGTTCTCTCGAATTCCTGGTATCTTAAATAGATTGATCGCATGAAACATGTCCCATTGGATGGACAACCTAGATCACTTCTCAAATGTGGGACCGCCTCTGGCCTGGACCCTTTCGGCGTTTTGGGCTTCAGGGTTCTGAAATGTAGTGGAAGGAGGAGACCCTCTGTTCTCTCGAAGTCCTGGTAGCCGAAATGGCTTGATCGCGCACCACATGTCCCATTGGATGAACGACCTAGATCATTTCTCAAATGTGTGGCCACCTCTGGCCTAGACCCTTTTGGCGTTTCAGGCTTCGAGGTTCTGAAATGTAGTGGAAGGAGGAGACCCTTTGTTCTCTCAAAGTCTCAGTAGCCGAAATGGCTTGATCGCGCACCATGTGTCCCATTGGATGGAAAACTTAGATCACTTCTCAATCAATGGTCCTAGTTATTTAGGGATTTCGCGCACCGGGGATACATGATGCAAGGAGGAGAGACCCTTGTGTGTTGAAGTCCTGATAGCCGAAATACTGAAATGACTTGATCGTTTTTTGAGTTTGGCCATAGGAGATGAGCTCAAGCCCTTGACCACGTGAAACTCTATGACCCAAACTTACCCGATGGTCGTCAACCTACCCCATCTGTGGATCCTCGCCGTTGAAAGACAAAGTGCCTGCTCGCTTGATTTTAAGCCCAAAATGGGCTTCTTCTGTGGGCTGTGCTCGATGCTCATGGATGCGACCTTTGAATAAAACACACTCGACCAGTTTTCAAACCCTACTTTTATGCATTTACACTAGGGGCCTGAAACCAGAAGAAAACACCATCTTGAAAGAATTTTCACTAACAGGGACCATTACTTCCTAAGGGGGGAGCAATGATCCACATGGATCTCGGTGGCCATCCACCTTTTCCACTAAATCAATGTTTTCCAGCCTATGGTTTTGATCAACCATGATATTCACCCTTTTGATAGGGAATGTAATGTAATTCCATCTCCATTTGTTAATTACAAACATCATGTAATGGTTTCCTAGTGGTCTTATCTACATACATACAACATAGCGTTAATGCATTGGATCCCATTAGAAGTTTGTATCTAAGTGCACTCGAGCTAGAGTAGTACTGGGATGAGACCGCTTGGGAATTCCTATTTTTTTACATGCTTATGGTATTTTGTAAACTTAAACCAATTTATCCCACATGCATCATGGGAATTATTCTCCTCTCACTCTCTCATATATATTTGAAGTGAAGGTGTCCCTTTAAGCATGTAATGGAGTGTGATGTAAAGCTTGTTGTGAATGAAGTGTATCCTTTTTCTATATTATTCATTAATAGAAGTTTGGTTTCACGGTAATTCTATGTTATCTGTTATATTTTATTTTGTATCTCATTTCATTCTCATGATAATATGGATCATGTCCTCAGTGGCTTGACTAGCATCAATGGGTCCCAAGAAACGTTGCTTTTTCTATGTGGTTTTGGTCCTTTTGAAAACAAGGGGAATGCAAGGGAGTTTTTCATTAGCTACAGAGAGAAGGATATATCCAACTCAACCACTAGCCCTAGCTCAATGATTATATGGCTAGCATAGCTTATGTCATATTGTCATGATTGTGGTTAGAAACAAGTTGAAAAAGGGTTCAATTGCGACCTATCTCATAGTGTGATATAGGTTTTATCAGAGTTTATTAGGTTTCCACTCATCTAATTGTCTACGTTATTAATCACAAGTTTGTAATGACTACCGCTTTATTATTCCTAGGTGTTTGAACAAAATACAATACTCCTATATGATGTGAAGTTCAAAGTATCATGGGGATAGTTTTGTGCACTCATGAAGGATACCCACTGTCAACACAATAAATCTTCCTCACACTTCTGGTTGGCTCTTCTCCAACTCAAGTTGGGATTGTCTAAAGATAGGATTGCTAAGGCTATAGAGTGGAGGCTTAAGGTGATTTTGTGAAGAGTTTTCCTAACAAAAAAAATGTTTCTAGTAAAAGTGGAATAAATGAGTGGTTTGGGAAAGGAATATGAAATCTTAAACCCCTACATCAAGTTCCTAATCACACCTTGGGAAAATGGAGTCATGGGAATATAAAGCAAAGGGAGAAAGTGCATGAGAATGTAATCCAATAGGGGCTGCTATTCATGCCACAAATTAGCCTTAGCTCACCAATTTATAAAACAAAAAATTACTTTGGAAGGATAATGGCACCATACATAATCATTTGTCATGAATGTGAGGCTATGCCAATCTAAAAAAAAATTGGTTTATTATATGGTAGGATAACATAACAACTGTAAAAGTAATAAAATGGTGGAAACCTCACATTACTTTATCCAATTTGAACCTGTCATGGAAATGTTCACTGCAATTATCAACATTGTATCAAGGATCATGTTCTCAGGGACCTTTCCTTCTTTGGTTTTCATAGAAAGAAATGGAAGACTATAACATAGAAGAGAGATTGAGAGAAGATACTAAGGTAAAGATTTTGTGATGTAGTGAGGTGGTTGTTCATAGACTTAAAATTAATTAAATGTAAATAACATACTACTAGATATGTATTTGGTTTTGTGCTCATGTAGACTTGGGTAGTGCTTGTGCTTGGAGGCCAAATATCTATAATTATGATTAGAAAAAATATAACTCCTTCTGTTAGATGAAGAAATGCACTATTTAATCAATTGCCTTGAAGTAAGACTATTTCCCTTATAAATAATAGTAAATATATCGAATGGTTTTACTATGTTTTCACAACAACCAAAATCACTTCACTTACTCTTACCGTACCCTTCACTTCTAGGCACATCTCCACTAGTTGAAGTTGTAACTATGTGTACTTTCTCAATAATTTCAACAAAACTATCCCACAAACTTTCGCCAATAAATTGAACCCATACATATGGATTATTCCTTACCCCTTAAAACTCAAATCCCAAACCCAAGTGATTTGAATGTGTCCACCATAATTCTTGTCTTCTCTTTATAAAATTGTATAACCAAAAAATTTAAAATGTTAGATTAAAAAAATTCACATTACAAGTATTTCAATTCTTTAAATATGAATGTAAGTGATTTGAATGTGTCTTCTGGTCTTCTCTTTATAAAATTAGACAACAAAAAAAATTAAAATGTTAGATTAAAAAAACCGAAATTAAAATTATTTCAATTCTTTAAATATGAATGTAAGTTATTAAAACTTACATTCATACTACAAAATTAAGTTAATAAATACAATTGAAATTAAGTTAATAAAGACAAATGTTTCCCTCCATATGTAAAACTTTTTTTACACCACAAAGTTAAGTTAATAAAGGTAGATGTTTCTCTCCATGTCTAAAGCTTATTTATACCACAAAGTTTAAAGCTTATTTATACCACAAAGTGTACTTTGAGTTTCATATCTCCAAATTAGAAAGGGATATACAATTTAAGTTTACCTTATAGGGATTCGTTATTGAATCTGCAAATAAAGGGGACACACAGGGACTTTAGGTTAAAACACTTTGTAGTACCAACGCATCCATTGGGCAATACAATTATAAATTTTTGAAACATTTCAAAAATACAACAGTTCTTTATCAATGTTGTATTACATTTCGTTAAACGTGGAAACCCTCCATTTTTATACTAACGTGTGACAAGTACCTGTACAAATTTCTTCATTGTATTTAAATAAATAAGAGGTTTAACAATTTACCATATTCCCCATAGTAATGCAATGTTGAATGGTTAAAAGTTACGGCCAATGATGAAGAATCACCCTCACCAGACCATATCCTTCCCACGGCATTTGGGCTCTCCAACCGTTTTGGGCATTGGAATTCGTTCCTGCGTGAATCACGGCGAAATCCTTGGGAAAAAAAAGCATAAATCAAAACCAAAAGAAAAGCATGGATCGCAGTTGAAGAAAATCATGACAGCCCCAGCTGGATTTTGGATTTATTATCCAGCTTTTTGCGTTTATCCTTTTGCGAAAGTCTGCCGAATCATCTGCTTTTTGCGTTTATCCTTCAGTTACAGAGGCAAATAAAGTCTCATCTGCAACGAGTCAGTGTAGAAGAGGGGAAAAGGCAGAAAATCGTTTACCCGTTGGAAGGAAGGATATATAAATTTCAAATCTCTCTCAATTTCAACATTTCCCTCCTCTTTCCTTCTCTACCTATGCTATGGTGCGTCTGTGTAATTGAGCTTATTGGTCTCAGTGGAATATGAGTCTGTCTGTGTCTGTTCGGTTTTTTGAGTGTGTTTCAATGGTCTTTGTCTAAAATAAAGGAGGAGGTTGGGCTGAACTGAAATAGAGACTTCAGCTGGCTTGACTGGACTGGAATGGAGGCAAACGATCTTCAAGAAATCAAGGACGCAGCTGAGATCTTTAGGAAGAAGGACCCAGGAAAACTCTTTTTCAATAAGTGTGGGACTTCAATTCCAGGTACATTATATTATTATTCCCTCCTAAAAACAATCTCATTTATTTCTGTTAATTTATTGGGCATCACAATGAGGGTCGGGTCCTGTTGGTTTTGATTATTTCATCCGAGCTTTGCTTTGCTCCCAGAAGCCGCGGATCCACTAATGTGCTTTCATTTCTGTTTATCTTTTTATCTTCTTTTTAAAAGATGGAAAAGACCTTCGTGAAATCACGCCTTTTCATTAAGCATTAAGAATACTAAATATTATATATAGTGAAATGTACATTGTTTATATCTATTTAGATATGCATTGTTTGGTATTATGCTACAGAAATTTAAATGTCTATATATAAATTTAAATGCTTACAGCCTTGAATATATAGTAGTTATTCTGTCTGCTTGACAAAACCTGCTTTCTGTCTGCTTGGAAAAACTAAAATAGCCTAGAACGAGCTGCTGCGGCCTCCTCCTCTAATGGAGAAGTTCAGTTCTCAGCCTTCTTCATGCAAAGGACATGAAAAAGAAAAGCCTGCAGTATGTCGCCTCCTTCTGCCTTGTGACACTGTTTATCTGTGCCATGCTTTTTTGTTTGAAAACTTTTGGTCTCGCCTTTTTTCTTCTAACAATTTTACTACTCCAATATATGTTTCATATAAAGAAAAGAGTTTAAGGATTAGTATCTTACGTTGCATGTGGTTGAAGCTGATAAAATGTTTCTTTGATTGAATGTGGTTGAAGCTGATAAAATATTTCTTTGATTGAAAAAATATTCATAGGGATAGAGATTTTTATAATTATAGAAACACTTTTAATATATTATTTAAACACTTTTAATATACATTATTTAATAGAAAACATTTGAAAAATATTCATATGGTTAGAGATTTCTTTCTACCAATTTTACATTTCTTTCTACCAATTTTACAACCGTAATATATGTTGATAAGACTTAAGTTGATAAGAGATTTCTGTAATCATAGAAACACTTTTAATACACTATTTATTTTTGGCGTATCAGAAAATTTGGGGTATCAGAAAAAGACGTGATAGAGAGCAATTGTGTTTGTGTGCCTATTATATATTTATATTTTATTGTGTATTGTTATGAGATTTGCATTTTTCTTTTTTATATATTTAAATTTTATTATGTAAATTATGTTATTCATAAAATTTTATAATAATAATAAAATGAAATTTAATTGGAATTTTATAATAATATACTGAAATAAAATTTAATTGTTACTAAATTTGGATTTTCTTTTTTATATAAGTATATTTTAACATATATTTTGTTGTGTAAATTATGTCATGCATGAAATTTTATAATAATATTCCTTCTTAGAAATTTTGTAGTGATATGTGATGTAATATGATGGGAAGTGTTAAATTTTTTCATAAATTTTATTGTTATATATTATTTTATTTTTTTTAAATGTGATTTAGTGTTTTTGAATATGTAAAAAATGTATTATTTATTTTTTTATTGATTTATTTGTATGTTATAAATTTTATAATTAATTATTA
>JZKD02S1696335.1:937273-959136 GCA_000966675.3 Picea glauca
ATATATATATATATATATATATATAAATTAAATAATTTTTAACATTAATAAATATAATAAAAATATGAAAATAATAATAACTTTCCATCATGATATAAAGAAATTGAAAGTTATATCTATACAATTTAAAATTAAATTTATGTTTTTTTCAAGATATAAATTAATAGAATATTCAATAAAACAACTTATAAATTAACCAAATTAATGTAAATTTCACTCACCCTAACATGGAAATAACTAAAAACTAAGACTCTTAAAATTATATAATTTGAACTATAACAATGTGTTTTTTTTTTTCCTTGGAATGCTTCATGGGAAACCCACTAGGAACTTCCCCTCATTTTGTAGAAAATCGAGGCTTTTATGATACCTTGCTAATTTAAGAGCTCAACATGTCACTTGTAGTAATTGAACATGGGTGGGAGAAAACACCCCTCAGCACAAACCACTCGGAGTAAACCCAATTGACATGGGATTCAATATGTTATTTCTACTCTAAGAGAATTTCAATTTAATTAAATTTTCAATTACACAAAAACTCTTGTTTTCAATTACAAATATTTTGGTTAATTTATTTTAATATAAATTTTTTAAAATGAATATTTTATGTATTATCATTTAAAATCTACAAATTTTGTCTAATCTATAAAGTGCAAGTAATAAAATAATTTTAATAAATTCTAAAAAATAAAAAAATAAAGATGAAATTTTATCGATAATTTAAAAATTAAAATTAAAATGCTATGTTATTATTTTTTGTTTGTTTGTTAGTTTGTCTGTGACATGTGGGACTAACCTGTGGTTAAGAAACTATGACTCAGGGGCATCTAAGCCGTCAAAATCACCCGGGGATCGCACCTGGCCTGAGCCACACCAACCCTTAACATGGTTGGATTTTTTGTCCCCGCAGGTTTCGAACCGATGACTTAACATCACGGAGCACCTTAACAACACACTAGTTATTTTATTATATATTATAATTTTTATTTTATTTTTAATTTATTTTATTAATATTATAATCCTAACATATTTATATAACGATCTAATTTTGATCATCACCCAAAATACTTTGTTAATTTGTAATTATTATTATTTTTTATTTTTTTTAAGTTGGAAGTAGAAGGGAACAATTGTGATGGTTGTCCTTCCAAAGGTATCCCATTAAAAATGAATGTTGTAGTGAAGAATGAGAACAAGGGAGGCAAAGAAAACTTGGGAAGTTTGTAGAGATGAGAGCTTGAAGAGTGTAGCCTACTTGAATATCGATGGATGAAGGAGTCAAGGAGCCTTTCCACGATGAGTGAAGTCATCTCTGAGAGATGGCCATATGAATTTATTTTTGTAAGTAAAAATGCATGATATTTATGAGCATGCATAGCTCACCCATTGTAATGAATTTACCGAGAAAAATAAATCATTGTTGTTTATACTTTGTGGGTGTAATATTCTCTATGGAGATATATTGTGATTCCAATTTGAGTTTTATTGCTTGAAATTTTTGTTCTGGTAAGTAGATGCAAGCTTCATTAGCTCAATCCCCTATGAGTTTTGTTTTGCTAAGTTGATTGAGTTTTTTCTCACCCACAAATTGTATACCCTTCTCTGTCAATTTTTTTTTAATTGTTGGGAGAATTGACTTCTACCTAGGTGAATTTATAACTCCCTGGGAAATTTTAATTCTTCTTGGGAGAATTTATACCTCTCTGGGTGTTTTACTTCATCCCTAGGAATTTTACTTCATTCCTATGTGATTTTATCCATAGTTGAGAATATAAATCCACCCACAGAACATTTTATTTATGGTTTGTCAACTTAATTCACCCCCTGAGCATTTTTCTCCATCGTTGGAGACTAAATCTACCCACTAAGCATTCCTTTTATTGTTGTCTAATTTTATTTTCCCACAACCTATCTACAACATGGAATTAATTGCTAGCCATTTTCTCCCTTTCCCATAGGCCTTGTTTTCCTTTCATTTCCTCTCTCCCACTTACCTAAATCATGAAAGTCGCTTAAATATTCATATTGGTCGATTCCATACATCCATAGGTCAACCTCTATTGTGGTTGGATAAATTGCTTGATTGTTGGGTAGAAATTACCTATGTGTTGGTTGTAAACAAGGGTGAGTGTTCAACTATCATATTTGTGCTATTTGAGAGAGGAGTGTTTTCATTGTTCTTTTAAATATGTGAGTGAGTAAAAGAGCATTGAACCAAAACTAAAATGAGAAATAAATGTATTCTACAATTGGGATCTATGTTGACAAAATAGATAGAACATGGGCCTACCATTTACGGATCAGATGGTATCAGAGAAGGTTCGTTAAAGACATTGAAGAAAATGGAATAGGGAAAACCTTGAACCAGGAGAAGCTAGAATGGTTGATATACTTCAATAGTAAGATCCAAGAAGAAAGTAGATATTGGAGACAAAGAACATATGAGCTATAGAAAGATATTTCCAAGCGTTAGGACTCCTTCACCTCCATGAGGGAAAAATTAGATAGGAGCATAATGTAGCTCTTGTAGTTGGGGGAGAAAATATTTGATCTATATTCATCGATGTTCACTACTCACCTATACTAGGAGAGGAAGAGAAGAGGTTCACCGACGTCACTACTCACCTATACCAGGAATTGGCAGCGAAGGAAGAGGCCTTGAAGAAGCTAGAAGTAGTTGTCCAAGAGACCAAGCAATCCCCTTCCATTGTCATTGTCGAATCTTGTACCATGAAAAATAAAAACATGGTAAACTCACCTTCCAATGCCCTTGCTGACTTTGAGAAGAACACTAGAGTAATTAGTTCCAATATCATGAGGAAAATGGGATATGATGGCCAAGGGCTAGGAAAGGAAGGAAAAGGGATTTTTATCCCCATTGTAGCTCAACAAAGTCCCAATAATGAAGGCTTAGGATTTAGTAGACAAAAAACCAACAAAAGTGCAGGTGAAACCACTTTTTTGAAGGTAAGAGGAACTAGAAAATAATTCATGTGGAACAAGCCACTCAAATTTCCTTGTAGAAGCTTGGAAGAGGGAAGAAAAGAGATGATTATGCCAAAAATATTCTCTCCAACACTTGGGGGGCCAATAAAGCAATCAAACAAGAATCATCACAAACCAAAGAGGTATGGAATATTTTTTTTTGTTGCAAGAAAAGGGTTCATAAGGATAGCGATTGTTGGAACTCTAGAAGGCCAAGTAGCCCATGTAGGAACTATTGTCATTTTTTCATATTGACTAGACATTAGGAGGCCAAATGTTGGAGGATTCACCCCTAACTCCATCCCAAGAACTAAATATATAAGAAGAAAGTTTGAAGAGTCAAGGTCAAGAGGAAAGAGGATTTGTTTGCACTTGCAACCCAAGGAGAAAATGTTTCCCAACAATGTATTGTAGTAGTGAATGTCAAAGGTATACCCTATTCATCTCATATCTTTCATCCTACATGAAGTCACCCTTTTGTAGATAATTTCCATAGTCTACTTGTTGATTGGAGAAGACAATTGAAGGGAGTTGAGGATTTTGAGAACCAAAAGCCTACAAATGGGGAAGTGTGATCTGAATTGGATCCTCACTGAAAATACTTTGTAAATTTGTAATTGTTCTTTTTTATTTTATTTTGTCTTTTTTGAAAAAGTTGGAAGAAGAAGTGAACCATTGTGATGGTTTTCCTTCCAAAGTAAACCCATTAAAAATGAAGGTTGTAGTGAATAATGGGAACAAGGGAGGCAACGAGAACTTGGGAAGTTTTCATATATGAGAGATCGAAGAGTGTATCCTGATTGAATATCGATGGACGAAGGAGTCAAGGAGACTGTCCACAATGAGTGAAGGCATATCTGAGCCATGGCCATCTACATTTATTTTAGTGATTAACAATGCATGAGATTTCTTGGAATGCATGGCTCTCCCATTGTAATGAATTTCCTGAGAAAAATAAATGTTTATTGTGTATATTGTGTGGGTGTAATGTGCTCTAGGGAGGTATAGTGTGGTTTCAATTTGAGTTTTATTTCTTGAAATTTTTGTTCTATTTAGTAGATGCAAGCTTCATTAGATCACTCCTCTCTAAGATTTGTTTTGTCAAGTTGACTGAGTTTCCACTCACCCACAAATCATATTTCCTTCTATGGGAATTTTATTTTATTGCTGGGAAAATATACTTTTTCCTAGGTGAATTATAACTCCTTGGGTGAATTTATACCTCTTTGGGAATTTTACTTCATCCCTAGGAATTTTTATCCATAGATGAGCATCTAAATCCACCAAGAAAACATTGTATTTATAGTTGGTCAGCTTAATTCGCCCCCTAGGCATTTTTCACCATTGTTGGATGGCTAAATCTTTCCACTAAGCATTATTTTTCTTGTTGTCCATTTTTTATTTTCCCATAGCCTGTCTGTGGCATTTTATTAATTGTTGGTCGATTTTTTCCTTTCCCACAGGCTTTGTTTTCCTCTCACATCCTCTCTCCCACTCACTGAGAGCCTGAAAGTCCCTCAAATATTCATCTTGGTCGATTCCCTACATCCCTAGGTCAACCTATGCTATGGCTAGATGAATTTGTTGATCGCTAGATAATGATTACCTATGTGTTGGTTGTAAAGAAGGATGAGTGTTGAACTATCATATTTGTGCTAGTTCATAGAGGAGTTTTTTTCATTATTCTTTCAAATATGTGAGTGAATAAAAGAGCATTGAACCAAAACTAAACAAAGAACTAAATTTATTCTGCAATATGGATCTGTGTTGATGAATTGGACAGGTCATAGTTCTATTGTTTATAGATCATATAATCATATAAAATATTTTATATAAATGACTAATTACATAATACAAAGTAACTACTTTTAAGTGTTGTAACAATTCCTTTTCCTTGAATTATTTAAACGTGTTTGTTAATATCTTTTTGTAACATCATCTAGGGCCGAACCTTGCCATATTATTATGTAACGCAAACCTGTAGCATAATTGTTTTTTGGAAAATAACACTTGTTTCTCGAGTAATTATTTTAAATTGTGTTATTTATTTTTGACAATGTGGAAGTATGAAATATTGTTTTTCAATGGAATCTTAAAAATAAATTCTTTCCTTCTATAATATTTTACTCTTTTGTAGATATCTAAATTTAACTTAAAAAAAATATAAATACAAATTTTAATTTTTATAGTATTATATGAAAACTAAATATTTATAAAATACAACCCTTTTTAGGAACCATATCCTAAATAACCATTTTACCTAAATTTAAATGATTTTCTCCTCCTAATAATGAAGGACGGTGTAAAAGCAACTTTTATTAAAAAACATGAACTTATTGTACTTAGTAGAAGTAGAGTTGTCACTAAAGATTATGCATTTTAAATGAGTTTCTCCTCCTAAAAATGAAGGACTATTAAAATTAACTTTGATGAAAAAAAACTTTAATTTATTGTACTTAGTAGAAGTATAATTTTCACTACAGATTATGCATTTAATAAAGAACTGTGTAAAAACAACTTTGATTGTGTAAAAGCAATTTTGATTGGAAAAACTTAAACTTATTGTACTTGGTAAAAATAGAATTATCACTAGAGATCATGCCTTATTACATTTCAGATTTTTTTTAAATTATAAATTGATGATACATTATAGTATATAACTAAAAAAAACAAAATTAAATATAAAATTTTAAAGTTTTTTTTATTTCTTTTAGTTAGATTTTGGTAAATTGTAGAACATGAATTTTAAAAAACAAAATTAAATATTGTATTTAATTATTTATTTTTTATTTCAAAAATTATGTTAATACAATAAAATCTTTGTACATGTTTTTAATGTGTCAATTAAAGAATTTGATGTTTTTTTTTTTTTTTAATTTAAGGTTTTCTCCATGCTATTAATGAGCTTCCCATTTTCACAATCAAGACATATATCCAATCAAATCTATCCTTTTGTGAAGCAAAAATTTGGTTTATAACCTTCTATCCTATAATTTTCTTTTAAGAATTCTATGATGCCTCTACTTTGGATTCCAAAATTAAATAAAGAGGGAACATGAATAAAGATATCTATGCTTGTGTAATGTAAATATAAATGAGGGTACATTTTTTCCACAAGAAAATTGCGCATTATATTAGATATATAATCAGTTTACAAAGTCGGGTAATACCATTACATTCAAAGGCCTTGCCTTATACTTTCTCCACTGATAAGTCCAAAGATACAACTCAGAAAACAAAATTACAAAAATACCACTATGTCATCATGAAGTTTGTCCAAAATAGGTGCCAAAAAAGACACATAGCCAGAAAATATCCAAAATACAGAACTTTTCTCAAGAAAACAATTTTGACACTACTTCCATACCCCCAAACTGCCTACGCATAAACACATAGAAACAACAAGATCAAGCAGATAGTGCTAATACAACTTAATATATGTTCTAGGTCCTTCATGACCATCATTCCACTGATTGTATGTTATAGATCCAAGTCGCTCAGAAAGTGCCTTTTTGGATAATAAGTTGGCCTCCTCATTTTCTTCTCTATAGACATGGGAAAAGGTGATGACAGAAAAAATCTTGATAAGTTCCTTTACCCAATCTTTCCAGCAGTCAATAGTAATTACCTGTAGAGAACCGATATTATTTATCCAATCAATAATAATTTTGGAATCCCCAATGATGTGGATATCTGTAATAGAAAGTTTTTGTGACAAAGTGAAGACAGCCCAAGCTCCCAAGAGTTTTGATCTTGTATTAGTGCACTCAGCACAATTAAGGTTCCATCTATAAACAGAGAACTTATTTAGTTTAATAACACCCCCAGCTCCACTTTGTTCCCCGTTTCTATGAGATGCACCATTGAACCAACCATTGATTATGTGTTTGGGAAAGATATGGACAGTGCATCTAAATGATTTTGGTGATTTCAGGGTGTTGTGGCACGCTACAACAACAATAGAGAGAAATAAGATCTTCTCTATGGAAGGAGGTTTTGATTCAAATATGGCCAAATTCCTTTCATTCCAGATATACCAGTAAATAAATGTTGGCAAGGATGAGTAAACATAATCCCTTCTTATCCAGTACTCGAAACATTCCAACATTGTGGAACCTGACCACCCAAAGACCAGCTTGAAATGATTTGTGATTTTAATCCAAATAGAACATGTGAAAGGACATTGAACAAAAAGGTGAAATATTGTTTCCTCATTACCTCTACAAAGTAGACACAGTCCAGGACCTTGCCAGCCTCACTTGAGTAGATTGTTTCAGGTGAGCAACTTATCTTCAATGAGGAGCCATGTAAATAGTTTTATCTTTTGTGGGCATTCCTAGGTCCATAATTTCCTCCTCACACCTCCATTAATCTTCTGCCAAATCTCAACGACCAATGCATTGTATACATTCTTAGTGGTTAAATAGCTTATACCATCCCCTTCCATCCACCTTAACTCATCATGTGCATCTAAAAGAGCAATTCCCGCATCAATCAATAGAAATATGTACATCTCCCATTCTGAAGCATGGTCACCCACCAGTCCCAGCTCTATCCTATTTAGCCAATTAGCACAAGTCGATCCCATAGTCGGTGATCTTCTCACTTGAAAGAGATAATAAACGTGTTGCTCATTTAATTGTGAAATCAAAGCCATCGATAGAAATGAGCCTTTCCCCATCCCCATAATTTCATCATTACCAATCATAATGGAAACCCCCACCCCTGGCTTCCAATCCATCCAATGAATGAGTAATGGCAGGGCATTTAACAAATTCTTCCAAGTTTGTGATCCAGAATGAGACGATGGATCAGTTGAATGAAGCCAAGAAATCACTAATAAATGTGGAAAATACTTATCCTTTAATACCCTCTTCCAAATCCCAGGATGCATCAAACCTCGCCAAAGTGATTTGGTAGCTAAGGTTCACAAGAAACAGTAAATGTTTCTTATCCCCCAACCCCCAAAACTCTTTGGCCTAATTGTCTCCCATTTACACAAATGATAGGATGATGAAGATTTTTCTCGAGACCATAAAAATGAGAGTCAAAATTTGAATCTGATTTAAAACTGAACCTGGAATATGTGCTAACGCCAACCAGTAAACTGACTGGCTTTCCAGCACAATGCTAATAAAAAAATATCCGCCTCCTAGAGTAAGAAAGTGATTACACCAATGACAAATCCTTTATTCATATTTCTTCAAAAGCCACTGCCAGTCAACCACCTTATAACTATAAATTTTTAAAAAGTATCCCAAGTATGTAAAACCCACAGACAAACTCATAACACCATAATGAAACAATGTTGTTAATTGATTTAGAAAATCCTGCTAAACATCAAAATGATGAAACGTAGACTTATTTATGTTGATCTCCAAACCGGAAGCTTCAAAAAAAGAATTTTAAAGAGCATGTATTTCCTTCCATTCAATAATGGATGCATTCGACATTGTTATCACATCATCCACAAACAAGAGATGGATAATTCTAATCATTCGTGAGACTTTTATGCCCGTCAACTTGTCTTCTGAATGACTCTTTTTTAGTGAGAGACTCAAGCCTTCCATCTCTAAGATAAATAAAAGAGGAGATGGTGGACACCCCTGACGTATTCCTCTCCTGTTGTTGATGAAATTTGTATCTTCTCCATTAATTAGAATGGCCAGTGATTCCAAGGTCACACAACCCATAATCCATTTAGTCATATGATGACCAAAACCGCATTGAATCAACATCAGCCTTAGATAATCCCAATTCGTACAATCATAAGATTTTTTAAGGTCCAACTTCAAAATAATAGACTGAAGTCTCTTTGCTTTGATGTTATGAAGGCACTCATGTGTTGTACCTATGGCATCCAAAATCTTATGCCCCTTGAGAAAGCCCAAATGTTCCTCTGACAGAGAATGTCATAGGATGGGTCTTATCCTTTTTGCAGAGATCTTGGTTACAATCTTATAACATAAATTACAGAGAGCGATCGGGTGATAATCAGAAAAGGATAGTGGCCGATTTAGTTTTGGAATAAGTGAAAGAAATTTTGAATTGATCGGTTGATGGACTTCTCCTTGGCATCTAGTATCCTCAACCATTGCAAGTAAGTCTGGGCCAACCAAATAAAAAAATTAGAGGAAAAATTCAATTGTCCACTCATCAGGGCCGAGAATCTTATCTTTTGCAAAACCTTTTAGTACAACTGATAATTCTTCCAACGATACAGCATGTTCTAGAGTAGAGACTTATTCCTCCATAACAATCTTTGGATAGAGACGGATTGTCGCCATTTGTGCCCGTAGGTTTGACTGCCCATGTTCATTAAATAAATTGTTGAAATAGGTGACAACTTCTTTTTTGATAGCTTCATGGCCCATGTGCAAACAGACTTCTTCATCAGTGATCTCCCAAAGATATTTCTTATTTCTCTTATAGATGACAAATCTATGAAAGAACTTGGTGTTTTTGTCGTTGCTCTTTATCCAAGTAGCTCTACTTTTCTGCCTCCATCTTTCTTCTACATCCAGTAAGAGCTTGTTGCACACTCCCTCCAAATACTTGCATTGTAAATCTAAATCACCATTAATGGATCCATTGGTTTTCTGAAGGTATAGACATTCCAAATATCCTTCCACTTTTATCTGTAGTTCCTTATCCCTTTTTTGTTTTAACTTGGACCATATTTTTACCCGTCACTTTAGAAGAGCTAGTTTCTCAATGATCCTTCTTTAAGCCCCTTCAATTGACTCAAAACATCTATCCAGCCAAACCTCTCTTGTTAAATTTGTAAAGGATTTGTCTCTTAACCAGACCGACTTAAACTTAAATGGATGCATATTCTTTGGAATGTCGATATCAAGTTGTAAAAAAATAGGCGCATGATATGATATGTAGGTAGACTCCACCAACAATATGTACCTCGTCATTGGCCCAATCAAATCCTCTTCCATAAATAATCTGTCAAGTCTTTTTGATATGCTTGATTCCCCCATCCTTCCATTGCACCACGTCAGAACCATATATGTCGGATCCACATCCACCAGTGGAGTGTTTGCAAATAAATCTTTAAAAAAGTAGCCAAAGGATCTAACAAGGCCGATGTGCCCCAAATCTCTTCAGAGTTTAATGTAAAATTTAAGTCCCCTGCCAAAATTAAATCGGTGTGTAACAAAAGTCCCTTATCTGCACATTTTTTCCAGAAGGATTTATGTTCCGTGCAAGGACCATAGACATTCAGGAGAGTAAGACTCTTCTTATCAACATAACTAGAACCTGTCAAAAGAATGTTGCCACATGTAAGAATCGGAGATAAAGAAAAAAAATGGGGATCCCAAGATACTAGCAGGCCACCTAAATTTCCAATAGAACTTATAACACAAGACATCCAATCTCGCTTTAGAAAAAACATAAAATCCCTTGCCTTTACATCGTTGGTCAAAGTCTCTTGTAGAAAAAATATATGGGGTGTAGTCTTTGAAAGGATCCTATGCATTGAGGCCAATTTAAGGGGTCCTCCTACCACTCTAATATTTAGGGGGAGTGTGATCATGACTTAGCCCTGGTGAGGGATTTGATGCCTCTAAGCTCCCTCTGGTCAATAGTGGAAAGAGAAGAATTTGATGGGTTGTGTTATCACATATTCTTGCAGAGGGGTGTTTTCCTTTGGATTTGGCCCTTGGGTGAAAAAATGCGAAAGAAGGGGGCTTACAAACCCACAAATGTGTGTCATCCAAATTTGGGGCGCGTTGTGCTAAGGCGCACACATATCATAGGGGAGATAGCACTCACTAAGCTCCAGTTCAAGAGTTAAGGGATCAGTAGAATCGGGAGTGGCTCACATCAGTGCACCCAAAGCTTGAAGTTACAAAGCACTCGAGAGTGGGCACAAGTTCATAGTCGTAGGTCCTATGGAAAGGTTGGCGCCCATCGTGAGGAGCATCAGCCGTCGGATGGAAAGAAAGCCTGATCGTTGATCCGAGTAGGGCGATTTCGTCAAATCATGAGTCAAGGATTATATTGTCAAGTGATATGAGGAATCCCAAAGGGCAAAATCCCAGAGCACATGTGGAGATAAGCATTGGGTCATGACCCAGGGTCACATGTGGGTAAAGGTGCAGAGTTCACGTGAGCTACGCCAGGTGCCAAAACGTCAGTGTTTGCCGCAGAAAGAGGCCGCCATGTTTTCCAGGTGCCAAGTTGACTCATACCTGTCCCAATCCTGATGCATACAGTTCATGAAAGTGAGGTGATAGTTGAGACCTCATCTCACCCCATAAATGGAAAACATGCAAAGAGCAGACGTAAAGGTAGACTGTCAATTATGGATAGTTTTTCCTATAAATCACATAATGGTGCCTAGATTGCATATGAAATAAGGAGGCTTACACAATCTAACAGAGTAGGCGCCGACTGAAAACATTAATGCAGTGGTTCAAGAACGCCTCTGCAGGGAGAACTTTTTAGTATATGTATGTATTTTTTATTTTTATTAGAGGTCGATGGTTGAGCTAGGCTCTCGATTGTAAAGTTTTTGATGAAGATCTGGTTGTGTATTTTGATTAGATACTGTCAGATTAATAGAAGTCATCTTCTTTCCATCTCTTTGTTCAGATGTGTTGAAACACTCGGGTATGGATGATTCAACCGAGGATTGTTATGTTTTTATAATCTAGGTTTGATTATAGCTGCATTGTGATCGGTTTTACTCAGTTCCTTATGTTGTCTTTTCCCTCTTACACTATATGGCTTGAGCATGGAATATCTAGTTGAGTCATTGTAGTTGCAGGATGATGGAGGTTTAATCATTCTGCTGCTGCAGTTGTGTCATTTGGACATATTGCAGTGTCTGAAGATTGAGCTCAAGAGTGATCTTGAGTCTAATATTTTCTTCTCTGAGCTGTTGGAAGGCCTAATGCCCATAACAGTCTCGTTCACCTTTCTCATTAAGTCTTCCCTCTTCTCACATTTAAACTCATTTTGTTGACTGAAGTTAGTTGGGTCCCTCACTTCCCTGTGCATTTCTAGCCTAGTTTTCCGAGTTAAAAAGATATCATCTTGAGTTTGCACCCATTTGACCTCATATAAAACCAACCTGTGAAATATAAAACTTTGATGGGTACTGGTATTACCTCCAATGAAATCTGGAGGTGACTTCTAGTGCTAATATTTATGGCGCCATTGTTGGGGAATGAATTGAAGACATTTCCCTGGGATATAACAACAAAGAGATTATGATTTTGAGGGTGCAGCAGATATCAGAACCATTCAAGATTGCATATTGCACCTGGAGACTCCACTATTTCAGTTGTGGCTACCTCTAGCACACTTGAAGATAACCCAGAGAAGCTTTCTCGAGAAGGCTTTTAGCAGTTTCTTTCTCATCTTGGAAAGTTCCCTGGGAGAGTGACCACAATTAGATCTGGTCTTTGATGGTGAACAAAGACCAGACACATTCAGGTTGTATATCATTCACTTGGAGACTCCATGTTTAAAGAATCAATCGGTGACTCCACTGGTCTGAAATGGAAAAAATCTTGGCTCAAAGGTTTGCTCCTTTAATTTCTCATATTTTCCTCATTTTCCAAATGTTGTCCCTGCTATAAATGAATGGGATGGTTATCTTCTGATATTCAGAGGAAGCAAGCATGATCATTCTGGTGAACACTTGTTTAATTTTCATATATGCATGCTTGAGCACAATTTTGTTAATGAGGATGTATTGGTCAAAATGTTCAGATTTTATTTGGAGGAAGATGCTTGTGAATGGTGCCAATCTCTCCATGCTACTAGTATCCATTCTTTGAAGGATTTTCATGGTGCTTTTAATTTATATTACAAGGAGATTTACATGTCTCATCTTATATTGGATGGTTGTTGTAAGAAGTTTGCATCCCACATCAAGCAAATGATAGAGTCTTCCTTGTGTGATGAGTCTGTTGAAGTTCTGAGTGAAAGAGGAAGTGCAAAGGATATTTCTGTTCATGAGACAAATGTTTTGACCAGCCCTACTTATGATGAAGAAGGCCTTCCATGTATGATTGATAATAGCGTTCATGATTACATAGCAATGGATGTACCATATTCTGCCCCTTATACACCTGTTGTCTCAGATTTAAAAGAAGAAATGGTTGTGGAGGAGGATTCTTCCCTTTCCCTTCAAGAGGTTTCCCATGATATATTTTCACCTAGGATTGAAGAGAAAAATCATGTGTATGAGCAGCCAGAAGCAGCAGTTATTGCTTTCCCTGAAATGAATATTTTTAATAGTTATATTCTTGATGGAATTATTGTTTTAGAGGTTGAGCATAGATATGAAGGGCATCCCATTTTCTATGAGTATTCTAGTGATGATGAGCAACAAGATTATCCTACATTTGATCACTATGAAGACACTAAGCAACATGATAAAGAGGAGGATCCATCCATTGATAAACATGAGGATATTTCTTGCCATCAACTAGCATATGTTATCAGAGAAGACAAAGGAGAAGTGGATCAACAACCTGCATCAGCCTTTCACCCACCTACGCTTTCCAGAGACATTCATCCATGCGTGAGCAGCTGTGGAGCAGAGCATGATTTCTACTACAAATTTTCTAGAGTTTTTCACTCATTCTATGAACCTGTGGGGGAGTACACGCAGTTGCATTTCCTCCAAGATTTGAAGCCTCTAGGTCTGATCCCACCATTTCCATCTGGAGGAAAGATGAAGGATGTAATCGTTCTGCTGTCATGATTGCATCATCTATTATTCATCACTTTCAAAGTGGATGAGCTTCCAATTAGGAAGTTACTTGAATGGCCATGGTGGAAGTTTTCTTTCACCTAGCACTATGTAAAAAATCAATTAGTATAGGAATGTACATAAATAAGCTCCTTCGGATCCCATGCATTTTATTTCATTTAGAATAGTGTGTTTGTTGGCATGTAGTCCTTAGCAGGGTGTTTTGAGCTTGACTCCATAGCCCAATGTAGAAGGCGACTGGAACTGCAAAAGGAGTTCTTAGAGCCTTGCATGGAGGACTCTATCCCTCATGGAGCCTAATGTTATCACATATTCTTGCAGGGGGATGTTTTTACTTTGGATTTGGCCCTTGGGTGAAAAAATGCAAAATAAGGGGATTTAAAACCTACAAATGTGTGTCATCCAAAGTCGGGGCGCATTGTGATAAGGCACACACATATCGGAGTGGAGCTAGTGCTCGCTAAGCTCCAGTTCGGGAGTTCAGTGACCAGTAGAGTTGGGAGTGGCTCAAATCAGTGCACCCGAAGCCCGAAGTTGCAAATCACTCAAGAGTGGGCCCAAGGTCACAACCGGAGGTCATGTTGAAAGGTTGGTGCCCATCGCGAGGAGCCTCAGTCGTTGGATGGAAAGAAACCCCGACCGTTGATCCAAGTAGGGAGATTTCGTCAAATCGGGAGTCAGGGATTTTGTTGTCAAGTGATATGAGGATTCCCGAAGGGTGAAATCCTAGAGCACTTGTGGAGATAAGCGTTGGGTCATGACCCAGGGTTGCATGCTGGTAAAGGTGTAGAGTTAACGTGAGCTACACCAGGGGAAAAAATGCCAGCGTTGGCCGTAGAAAGAGGCTGCAACATTTTCCAACTGCCAAGTAGACTCGGCCCCATCCTGATCCTGATGCAGAAAGTTCATGAAAGTGAGGCGGTAGTTGAGACCTCGTCTCACCCCATAAATGGAATACATGCAGAGAGCGATCGTAAATGCAAACTGTGAATTATGGACAATTTTTCTTGTAAAGCACATAACAACACCTGGCTCACATCTGACATGAGGAGGCCTGCACAATCTGACAGAGCAGGAGCCAAATGAAAACGTTAATGTAGTGGCTCGAGCACGCCTTTGCGGGGAAAATTTTTGAGTATATGTATGTCGTTTTGAGTTTTATTAGAGGTCGATGGTTGAGCTAGGCTCCTGATTATAAAGTTTTTTATGAAGCTTTGGTTGTGTATTTTTATTTGAGACTGTCATATTAATAGAAGTCATCTTATTTCCATCTCTTTGTTCAACTATGTTGAAACACTCAGGTATGGATGATCCAACTGAGGATTGTTACGTTGTTATAATGTAGGTTTGATTATAGCTACATCGTGATCAGTTTTACTCAGTTCCCTGTGTTGTCTTTTCCCTCTTACACAAGATGGATTGGGCATGGAAGATCGATTCAATTCATTGTAGTTGCAAGATGATGGAGGTTTGATCATTCTGTTGCTGCAGCTGTGTCGTTTGGACATATTGCAGTGTCTGAATCTTGAGCTCAAGAGTGATATTGAGTTTGAGATTTTATTCCTTGAGATGTTGGAAGGCCTAATGCCCATAGCAGTCTCGTTCACCTTCCTCATTAAGTCTTCCCTCTGCTCACATTTAAACTCATTTTCTTTACTGAAGTTAGTTGTGGCCCTCACTTCCCTGTGCATTTTTGGCCTAGTTTTCTAAGTTAAAATGATATCATCTTGAGTCTGCACCCATTTTACCTTGTATAAAACCAACCTGTGACATATAAAACTCTGATGGGTACTGGTCTTACCTCCAACACAATCTGGAGGTGACTTCTAGTGCTAACAGGTTGGAATGGGTAGACCCCACTTTTTTATGGGCACTTCTAGTCTTTACAGGTGAAATTTCAAGACCCAATCCCCGAGACCATGCAAGTGACTTTCCATTCAATGCCTCTGAAACTAATGGATCATGTTCCATATTTCCCGGTTCCCCAGCAGCCACCTCAGTTCTTCTTAAAAAAATCGGTATAGAAACCAGACTGTTTACCTCCCTAAAAGTAGGGACAAGATCAGTAAGCATCTTATCCAATGAATGATCACTTAAATCAGGCTCCCCATAGCCCAGAAGCAAAGGAGATTCTTCCAACAACAAAAGGTTTGGTTGATCAGTTTTTGTCTTGTGCGGAGACTCATCCGGAGGGGAGTAAGCCATACACTCAGCAACTTTTGAATCCAGTGTAGAAACACCTGACTCAGTGAGTATAATGTTTACCTCATACTCACTGACTCACATCTCATATGTATTAGACACCCCAGTTTCATTTGATAATGCAGAAAAAAAGGAATCAAGGTTATCTCTTTACCATGCAGTCAAAGAACAATAGAGAGAAGGAACATAATGACGTAACTTACCCACAAAGGTAGTGGTTGATAGTGGAGAGCAGTCCAAATCCTGATCTCCCAGGTAGTTTACCTGATCCAGTGTCTCCACCTCCAGGGAATAACCATTAGTAACAGTTTCATCTGAATGTGGCTCATCAAAATAAAGACCAAAAGGGAGTTGACAATCCTTCTCTAGATGACCCGTCTGTCGACAGCGTGGGAAACGGAAAGGAACCCCTAGGTATTCCAACCTCTTTGTTATCACCATGTCATGCCATTCTATCTCTATTGTATCCAGTATCCCACCATGTACATCAATATCTACAAGTATTTTTACCATACGTCTGTCACTCGAGAGCATAACCTCCTCATCAGTCTTTATAAAGAACCCCAACATGTTTCCAATAGCCTCCAAGGCTTTATGGTTCCACATCTGTAAAGGAAGACCTAGTAACAACACCCACAGGTGTCAAATGCTAAAATATTCGGTAGCATGTCAAATTTTAGCCTCCACCACTTGAGCATAAGGTTGTCGCCTTAAAAACCCTAGAAACTTTCCAGAATCCTTGTTGAATCTTCAAGAGATTTGAATACAAAACCAAACCAACCCCTCGGTAGCGTGAGGAGTTCCAGTGCGTAACCCAAAATGGGTTCCCATGTGACCTTCATCCACTCTACTACCGAGATTTTACAGAAAAGGAAATAGACAAGCATACCAACAAGCGCACACATTGCAAGGGAGCATGAATCTTCAAGCCCTATATCCATCCCCAAGACCAAAGAAAGCTTCATTCTTTTTGGCTTCCACACTTTCGTATTAAGCTTCGTAGGTTGTCGCTTCCCCACAACACCTCTAATAGTGTCCTCAAAGGATACCCTATCCTGTTTCGCCACCCCTTCAAAGGATACAGAAGAAACTTTTGCAAAGTTCCTAAGAGCACGTACCTTCATAGCTAGTCCAGCTTCATCCTCACCATTCGTGAAACCTCCTGAAGCTCACAAAGGCTCATTGTAAATCAGAGAGTAGGTAGAAACTGACTTTGAAAAGTTAGCTGGAACAGTGCAAAGTGAAGGAAATGTTGTCGAGCACAAGGTTGATGGAGCTGATGAAGGCGCATTAATAAGGGATTTATTACTCATTTGTTACACAAAGCATCCACCGTAGAAGTGAAGCTAGGGTCATCCCAAGGATTCCCTACTTCATCTCCCGAGAGAAGGCTGACCTCAACATTCATTAAACTAAACACTTAACCTTAAATAACCTTACCTAAGGGACAAATAAATAACAGAAAGGAGAGTGATGTGGTGCTCCTTGAAAGGACTCAGACCAGAGTAGCCAGAGGAGAGAAGCTTCAAAAAGACAGGAGCATTCAACGAAAAGAAAATAACAGATCTGATCCCTGTTAGATTAGAATAAAGTCTGAAAATCCCCGGAAGCAAAACAAGAAAAAAGGAGATGAGAAAACTACTAAAAAGGTCATAGGGTTCATTAGAGAAACTATCTAGAAACAAAGGTAAAAAGATCCCGCGCCCTCCATTCTAGTAGCTTGTTTAGTAGTATCGTCCATTCCTGTGCTCCTCCATTGATTCCCGCCTAAAAAAATTGAAAATCCGGTGGCGCCATGAAACCTGCTCTGTCCAGTTCCCAACCATGTTCTCCAGATTCTCATCAATTTAACAATTTGAATCCTAAATGAGGGTACATGAATAAAGATATGTATGCTTGTGTAATGTAAATATAAATGGGTGTTTATTAGTGAAGGTAAATGTATTTGAAATAGTTTCATAAAAATATACTAGATATAATAATGGGTAAGAAGCTTCTTATTTTAATCATAAAAATAAAATACAACAAGTGTTTAAGAGGACAAAGAGGACAACACGTGTGAAAAGTGACAAATCAAATCTCCCTATAAAATGAGGACGCAAAAAAAAAATCCATATTCATTTGATGGATCATTATTCCATGATGATTTATTTTGAATCTTTCATCAATGATGATTTATTTTGAATCTTTCATCTTAGAGAGTATTTCTTAATTGAAACCATGATTTATGGGTTTCTAGTTTAACTATCCCATGGAGGAGGATGAAAAATTATAAAATTGTTAAGGGAATTCACTACAATAGTAGGTTGTTGTCTAAATCCATATGCTTAAGCATCATTCCTCCATGTACTTGTGTAAATAGTAGGTTGTTGTCTAAATCCTTATGCTTAAGCATCATTCCTCCATGTACTTGTGTAGTGGAAGAATGGTTGAAAAGGTATTAAAAATGATTTTAAAAGTATTAAATAGTGATAGTTTAATAACAAAGATAGTGGATTAATAATTTTACTTGTGTACATAATGATCATGGAGAAAAACAAATTCATAAAGTACATGTCTATTTATAAAAGGAAGTATTTGAAACTAAGTATGATAGAAGAGAACGACTTAATGAGTATCATTCAACTCATTTTTTCAGTATAAAGGATTTATCAAAATAAGAAAATTTTGATGTCAAAATAATAGGTTTTCATTTATCATTTTGATTTTACATCTAATACTAGTTTTAATATGGATAGCTTATTCTTAGTTTGGTTAATTGAATCTATCTCAAAATGTTGTGAAATGAAGTGTTATCCTTCCACCTAAGTTTAATTTCCATAATAAATATATTTTTTTAATATATTTAAAATCTATACACACTCTATAGTTATAGTTGACCTAACCATATATATAATATTTATTACATAATTTTTTTTTCAAAGTTTTCGTTAAATTTTAAGTTTAGTAAAAAATGCATGACGATAACATATAATGCTTTTGTGCGAGAAAGATGTGCAATAATTTGAATTTTTTTAACATAATTAGGTAATGGGACATGGTTTATCGTGTAGTTGAATTGGCCATGAGTACTTACTTATTTATTACGTCATAAGGCCGACGAATACTCCCCAAACACCATGTACTTCCCAGGGCATTTGGGCTTTCCTACCATTTTGACTTAGTGAATCACGACAAAATCTTTGAAAAAAAGCATAAATAAAAACCAAAAGCAAATCATGATTCACAGTTGAAGAAAAGCATGAAAGCGGCATTTTGGATTTATTTGCTGACTCATCTGCTAATTGTTCCATCTACTGACTCATCTGCTTTTTTTGTTTATCCTTCCGTTCCAGAGGCGGATAAAGTCCCAATTTTTTGAAGAGAAACAACACATTTGTCTCATATGCAACGATTCGGTTTAGAAGAGGGGAAGAAAATCGTCTGTCCATATATAAATCTCAAATGCTCTGATGCGTATGTGTGATTGGGCTTGGGGTTTCAGTAGAATATGAGTCTGTGTGGTCTGTGTGTGCTCTAAGTCTGAGTCCATTCAAATGATCTGTATGCGATAGAGGAGGAGGTTGAGATGGACTGAAATAGAGGAAATGAATTTCGGCTGGCTGGATTGGAATGGAGGTAAACGAGCTTCAGATAAACCAAGGACACAGTTAACATCAATGCTCTTTCTCAATAGATGTGGGACTTCAATTCCAGGTACATTCTAGTATTATTCCCTCTTAGCCCTACTCTTAGAAGAAATATAATTCATTAACCCTACTCTTAGAAGAAATCTCATTCATTTTTGTTAATTTTTGGGCGTCTCAATGAGGATCGGGTCCTGTTCTTGACCTTTGTAATTTTCTTTGCTCTCAGAAGCCGTGGATCCGTGGATCCGCTAGTGCTTTCATTTCTGTTTATATTTTCAGCCTTGCAATGAGCGTTGGGTTCTGCTCTGATGGCCTTCTTTCATAAGCATAGTAGGTTGTTATTATTTCATCTGAGATCTTCTCTGTTGTGCTCTCATAAACCCTAGAAAACCTTATGCATCAATGGTTTAAATTTTTTTAAGATTGTACAATATTACAGGCACAAACCTTGGGGCATCATGGTTTCAAAATTTTGAAACTTTTTTATATAAAAAATACCTCCAAAGTGGCCTCATCTGTAAGCTGAGTGGGTTGGGTTTTGTTCTGTTCTGAGTAGGGTTCAAACCAAATCAAATCGCATTGCACTCCAACTCTAGGTTTCTTTTGCCGCCTCATCTGCTTGCTTATTATTCAATCAGATCAACTCTAGGTTTCTTTTTCCCCGCCTCTGTCTATCCATGCTTATTAATTTACTTTTTCCCTTAGGTTTCTTTTGAGTTTATAGGAAAAACCTTTGTGAAATCCCACCTACCCACTAAAATCTAGATTTTAAGTTTTTCGTTGGTTCTTAGAGATTAACGTCTCCGCGAACATTTCTAGGAGCACAATATATTTCTTACGAATACATTTATATGAATATAATTTAATAAAAAAATTATATATTTTGTTATACAAGTTTTTTATACAAAATGTTTCGGATTTTTAGGTTGAGAAGAAATTTCTACGCATTATAATTATTATAATTATACTCGTGAAAGATATTAATATTATAATTTATAAAGATAAAATTTTTTCATATTATAATTTATAATGTACATTTTAATTTTTAAAATAAAAAATAAACCATTTTTTAATTAAAAATTAAAAAATATACAACATTTTAATTTAATGTTAATTATATAAATGATAAATCATTTTGATTAAAAGTGTAATATGAAGAATAAAGAATTTTTATTGTATTTTTTTTTCTTTTGTTTATTTATGTTATTATTTTCACTTTTTCATAATATTATAATTGGAATAAAATAAAATATTTTTAATTATAATAATTATAATCAGAATTAAAATTAATTATTGATTATAATTATAATCAATTTATTATATTATATTATAATTATTTTAAAGATTAGAATCCTCCCAATGTTTGAAGTAGCTGGAACCCAACCTCCTTAGAAGAGTGTAATGTGCACATTGTTATATATTTGTTCTCTTTTTCATTAAATTTCTCCATATTAAAATACAATTTTTATATTTATTTTCAAATAAAAAAACTTTTGACAACGTTTGTTATTTATTTAGATATGTATTTTGTTTATGTTTGATATATTAATTTTGACTTAGTATAATTTATATTTTTTTTTACTTTTGACAACGTTTGTTATTTATTTAGATATGTATTTTGTTTATATTTGATATATTAATTTTGACTTAGGATAAATTGTATTTTTTTTTATATTTTTTAGTTGTGGGTTTGAATTATTTGTATGAATTGTAATAAAATATATATATATATATATATATTGTTCAATAAATTATTATATTATAAATGTTTGTGAAAACCGATGTTTGCTCATTTTTATATTTTACTAAAACAAATTTAATTGTTTGTTTAATTTAATTTAATGCATACTTAGAATTTTATAATAATAGTACATCTTATAAACTTTATTGTAATATGCGATATATAATATGATGGAAAGTATTACATTTTTTATAAATTTAATTGATGGGAAATATTAAATTTTTTATAAATTTTATTGCTAGTATAATATGATGGAAAGTCTTATCATTTTTTATAATTTTTATTGTTCTATATTGTTTTTAATGTTATTAAAAACAATTTTATAATTTTTTATAATTTTTATGGCTCTATATTATTTTTTAACGTGATTTAATGTTTTTGAGTATTTATAAAATGTACTGGTTATTTTAATTGATTTATTTATATGTTATAAATTTTAAAATTAATAATTAATGTTAATTAATTGAGAGGGAAGGAAAGAGGGAGGTGGGGAGGCAAGAGAAAGAGAGCGGGGGAGGAAGAGGGAGGTAGATAGAGAGAGAGGGGGGTTGAGGTAGGTAGCGAG
>JZKD02S1696335.1:967268-987182 GCA_000966675.3 Picea glauca
GAGAAGGGGAGATAGAGAAGGATGGAAAGAGAGAGAGAGAGAGAGAGACCCTTTTTGGTTCTTGAAGTGAAAAAGGGTTTTTATTTCCTCCACTAGAGTCTCGATGTACCAATTCAAGCGACGCGAGCTCAATGATCTAATAGGAATAGGTGTTTTCATGGTGGAAAATGAGCCTTTCCTTAGAATCTTCATCCATTTGATTCAATATTTCTAATCTATCCATCTTACCAACCTCTTTTTTACGTTGTTCAAGTTTTTCCAAGGTGACATTGTAGAATTACTTGGTTGATATGGTATAAAAGGGATCCAATGTCTCAATATAATTCATACATTCACAATTTTTAGGTTACTCATTATTGTCTTTATTATGAATTCTATGGAATTCATATTCCTAATGAGAATCACCACAAGGAAAAAACCAATGTACAACTTCTTGATTAATCATATAGATTGGTGCAAGGGTGTTAGGTACACTTTTCTCATTAGGGGGGTATGCTTCCATCCTTGCTTTCCTCTTTGTTTTCAACTATTGTTTTATTGAGGTCTAGGAGGAAATATTTTTTATTGAGCTCTCTCTAAGTTAGTCACGTTTTTCATAAGGAGAGATTGAGTTTGGAAAATTTCACTTGTCACTTGATCAAATGTCTAGGCTAAGAGTGTCACAAGGTCTTGGATAGGCTGGAAATTTTTCATGGTTCTAGACTTAGTCTCAAATTTGGCATGAGGAGAATGGAAAGGCTCTACCTTAGAAGCCAAAAAGTTATCTTCAATCTTAGTAGCACATTCTTGTGCTTCTACATGAGTCTTTGGAGACTTTTGCCTAAGAATGAATCCAAATTTCCCTTAAAGGGGCATTTGTATATTGGAGAATGAGAGCAACATATTTTGAACTGATACCATTAGGAATTTGTTTTAATAAATTTTCAAATATTGCATCAAAATCGTTTACCAATTGATTCTCCGTTTTCATCCCATTAAATTGTGTAAAAAACAACCTACCATCCTTCTTGGTTCCCAACCTATTCATAAAACAATCATTAAAATATTTATAGGTCTTAATACTCTTAACAGGAAGGTTATTGTACTACTTTTGTGCATTTTCAGTTAGAGAGTAAGAAAACCTCTTCATGACTATATCCTCATAATCATTAGTAATTGGATGAAGACTAAAACATGCATAGAAAGTATCTATATTCTCTTCAGAGGTGTTGACATTTTTACAAGGAAATTTAGGAAACCACGTACAAAAGTTCTCAAGCATATCATGAGGTTATCCTCAAATTTTAGACATGTCTAAAGGTTGGAAGGCATTGGTAACCCATGGTTGAAGAGGAGGTATTTGGACAAAAAAATACATTAATACATGGGATTTATGAGGAGATATCCTCTTATAGACCTTGTTAGTATTATCAAATCTTCTATTAGATCTAGGATCATTATTTTCAACTCTTGGTTTTTATTGATGTTGAGTCACCAGATGAGCTTACTAGGAAAAGTTCATCAAATTTTTCATAGGGAAAACGGATTCTTCCCTCAATGGAGTCACTAGACGAGCACACTTTGTAAGGATTTGATGTATACTCATCAAAATAATGTTGAAGAATGTTATTTATATTTCCAAGAAGAATGACTCAATTCTCCTCTGTAACTGAGCCAAAATGTTATCGCAAAATCTATAACCTTTGTAAAAATCCTTTCACAAGGGGTAAGACAAGTGCAACATTGGAAGTGTTGCCAATGTGACCTTAGAAAATCATTTCCCTCATTTTAATGAAGGATGGATCCAACACAACGGAGGCTTCCCTAGAAACCTCAAGGAATCCTATACCAAGAAGCAATCAAGTATGTGGCCTCCTTTATTAGTTACTTAAATATACCACCACTAGGTCAAGGTAATCAAGGTAAGTATAAGGTTGTTTAATGAAGCAACTTTGATATTTGTATATGTGACGTATATTGGACAATTAATGTTATTAACCAAGCAAAAATAAGTCAAATAGATGCTCCAAACACTACAAGTACAAAGAAAATATGTGGCTATTATAAAAATTGTATTGAATATGATTAGCTACAAATTACAATAATATGTCAAGATACAACAAATAAAATAAAATAAATCCTTAAAATAAGTAAGAATTCAATAAATTAGGGCTGCAAATCATGAATCAAACTAGGTTTTTATAGACAGTCAATTCCTCAAATGTGAATGGCATAGAATATATCAAACAAGTAAATATTTCAAGACCTAAAGTGATGAAATTTATAACAACAATGAAATAAATGATGTCAATATGTAGTTTAGGGTGAAATATGCCAATAAAAACCTAGACGCTAGGCTCGATGATGGATGAAAATTGAGGAAAAATGGAACAAATCCTAATCTAACCCCAAGAGAGGCTCGATGATGGATGTATCGCTATTTCAATTTGATTTAGATCATTGTATCAGCGATAGGCCTACAATTTGTCTCATACTTAGACATCCTAATGTTCATTTTATTTCTCATTTAGTTTGACATTTCAATTTCTACCTTTATTTTATGTCAATGTAATTTAATGGACTTTGGTTTGTCACAGTTATCAAAATATTCTAAGAACTGAATCAATCACTTTTATAAGTATAGGAACACTTAAGGTGAAAGAGTGTACCTCGAGCCTTTGTGAGAAAATATCTCAAGTGGACTGGAAATTGGTTTTATTATGATCTTTATCACTTTTCTCTGAGTTAATGAATATGTTGATATCAGTGAAAAGATCGTGTTTGAGTCATGTTAACACAGAGATAGGATATATGAATCTAATGTGAAACACCACTATAAATACTTGTTATAATTAACATATAAATTATGAATGCAAGTGTAAGGATTCACCATTAGTTCTATGTGTTTACCTTAGATTATAGATTCCATTTCTTACTAATAATTTCAGGGTTAGATTAGTAGCATCTTGCAAGATTTGAAGATTAGCTTGAATGGTGTTTTGCCTTTTCATTTCATGTTTCTTGAGTTAAGATACAATAATTAGAATTCATTATTTTGATGCGTTAATCATCTCTCAGAGTGCATGAACACTTAGTTTTCAAGTGAAATATTGCAAAACATGGAATTAATGAAACCTAAATTAATGAACCGGTCACTATCCATATATTTGATTTCTGGTTTTAAGTAGTTTGATTCCCTCATACACTAAAATATTAAGTATTCATTGATTAAAAAATATATCATAAGAAAACATACACTTGTAGATCAAACATATAGACATAGTATTCTATGACATTACTCATCTTGATATAGATCTGCGAATGCAATATTAAGGTGTCTGAGATTTACATTTGGTTTCCTTGAATTGGTTTATGTGTGGTTTGATTTCATTTTTTATTTTTTAATTGTTTTCTCTTTATATTTCCTTGATTTAGTTTCCCACGGTTTTGTGATTCACTACAACAACTCATTGAAGGAATAAAACTTTAGTAAGCTAATCATGAAAGATTGCATGAACATATATGCATGAAAGATTGTGATCCAGAGCCTTTATAGCATTAAGTTGTTTATATATCCTAGTGATAGGTCCTATGGTGATTTTTCATTTGATTTCATTTATTGCATTCCAAAGTGTGCTTTTTCGACATTAGTTGTTAGCGTAGGCTAGAATAGGCTCTGATATTGCATTTCATGTGCTTGCATCTTGAATTCAAAAAATCTTAGATTGATGATTTAATGTCAAGTATTTATGCATATAAATAACCTGACATTTTTGGTGTCATTTCAAAGGATGTGCTAAAGGGATTAGATCACTAATATTTTTTTTGTTTTTATGCATAATTCTATTTCACCATCATTTAGGACTTGGAGGACGATAAATGGTAAGACAAGAAGACGCCCTCACTTTAGGATTTCTAGAAGGGTTTTATCCCAATGCATTCACTTTAGTGGGTTTCTCTTAGCCCTCATCATATTGGTTCAAGGTGTCTTATTTTATTTTGGTGCATGGAAAGTAAAGAGATAACATGTGTGAACAAATAACTTGGTGAAATAAGGGTCCCATTATCACGAGGATTTCAAATCCATGATAGATTCTCAGATTGCTTAATTTTTCTTTGAGTATCATGATTTAATTTCCATTGATTTCATTTGTTTTCCTATTTTTAAGGTGTTATAAGAGCCCCATGCAATAATCCATGTTGTGAAATAGGGGTTATCAACCAACAAAAAGAATTTAATAATATTCAAGAATGTGGAGGACATTACTCCAAGAAATCTCTCAAATCCTAGCAGTAGTTGGAAACATCTATGCATCTTAGGAGGAGAAAATATTGACAACAATTAGGAACATATCTACATCTTGGAAAGTGATCGAAGAGAAAAAAATTCCATGAGAAACATAAAAAAAGAATACCTAGGAGAGATCAAATAACCATAAAAAATATTTGATGGAGAGAAGACATTAGAACCTGAGATCGAGGAATTTCTATCATGTTTATCATTATATCCCTAATGCATTCAAGAGAGAAATTAGGGAGGAGATATGTATGGCATGAAAAAGGAGGGCATGGTGATAGTTGCTAATGAATAAGAGAACTGAGGAGACAAAGATCCCATCAAAACTTGGTTCTAAACAATTGTGAGGCCACAATACCACTCCATCCTTCAACATCTCTTGGCACCATATCAATCAATGCAGTTGGTCCCTCATGTTCTGGTCTTTATCAAAGTATATTTTTCAAACCTAAATATGATTCCATTTGTAATCTTGTTACACACATGGATACATTGGAAATACTCTTATACTTGATGAAATGATTTTTTTTTCCAAGTAGAGTAGGACAATGTAATAAACAAATAAATAGAATAGTAAAGAGAAAAATAAGTTCAGTTGTGAAAACCAATTTACTAGCACAATTGGACATGAGTTTTTATTGAAAACCAAGCAACTAGAAGGAAAGAATCACAATAAAATTATGCAATTAGTTGTTGGTTCTACCTTGGATCGAGTATCATACCCTTTTTCAAATAATAATAGAAATGTTGGAGAAATATACATTCTATTGAAATAGTTTCGTTGTGTCTTTTGTATTAGGTTTTTAGCAGCAGTATATTTGAGATCCTCATTTTGGTTCCTATTTACAACCTCAATATTTCCCTATTATTCTCTACAATATATAAATCTAATGAACTTTACATGACAATAGAATGAGGATGAAATAAATAATAGAATGCACCAACAATACATTTTATTTTAGGAGGCTCGTGCATTGTTTGATATGCCCAATTCATTGTTGTCTACAATTGTTGGAAAAGGCTCTAACATGGGCCTCGGACCTCAAGGTCCTATGGAAATTTTCCAACAACTTGAACAACCTTATGGAATCCATAAAAGTGGAACAGATACTGCAGAAAAGGATTGTGCTAGTCTTGTTCCAAGTATGACACAGACATTGAATCTTAATTACTTAGATCTTCCTCTGCAAAGTGGAAACTTTTCAAGGTATAATAACCATTGTTTATGTGGAAGCAAAGAAGGTTACCACTCTTCTAATTGTCATTGATGGAGTAGCTTAGTTTCGAGATTCTTGCTTCTTAATTTGATTATAATATTTATATCACACCAAGTGAATTGAAATATGGAAGACTAATGGGTTTTGTCCAAAGTTTAAAGGAACCAATGCTATGAAATATCACAATATTTGTACAAAATTAGGAATAGGGGATTATAGGCCATTTATCTTTTCCTACAACATATTTTTGCGGAATATCTTGAGAGAAAGAAGTTGGGATCTTGGAAAATCCCTTGTTAATAAGATGCAAGGGAGACATGTTTTGTTGAGCAAGTTCATGTATTACACTTTGATCAATATCAGTCAAGTGATATTAAACTTAGTACAATTTTCCTTCTGTCTTATTGGCACGGGGGCAGACCCAGGGTTCAACGCTTCAACAACGCACCAACAAAACCCTAACTACCAGCCCTTTCGACAACACCTGCAAATTAGGAGAAGTCTCACCTGAGGTAGAGGTAGGGGGGTTACAAGACGTAGGTGTTTGTAACCAAGCTGGGACACAGATATGTGATAACCACACTTTGCAAAGTATTCTACTAACACTTAGAAGATGATATGTAGTAGTTTATTAAATTTATTAACATCGCAAAACAAGTTCTTAATATAGATCGGCGCAATAACAATAAATGATCAATCACTTCAACCACTTAGCACATAGAATTGAGTTAGATATAACATTCATTTAACATAAATAAAGAACTAAGCATCAATATATCTATCTATCATACATAGAAGCACTAAGCAGATTCATAACATAAACAACACAACAAAAAGAAAACCAAAGACACGGGATATATGTGGTTCACCCCAGTGTGGGGATATGTCCACCAACTCCTTCGTATTATTTATTATTCTTCAATATATTACAACAATCCGCTCCTTTACAATAAGCCACAGAGCCAAGCTTCACATAGGACAAGAGATCTGTTCACTAAACACAAGATCCTTCTTCCCAAAACTAGGTCAAGGCACAAAGACAACTTCTCTATCAAGCATATAGCCTTACATACACATCCTATTACAAAAATAAACCCAAAATTAATTTCACTTAGCTACCAATACTTTATTCTTACATCGTTGCTTATACCATACATTCTTACACTTATTTATACTTTTACAATTCCTTACAAAAATGCCTAAACATGGGAGAACCCATGGGCCGACATCCCTTAACCCATTACAAAAACCATAAGGAACCCTTTACTGGGTCCACATAGCCCAAAAAATAGGTGAGATCCGTGATCTCATCTCTGCCAGGCCGCTCCTTCCTCGACCAATGTGTCGAAGTCCAAAAAGTGGTCCAAACCTGACCAAGGTTTCCTTAAAAATTGGTCAAGGGCCAATAGGCCCCCAACACTCACTTGTGACTCATCTCGAGTAACTCAGGTCTACTTAATGTTGCTTTGAATGCCTCGAGATTAACTCGAGCTGCCTCAACTTGTTGCTTCACCTGAGCCTCCTTCTCAGCGAGCTCCTGGATCATCTTCTCTATAACAGACCCTTCTAGGCGTTGTTCCACCATTGCAACCACTTGGTCCAATTGTGAGCCTTGTCCCTCAATTTATTCGAACACCTTGCAGGCTTCATCCTACATAGGTTTTATCTTCTGTGTGACTTCCATTACCCTACCCTGGAGGGCATTAATATTTTGTTTCATTGTGCGTTGTTCCTGAGATCTCTTCATTTTTTCTACCGCAGTGAGTAGCTTCATCTGTACATGTACTGACAGTGCTTGTTGTTGCACCTCTTGTAACTGTGCTTCCAATTTCCTTAGCTCTGTATCTTCTGTGAGGTGTTCATATGTTTGTGCACTTCTATCGCTCATTTTTTTTCTCTCTTAGGCAAGGGCTATGATCCTTACAATTTCATTCTTAGCGGCTTCCTCCCTCTGGTCACGCACCTCCTACAGAGTGCTCAGTACTACTTGAACCTCCAACTCTATTATCCTTGATTGAAGTTGTTGTATGGTTTCAACAAGCTTCTCTACTTGAGCCTCGACCGACTCTTGTTCCTTCTATGCCAAAATTGGCACAGAGTGACATAATTTACTCACAGTTTCCTTAACCATGGCCCTCTTTGCGAAAAACTGCTCCTTTTATATCTATAGTTGGACTTTTTCCTCCTGGACCATCACCTGAAACTCTTCTTTCTCATTTTCATAGGTGGTTAGACTATAACGCGCTACTCTTAATAGTTTTAAGGCTTCATCCTTCTCTTGTTTCAAGGCTTCTATAGCCTTCTCCTTTTCTTCTTGGACTCTCTGAAGTTGAGACTCTATCGCATCTGCAAGTCTTCTTAGTTGGGTTGGTTCATTCCCCAATTCTATAATCTGCAACGAGGAAGGCGCAGTAGGTACTGCACAAACAACTTGTTGTACTTCTTTCAGTTCCTTCTCAATCCTTCCATACATCTCCTCCTTATTTTCTCCATATCTTTGCCATATGTCCTCAAAAATTTATTCCATATCTCCACAAACTAGACTGATATTGTCCTTCGTGAGTGTGGCCTCCAACTGGGGCTTACTAGCGCGCATCTTCTTTCTTGTTGAAGGTTTCCTTGGAAAAACATTCCTCTTATGTGGTGTTATCGTTTCAGCGGGGAGATATTTAGGCGGTGTAGCTTCACCTTCTCCTTTCTTTTCTCCTTCATCCCCTCATCCTTGTCCATTTTCTTCATCTCCTCCTCCTTTGAACAATCCATACCCGTTATCTTCAGAGGCATTGTCCTCCTCATTTCTCTCTATATCCTGGATTTCTTCCTGCTTCTTCATCTTCTTCCCACTGGATTGTCCGACATGCTCAACCTGGGTGACCAAGGGGCTTCCTATGCTGTCAGTGTTGGAGAGTTCTGCATCAGGGACAGGTGCCAGAAATTCCTCCATCCACTCCTTCATAATCCGTTCCATGTCTTCGTCTGTTAGCTTGTAATATGACTGTATTTATTCCTTGATCTCATCTTTCCATGAATTTATATAGATGAAATGGGAATCTGCGTGGAACTTTGTTATTGGTCTATACTGGTGTAGGGTGCACGGTGTCATGCATGGAAATGACTCAATGGCAACCTTTAGTTGTTGATAATACGCATGGAACACAACGTTGGACTACCATTGCTTCGACATGTCATTAGTGTACCACAAGGTAGAAAACCTAGCGGCCAATAGCTCCGAGGATTTGATCTGCGAAAATGTGGCTCGTTCAGGCATTTTCCAAGAGACAAATGCGATTAAAACGATTAGCCAACTGAAGTGGAATTCTTATCCCAAATACTGAGCTTTGCGACATTATTTATTCAGTTCATTGACAAGGTAACTCACCCAATTCATCTGCATGCCCTCCACACATTTACCTACAAGGTCCACCATGAACCCGGTGACCTGTGTGGGGCTATTCTTTCTTATGATATTTCCAGCTATGAGTTGGCAAGTGAGGTGCACTACGCCATCCTGTATAGAGGCTACCTTGTAACCTCTCTTTCCTTTTTCAACTTCGTCATAAGATTCCTTGATGTGCTATGCGAGGGAGTGGTCTAAGGCCTTCCCTAGATAAAATTGTTGAGGGTTAGGTCCCTGCATGATTAATCTTGTAATATGGTGGATCAGCATCGAATCCACAGTAATTCGTCGGTCGAGCCATAGGCATCTTCCATGATAGCAGGACAAGAGGAGTTTAACGCAAGCGTTAACCTCCTGGTGACAGCCAAAATGGGGAATCTTCATTATATTTAGCAGGGTGGACTGCGCCAGTCCCTTAATCCATGGCTCAGAGACTATGTGAGGCTTCTTCCTAGTTGACTTTGTCAAGTAGCGGTGGGGTGCTAGCATAGCATAGTTATTTCTATCACCTATATTGAAGTCGATGTTATTCAGTAGTCGGGTCTGTCCCAACTGAATTCCAACTACGTGTATTCCTTTCAGAGTGTACGTGGTGATCAGGGTGTACTTATAGTCTCATGGTATGTTTTTTTGGTTAACCACGCCAACCAAAGGTGGGATATACTTTGGTAAGATCAATGGGATCTTCTTCACATTAGCCATATCGTCGCGATGCTTACTTCGTTGCTCAGTCGCAAGGTTAACATGACCAGAAAGACGTCTAGTCGAAGGGGAATCTTGCAGTCCCCTAGTCGATGACACCTGTACTCCTTCTGATAATGTTTTGTTAGCCATTAAATTCCTGAGGAATTCTTCTACAAACTTCTCTAATGCACTCGGTTCGCCTGACATTCGAACTTTTAAATAGATGGGTCGGGGTAGGCAAACAGATAGGCAGGGTAGAAAAATGGATAGGCGAGGTAGAAAAATGGATGGAGAGGTATAGAATCATAGCTCAACATAAAATCAATTCTCTTCTTGGATCAGATAATCATGGGTAGAAAAAATTTGTCTCGATGCAGCGACCGACGAGTTAAATAAGCAGGTGTCAAAACGGATTCTTCCAATGGCCGGGAATGCTTCCATAAATACGATTATGTCCATTATAGTGTGGTATCAATGTTCATAAGTGATCCATCATCCCATAAATGAATTGTTTATATGGTTCTAAAGCATCGTTCTAATGGTCGGGGTGCCTCCAACGGTCATATAGCTTCGCCAGGGAGAACTACCATTTTGTGTGGTCCTTCTATTCCGGCGAGGTTCAAATACTGTGAACCTGTCTACTGCGAGGTTCCAGTATGTGATGTTTTCCATATGTTCTATGTAGCTTCTTGCATCTTTTCCAACCTAGATTTATTCTTATTGAGCTTCCTTGCCTTCTTTCCTATGATCTCAGTCTCTCTAACTGTTTCTGGAATCTTCTTTCCAATTTTATTCTTATCTTCTCCTAGCACAGTAGCTTCACACTATGGAAGTTCCCTCAAAGAGTCTGAAGTCAATATCCCTTCTCTTAATACATCCTGGGTGGATATAATTCTTTCTTGTATAGATAGGGCCTTCAAGCCTTCTTGCATTCTTTCAATATTGATAGCTAATTCTCTTTCTTTTTGTTCTTTCTATGTTGTTACTTGGTTCAGTTGCTTCGACTTATCCTCTCATTCTTCTATTAGTCAATCTATTTTTCTAGCTATGAAATCCCTTAGTTATTTATTTTTCTTTTTTATAGATTCTTCCTCTTCTTTCCTTCTAATTTGATCCTTCTCAATCCAAGTCTTACCTATAAAAAATGGGAAAGGGGTGTCGTTCCCAACAAACTTAATGACTTAAAATTCCTCTTCAGTCGATGTTCCATGAAAAATAATAGGTACATTAGTAACTCTTTCACATAGGGTTATAATATTTCCTTTAAACAATCCTATCCTTCTCAATGAAGGTACCACAGTAGGCTTTCCCAAAATTTCCCAAGTGTCTTCAGTCATAATATTCACTTGCGTTTCTTCATCTAAGACACGGTCTATGTCGAATTCTTCTATTCTTTCACTTATACGTTGTTTTACTTTCAAGATCTATGGTAAACCGACATCTTTGTGAACATCCATTATTTCTTTCAACTGAAATAACATAATCTAAGCTTTCTCTAATTATTTTTATTTATGATTCTCTAACATGCTCTTAGTCTCTTGACTTCCTTCATAGTTTTCTTGTCTCATGTTTATCCTTTCAACTTTAGCAATCATCCTTGGACAATCTTCAACCTCATGACCAATAATATTACAACAAAGAAAAATAGGACCTGCACCAGGGAATTCCTTAGCAAGATGTCTTGGTCTTCTATAATTATAGCACAGTGTCAATCCTCTTTTTCTTTTAAACGTTCCCCAACCTCTTTTGTACTGTGTACTAGAATCATAGTGTTGGATCTGCAATCTAAAAAAATTCTTTCTAGGTTCCTGCATCCACTTATTAGTCCAAAAATTCTTTCTATGCATACGAATAACATATCTTTCTTCATTTTTATCATCTTTACTCAAATCAATTCTGTCTTTCAACTACACCCTATCCTTCAGACTAGGACAAAATCTATTAAATATACTTAAATTCATGCTTTCAAAACAAAACAAAAAAATTCACTTATCTTACTCTTATCAAAGCACAAAGCTTTAGATATTACCTCTTTTCTTTAGATTGGATTTCTTTCTTAGCAAAGAGATTCACAAGTCAAGTAGAGTACTGCACACTTTAGCAGTAGATCTACACACATATCTTATCTTTTCTTTACTTCAGTTCCCAACAATCATAGTTTCAGGTCCCAGCAATGGAACCATTTGTTGGCACAGGGGCAGACCGAGGGTTTAACGCTTCAACAACACACCAACAAAACCCTAACTACTGGCCCTTTCGGCAACACCTATGAAGTAGGAGAAGTCTCACTCGAGGTAGAGGCAAGGGGGTTACATGACCCAGGTTTCTATAACCAAGCTAGGACACAGATTTGTGATAACCACACTTCACAAAGTATTCTAGCAACACTTAGAATATGATATGCAGTAGTTTATTAGATTTATTAACATTGCAAAACAAGTTCTTAATATAGATCGGTGTAGTAACAATAAAGGATCAAGAACTTCAACCACTTAGCACATAGCATTGAGTTATATCTAACATTCATTTAACACAAATAAAGCACTAAGCATCAATATATCTATCTATCATACACAAAAGAACTGAGCATATTCATAACATAAACAACACTGCACAAAGCAAACCAAAAACACAGGATATGCATGGTTCACCCCAGAGTGGGGCTATGTCCACCAACTACTTCATCTTCTTTATTATTCTTCAATATCTTACAATCATTCGCTCCTATGCACTAAGCCACAGATTCAAGATTTGCATCAGACAGGAGATATGCAGATTGAACGCTAGATCCTCCTTCCCAAAACTAGGTCAAGGCACAAAGCCAACTTCTCTATCAAGCATAGAGCCTTACATACACATCCTATTGCACAAATAAACACAAAACTACTTGCACTTAGCTACCAAGACTTCACTCTTACATCGATGCTTCTACCATACATTCTTACACTTATTTATACTTTTACAATTACCTACAAAAAGGCCTAAACATGGGAGAACCCATGGGTTGACATCCCTTAACCCATTAAAAAAACCCTAAGGAACCCCTTATTGGGTCTGTTAGCACTCCGTAAATCTGTTCGGCTAATAAATAGACAACAAAGGTAACTTTTTCAACCAAATTTGAGACCTGAAACTAGCCTTTTGGATCTGGAGAGGGCTCTCTCGGGAGGTGCGGTATCTGTGTGGGATATGGCTTTGAAAACACTGGCTAGATTTAACACCTTTGATATAATGGGTTCTGGTTATATTGGCACTAGAAATTAATACTTGGGCTATGGAGTCGATCCAACGAAATGACAGAGACAAATGACTCGGTGACTGAACTTGAGAGGATAAGGCTAAGCGAGCCACAATCTTTAGTGAAAAATCATAAGGTGTGGTGGGGAGAAAAACACAGGAAGAAACTCGGTGCACTGTTGTGGGCAAATTCAAAGTTAATTTTTAGAAGAAAACGTTTTGTCTAAATGGCGTGAACAAGGGGCGATGCACAAAAATATATATGAATAAAGATAACAAGAAACATGTACGTGAAGAAAGAGGCACAATACATCCGACTGCTACAATTAGAATCTTTTCATCAATTTACAGGACCTTTGCATTAAGTTTCAGTCAAAAAACTCGAATTACATACAATAGTTATCGTCTACCAATTTTTCCAACCAACCTGTCTTACATTGAAAAGATGAAATATATAAATGAGGGCACCACTTGGGCTACCCATCTTTCTAACTGCTATCCCTAGAACTAGGAAAATGAATAGTATGCGTTAGAGACTCTTCGCATGACACTTTCAAAAAATAAGCAATAATCATGTCTGTTTACACATGACTGTTTGCAAATATTCCACGAGGATCCGATCACCGGTTAGGTCTCGATATGGGAAAAAGATGTGTTAGTGATTCCCTTCGATCAGATGTCTGAGTGGACAGGTGTTTGTCGGGAGCTCGTTGTCTGCTATTACGGCTTTGATTTCTTCCACGTGCTCATTTGTTGGGAAATGTGCAGAACAAGTGGTTGTTTGATTGTCACAGTCGTTATCCAAAAGGTAGAGTGCTTTAGGGAATATTTCCTTTCAAACCTGCCAATATTTTCCTTACGTTTGCAGATGTAGAGATGAACACCAGCTAAACTTGGTTTTTTTGCGCACTGGTGAGAGCTACGTGGGATTCCTTCTCGGTCACCTCGCATTCCCCGGAATGCTTTGTCTGCCTTTCCTCTAGCAGCCTCTGTGCTTCTCGCAACTATACAATGGTGTCTTGAACCTCTCTGAGTTGTCTTTTTAGCCATGCCATGTTCCCTTCACGACCTTGTGTTGCTGACACTTCCATAGTCTTTGTCGCTAGCTGCCACCTCAACTCCATGTTTTCTTGGTAAAGCTCAATGATAACCAACTTTTCCTTCTTTAATTGTTGAGATGGATCTTGATCATTTTCTCCTGCAGTATCCATTTCCCTTGTTCTACTTATTCTTTCGCGGCTCAATCCTCCAGCAGGCTCCAGCCGATTGGCGTGCATGAGTAGTTCTTCAGCCACTGATATGGCACATGGCTCTTCTACAAATCGGGCCCCCACAGCTTCCTTGTTCTTCCTTGGCCTGCCCCTTCTCTGAGGTATTATCTGCTGGGGAGATGGGGATTCTACTATCTTTCCTCCCTGTGCAAGTTCTTATGCTTCAGGTTCCACACGATTCTATCTGATCATCTCTGTGGGTAAAGGAATAACTCCTTTCGCATCCTTGGGAATGCCTGTTGCAGGTGAGAATGACTCCCAGTCATTTTGGGCCTTGGACCTGGCCATTTTGCTACTCCACATGCCTTTCCTTATGATTTGGGAGGTCACCATGGTGTGACCAGTATGTATTCTATGCACAGTGTATCTGGCAAATGCACAAGGAGGAAGTTTTTATCAACCTAGACTAGCAGGGGGGAATTGAAAAATGAGTGTTGACCTGGTTTCGTGACTGAAATGGGTGCCAAGCATCTGAGATTTATAACGATTCAAGAAAAATTAGGAATCATGCTGGAGAACAGTGAATTCATGGCGACGGGATGTTTTGAATCGAATTGCAGATTTTCCATGGCACATCCCCGTGTGTAGAATACAGACGATAAGGTTTTCACAGTACTCAAGATATGAATGCCGTGATTTTTCACCCCCTTGGCCTTCATGATGAACTGATAATAGTTGTTTCACTTGTCGATGCAACTTCCATTAACTACTTGACTCAACCTGGGGCACGTAGAGGTCGATTTCTTAACAAGACTCAACTCTTGGAAAATACATACCCATACTACTTATGCATGTTTCGACTCTGAAATCATTTCCTGTTTCCAAGGGCCAACGAGCCACTTGTTTACCTTGACCTCACGGTGTTACGTACCTCACTTAACATGTTTCATTGCATGGGCCATACCCTGACTAAAACTGACTCTAAATGGAAAGAAAAATGACGACGCTAAAATCTGGCTCCAACGGGGATGTTATCCTCCTCGCGAGGTAGAAAAGAACAATAGACTAGGTGCCTAACCATTGGGATGTATTTGACCTTCAGACACTGAGAAAGGAAAAATGATAGACAAAAAAAAAACTAAACATATTGACACAACTTCTTAAAACTTCAGCATAAACTTAGGGCCTTCACTTCAAGCTTCAATTTTTTGCTAACCTACTGACTCGATGCAAAAAATAAAATGACTATTTACAATAACAAATGACTCAAACGGATCTTATTTTGTCAAATAATGTTTGAGGAACCTGTCATTTACAGACCCCAACCAAAACATTCTCCATTTAATCCTTCTATGAAATAAGAATTTCCCCCGCAATAATCGTTGATTTTGAATGGGCCCGTCCAAAGATGGTCGAACTTTCTGTGTTTTCCTTTGTCCTCGTTTCTCACATCCCATCTCAACACTAGATCACCCAACCAGAAATCCTCTAGCTTAGAACGCTCATTGAAATCTTTCTCCATCCTCTCCTGATGGAGCTGCGATCAATTATACACATATTCCCTCATCTGTTGTGTGTGAACCAACTAGTTTATTCTTCTTTGTGCTTCATTCAGCTCGGCCTCTTGTTATTGCAACAGCTTTCTGACAAGCAGACCTAGTGAAGTAGGGAATATTGCATCCACGCCATAAATTATCTGAAAAGGCGATGTCGATATAGACTTCTTTGTGGTAACCCGATCTTCCCACAATGCGTAGATAAGATTTTTATGCCAAGATTTCTTGTTGTCTTGCGGGAGTCTTTTGATTATTTTGGTTAGGCTCTTATTCGAGGATTCTGCTAATCTGTTTCCTTGTCGAAAATATGTCGTAGAATGCCCCAAGGTTATTTTATAATCTTGACAAAAACTTTCCATCCTCTTAGACTTGAATGCAGTTGCATTGTTTGTTATGATTTTGAGGGGACATTCGAACCTCGACAAAATGTTTGTCTCTGGGAATTGGATGATGCCTACATCTGTAGCCTGATTTGTGGGTGTTGCGCCTCTTTCATCACCTTGGTGAGAAAAATAGAGGTTCTTGCAAGCTCAGTTGGGTATGCTGAGCAGGACAGCTGTAGAGAAAAGAGTTAGAGAAAGAAAACAAAAAACTAGAATTAAGAATTAAACTAAGAAATGCAATAAAAACTAAATTCATGAGCATAGGGACATAGAAACAAAAATAACCATAAGACACATGTCACCAATGTTTGAAGTTGATCTATTAGTGAAAACAAAGGACCAATAAGAAAGGGGACTATGAGTCCCTTCTTCCTCCAAGGGAAGGCTCTTGGACCCTCACTAGCTAGTTCTTCTTACAACAAAGAAAAATGGAAAATGGTGATGAAAGAACTCTTTACAAATCCACTCAATGGTGAGGTGGATTGTCCAATATAATGGTGCCAATATGCTTGTGTCAAGGATGGAATCCTCAAAAAAATAGAGGTAGTATAAAATTACTTTGAATTCCATGAAAAAATGAGGTGCATTCATGGTTTTTTATAGCATTGCTTTGGGTTATTGTTTAACTACTTTGTAGTGTGAAAAGAGGCCATTTAGGGCATTATTAGGTCTTTGACCACCCCACCAGTTAGATCCAGTCTAGATTTGAGGGTCAAATCAGCTTGGGAGCTGAACCATAAGTGGTTGGCAGGCCGACCACTTCCATAAATGCACCATTTAGCAGGTGCGCGGCTTTTTACGCTAACAGTCACGCATCGTGCACTACTTTGTATAGATTTTGACCCTTTTTTTGAATGTTGTGGTATTAATTCAGGTCCATGGATAACTTCATCACTGTTTGACGATGCTGAGTTATTGTAACCATGTGCGGATGAAATTTCAGTGATAACATATGCCCCCTGATGGATGAGGTTAGGAGAATACGTATAGCCGAAATCCATCAATGTTTCTTCTACTGAGAATGTTTTTGTAAGATAGAGCAATAGTGGGATCGTTCAGAGTGATCTGTTGGAGAAAAAAGGAACCGGTAGGACCTGACCTTCCATGAGGTGTATAAAATAGAAAATTGTGTACAAACAAGGTGGGCATGCCCCATGCTCGTGTTATGTAACTCTGAAAAAAGATGACTGAAGTGTTGGTGTAGACAACTGCAGCGCCCGCGGGGGTGGTTGTGATAAAGACAGAAGACAATTCTACAAATGAATATACTTTGAATAGTAGGCAATGATCGCGGTAATAAGTAGTAGCAATGACGTGGGCATTGATAGCCCCGCCAAGTTCAGAGGTCTTCGGCAACTGAAAGAACTAACTGCAATAGTCGTAAAGTAAGAACTACCATAACATGAGAAAGTGTTGGCATCGAATGTTATGGGGGTCAACGACAGCAGGGAGCAATGATGTTTCACCCTGTGCCATCCGAGATCTCTCATTGAGTGGATAATGAGAATCAAGATACCGACGCCCTTCTGGAAAACTGTGTTGATGTCGACAAAAAGGGGGACGCGACTCCTAGAAGCAAATGGCTTCGTGAAATCTACTAGGTGAGGTGAGGAAGTGGCAGAGGTACATGGATGAAGTCAAGATGTGATAAGACTCAAGACTGCCCTTGGTTGGAGGATGTATGAGAGAAAAAGTGGTTGCAACCATTCAACGAGGTCGAGTGTCAGGGGGATGACAAGACCGGGGATAAGTTGTGCCAGAGGCGAGACAAGGTGAAAAAATTCAGAGGGTAGAGGTAAGTGACCTGTAGGGTACTTTGAAGATATGGACGATGCCAGCAAGGGAAGATGATAAGTAGTGCTCCAACCAAGGGTGACATGGGTTGCGGCTGGCAAAAAAGAGGGAAGCAGGTTGCCAAAGGTGACGACAAAAAGGGTAATGTAATGACTGAATATAAAGGTGTTTGTAAAATAAATAACGAATAATTGGGGAGAAATGTAAAAATACAGAAACGGGTGCCCCAGTGTGATATGGGTGGCCCATGTAGGGCATAATTTGCTTGGAAAACTGATGAAGGGTGGGGGGCCCATTGGTGAGTTTCTGTATGAGGTAGGTGAAATTAAGGTAGTTTTGCAGATGGGAAAACTGATTGTGGATGAAATGGAGGGTTCATGATACTGCGGAGGTGCAGTTAAAAAATAGAACCGTGAAGAGATAATCTGGGAGTTCGTGTGGTAAAGCTAGCAAAATGAGGAGAAGGAGTATGTGGTTGATTCGCGACATGATGAAAGACTATCGGGACTCCCATCCCTAAAGGGTTTTGAAAAACAACATGAGTGTCAAAAGTGTCAAAAGGTGCTATGAATGGGACAACTCATGTGGGTAAGAATGCTACCGGGTAACAGTACCGAAGATGCAAATGGAGGTGTGGGTACTGCAGAGCCGGGAATGGGGATCCTAAAGGCAAATATCAGAGGGTGTGACTAGAAATGTAAATGCGATACAACGAGAAATACTACATGCCAGTGCTGAGTATATACCTGAAGGGGCTGCGCCGATGTATGATTATCAAGTACCTGTACATATGAAAACCAAATACCCAACATGAAAAATATCTGAAGAGAATCGAAGAGATGAGCATGTATTTGATAAGCATGAATATGTGCATGTGTACCTGACTAGGGTATGAAAAAAAAAGGTGCCCCGGGGGATCAAGATGAAAAGAGGCCCAGGGACTGTTGTGATGTAGATGACGGGATGTTGATCCCGTGGCTGAAGATGGATTGAAAAATGGACACCGTGGGCTCCCGGAATGGTGAGTGGAAGTTTGGCAGAAAGGCCTATATATAGCTGTAGGGCCCACATTGCCACCTCATTTGTACCTACTGCAATAGTGACTAGACGAGCAGTTTTCAGAGGAGATTTGGAGATTTTGGGAGGACGAGGCATCCGATTGGTGATTAGTGAGCTTCAGGTTAGTGGTATGATCATCCTAGCAAGCCATAGTACGACGAGTAGCAGTGGCTGCTGCTATGATGAGCGGACGACTGTCACCGGGGCAAGAGGGGCTTGTAGGGGGTGGACCACCACCGCCTGAGGCAGGTGGTGGTGGGCCACCACCACCTGAGGGAGGGGCAGGTGGTGGTGCTTTAGAGGCACCATGAGTGGTGCTTTATGTATTTGATGTATGGATATATTTTTTGTATATAGGCTAGTGAGCCCATTTTGTACCGAGGTGCTGCATTGGCCTGCAGATACTTGTATTTTTTGTATGTAAACATTCGGATGGCACTGTGGATCTCTATATATACATGAGTATACTTTTTGAGACCTATGTGGTGTTTACATGTTTTTGGTTAATGTTTTGATGATGTCTATTCTATGTATATGCTGTGACAGGATTGTGATATGTTTATGTATGTGTAGAGGTAGCTTGATGTGATATATGCCAGTCTAACACAACATTAGCTAGGTTATACATTATTTGATTCAATTGTCTTGGAATATGTGTAAATGTAATGGAATCAAAATGTCGAGATAAAATCCTAACCTGCAGGTATTTGTGAAAGAGGCAAGGATCACGGACGCGGTACAAATTGTTGAGCTGGAGTACGACTAGTTGAGAGTCGATAAAGACGCTAAGGTGATGAATACGATGATGTTAAGCATCAGCCAGGAGGCCAATAATGACGGTGTATTCGGCTTGGTTGTTGGTTGCTGACCCCAAACATATGTCGCTCGAATGGAGCATTTCATGTGAAGGGGTGTAAAGAGCCCAAGCATCTGAAGCGAGATTTTGCGTCCAATGGCTAGCGCCGTCGACGTAACCGATGTGGTAGGTGTTGTGGGGTATTCTACCCTACAGACTAATAAGCTAGGGCTCTAAACTTATACGCAGATCATGACCCTTAAGATTTAACTTTTAACCTCCTACCCAAAATCTCAACCCCTTT
>JZKD02S1696335.1:1004764-1021320 GCA_000966675.3 Picea glauca
TGAAAGTGTGCCAATTTTTAGTGAATTAGATGTCACCTTGCTGCATGTGGACTTTGCTTGGTCCTTACAAGTGTTTGATTACCTAATTAACTAAGTGCCTTTGGTACAACCTTGCTTAATTCAAAAGTCCCTAGGAAGCTAGCATATGGACATGTGGGTCCGTTACTATTCCTTTAACTCCCTATTGTGATGTAATCTAAGAAAATCTTTGAAACTATCCTAGATTGAACATGTGGGCATGTATGGGCCTGTTACAAACCTTTCAACTTCCCTAGTGTTTTGATCTAAGAAAGAAAAAATTCAAACACTATCCTATCTTTGTAGCATGTGGGAATGTATGGGCCCGTTACAATATTAAGATGTGTTTGAAAAAGAAAAATAATAGATGTCCCAAGAAGGGTTGTTGTCCTCTCCTAAAGGTTTTAATGTTCTTAAGGGAGATGAAATCGTTTCACAATCTTTTTCTGATTCTCAAGATCGCTTGGAGGCGCAAGAGAAGAGCATACCAAGCGATTGCTATTTCAACTTCTAGTCCCAATGCAATTTAAATGTGATTAAAAATGATTTCCAACTTATCTTGTGAGTTAAAACAATCCATCCATGTGGCAAAACGCAAATAAGGGAAATTGATTTTATCCTCCTAAGTGCCTATGTGCTTTTGACTAACCCCTTTATATGATGAGGGGACTAAGTGTGGTGCAGCTTTAAAACATGCTTGACATCATTGTTAAGAAGGAAAATGGCCTTCCCTACATCTCAACAACTTTACAATGTGAAATTTTGCACAAATGCGCAGGTCCCAGTGGAGACATAGGTGCACAGAGCGCATGCGTGCGAACAGAGACAAATCAACAGGTGCACGTGCGCAGAACAGAACTGTCAATCAGGTGCATGGGCGCACGATGCACGTCTGTGGGCCTAAAAACACGTGCATATGTGGCGCACGGCCGAGAATGAAAAATACGAATGAATTTCTCTCAATTAAACTTGGAATTGGCTGGTTGGCAGGTAGGCTTAGGCCGGTTAGTGCACCTGCAAGTTAAACAAAATAAAAGAAGAGCAAGAAAAACCCAAATTAGGTAGGAAATTGATACCTTTCCCCAGTGGAGTCGCCAATCCGTTGCACCTCTTTCATCACCTTGGAGAGACAAATAGAGGTTCTTGCAAGCTCAGTTGGGTCTGCTGAGCAGGACAGCTGTAGAGAAAAGAGTTAGAGAAAGAAAACAAAAAAATAGAATTAAGAATTAAACTAAGAAATGAAATAAAAACTAAATTCATGAGCATAGGGACATAGAAACAAAAAGAACCATAAGACCCATGTCACCAATGTTTGAGGCTGATCTATTAGTGAAAAAAAAGCACCAAGAAGAAAGGGGACTATGAGTCCCTTCTTCCTCCAAGGGAAGGCTCTTGGACCCTCACTAGCTAGCTCTTCTTACAACAAAGAAAAATGGAAAATGGTGATGAAAGAACCCTTTACAAATCCACTCAATGGTGAGGTGGATTGTCCAATGTAATGGTGCCAATATGCTTGTGTCAAGGATGGAGTCCTCAAAACAATAGAGGCAACATAACATTACTTTGAATTCCTTGAAAAAATGAGGTACATTCATGGATTTTTATAGCATTGCTTTGGGTTATTGTTTAACTACTTTGTAGTGTGAAAAGAGGCCATTTAGGGCATTATTAGGTCTTTGACCAGCCCACCAGTCGGATCCAGTCCAGATTTGAGGGTCAAATCGGCTTAGGAGTTGAACCATAAGTGGTTGGGAGGTCGAACACTTCCATAAATGCGTTGTTTAGCAGGTGTGCGGCTTTTTGCGCTAACAGTCGCGCATCGTGCGCCTGTGCATGATTTCTATGTTCCTGTTCCGCGCATGCGCACGCGCCCAATGTCTGCAAAGCGCTCTTCAATTTTTCACTACTTTGTATAGTTTTTTACCCTTTTCTTGAATGTTGTGGTATTAATTAGGGTCCATGGATGACTTCATCACTGTTTGACAATGTTGAGTTCTTGTAACCATGTGCGGACGAAATTTCAGTGATAACAGTGGGGATTGCCTCGATCCATTTCGTGAAATAGTTGGTGGCCATGAGTATCCATTTGTGATGAGTGGAAGATGGTGGATTTATTTCTCCTTTGAAATCTAGACCCCACTGCATGAAAGGTGCTTCGACTGAGTTCAGATTTAGTGGAAGGGGATGCATCTTTCTTCTACCATCAAATATCTTACACTCGCGGTAGTTGGAGACCTCTTTATAAACGTCAATGAATGTTGTAGGCCAGTAGTACCCTGCCCTCAATATTTTTTGTGCGGTGGTTTTCTAGTAGTGGTGTCCTTCGCAGTCACCCTTGTGAAATTCTTGTATGGCCCGCTTCGTGTCATCTTCCAGCAAACAACTCAGCAGTATTCCCCCAGGGTCTTTCTAGTAAAGTGAATTGTCTAGGATGTAGAACTTGACCTCTTTAAGCTTGAGGAATTTGGCCTTAGTCTTACTTACGCCTGGAGGGGCCTCAAGATTCTCCAATACATAGATGATGTTTGCATACCATGGAGAATCAATGAACTTTTGAGACACCTGCACAGTTTTTTCTTCTTGAGGGCATTCTGATAGATCGACAATGACATTCATTCCTACAGCGTCGCAGTCTGACTTTGAAATTAACTTCGCAAGTCCCTGACCCTTGATTACCTTCGCAGGCTTGATCTCAAGATCGTATTCCAGCATGGCCACTATCCACTTTCCCCTCCTTCCTTCCGGGTCGGGTTGAGTCAGGATGCCCTTTACTGATTTGCTGGGCACATAAGTGATGACATGGGAGTGCAATATGTATGTCCTGAACTATTTCAAATCTTTGACTAAGGTGTATGCCTGTTTTTCCATAATGTCATACCTTAGTGGAGCATCATATAGTGTCTGACTGAAATAGGTTATGGGCTTCTCGAAGTCCTGCTCGTCCTTCTGTAATAGCACGCTGATAATAGTGTGTTCTGAGGCGAATGAAAACAGGATGAAATCCTTCGTAATGTTTGGGTTGGATAGCACAGTAGCTTTAGTCATCCCAACTTTGATATATTCAAAATAATTATTGGCCTCTGGGTTCCACTTGATCTTGTTTCCCTTCCTGAGCTTCTAGTTTATGTGCTTTATGATTTCGGCCAAGTTCAGGATGAATATCCACTAGAAGTTCACTTTTCCCAGGAAGGATTGCACTTCCTTTTTACTGCACAAGGTGTCGATCTTTAGGATCCCTTCAACCCTTTTGGGGTCTATCTTAAAGCCTTCCTTGGAGATAATGTGTCCTAACAACTTCCCCTCTTCCACCTCGAAATGTGATTTCTTTGATTTTAGCAATATGTCGAACTTCCTGGACATCTGGAATACTTTCTTTAGGTGCTCAAGTTGTTGCTTGTCAGAGGCAGAGTATATCATGTTGTTGTCCAGATAGATTACAATGAACTTTTCCTTTTCGTTGGTGAATGTTATATCCATTACCCTCTGGAACGTGGCTCTAGCGTTCATCAAGTCGAAATGCATATTAGCGTACATGAATGTTCCCCATGGGGTCGTGAAAGTTGTTTTCTCTCTGTCATCTCGGTGGACCAAGATCTGATTATACCCTAAGAATCCATCCAACATGGACATGTTCTGGGACCTGAATGTTAGAATATAATGGATGTGCTTGTTTTACCATTGACAATATCACTATTTTCACCCAACTATAGGCCGAAGCCACCCTCCGAGCACCTTAACCTTGACAGAGAATCACTCTGGAATCAAACCCTAGGCTAGATAGCCAAACAAAGGATAACGCACATTTCCCCAAGGATAGCGCACCAACAAGAGTTGATCAAATAGTCCAAACCCTAACCAAGATATAGTCCAATCCAAACGTGATCTACTAGATGTAGCAGCTGCAATGGCATCTCTCCTCAAACCTGCACAAAAAATTGGGCACTGCAATGTGCACAAGTGTTTTTCTGCAATTCTGAGACTACCTTCAGAATAAAGATTGGCCTCCTATATTTATAATAATTCTGGCTAACTTCCTGGGCCGACTTCTCATTCTGGTTATCTGTCTGTTCAGTATATATTATTTCTTATGGTTGAATTCTTCTCTTGGAGGCTAATGACCTAATACAAGTTATCTTCTTGAGCCGAAAAGTCTTCTAGGGTTATTAGCCAACTCATTAGGGTTTCTTCTTTCTTCCTGGAATATCCTATTCTTGTCAGGTTTACACGTGGAGGTAAATACCTCCCACAACTACCATAATATCAACACTCCCTCCTAGCTAGCGAGGTATTATAGGTAATGGTCTTGAGCACAAACATACCATTCACCCAGTAGCATCAATATAGTTATATAGACTGTGTCATGACTATGTCATGGGCACTATCAGTGTCATCAGCTGCATCATCTCTTGAAACCATACTCTATCTGAGTAATTAGACATGATACTCACTCCACATAGTGATACAAGAGCTATTCTTCTAATCTGGAAGAGTAAATGTTCTGAACCATTCTTTGTCTAGGAAATCTTTGTTCATTATTCATCTAGATGATATTTATTTTCAACACTATTGATAGTCTTCAAGGCAATCGGAACAATATCATTCAATAGAACACAATTGTGTCTATCCATAGTAGTACACAACTACCATCTAGTGGTACACTACCACACCAAGTACCACACAGATACTTGATCAAATAGTGGAACACATCCACCATAGTAGTATATGTCTATTGTCTAGAGACATATAGTCTTCATAAAAATCATCTGATATCAACATGCATAGAAACAATGTTATGATATAAAATGAATCATCTGGGCCATTCTTCCACTCACATATGTGATATGTTGGAAGAGCATCTGCCCTTAGAAGGTAAAAAATAAATGATGAGCTATCTGGACTATTCTTCTCAAGTAAGGAAGAATAATTGTCCTGATTTCTGAGCCTGGACCATTCCCCACCCTGGGCCATTCCTCCGACACTAAACAAAGTGCAACTTGGAGAGAATGAATCCACCCTAAGGAATGATTGTCCTGACCATTTCCCATGTTAACCACAAGAGGAAATTTTTTTCCTATACCAACATCCAAAATGGACCATTCCTCATGTTAACCATAATGATAAATCATTGTCCGGCGAGGCGGGCCATTCTTCTTGAGTAACCCTCAAGAAGAGAGACTAACCTAGACCACTCCCCATGTTAACCAAAATGGGAATTTGTTGTCTATGTTACATCAGAAATATGGACCATTTTCTGAACTGGAAAATGTCTGTCCGTCAGAAATCTCAATCCACTTTCCGAACTGGAAATAATCTACTCATCCTAGTCCATTTTTCGAACTGAAAAATGGCTATCCATAAATCAATAATACAACAGTGCCCCCTCCCAAACTAGGATTCATCTCTTCCTTTTTCAATAAGGAAGTCGTCTCCATGAGCTCCATCTTGAGTATGCAAACTCTTTCATCTTAAACATAATCTTTATCAAAATGTTTTCTTATCTGTTCATCTGTGGAGATATGTATTGGAGAACCACTTTCTACTTTCTGGACTTCATCACGGATAATGTAATGCTTGATTTCAAATGTACTTTGGTCTAGAACACTAGTCTTCTCTGATAGCTTCATGTAGCTTTGATCAATAATGTATATCATTGTTGGAAAAATGGAACATATCCATGTGGCACTTCTTCTGTCATCATGAGATTTGATCTTCTGAGTAATCATCTTGATACAATATCTCTGTTATAGAAAATCTTCACCATGCTTCTACTGTGCATTGGAGGTTCTCCACCAAGTTGTCTTCTTCCATCTGCATACAAGGGTCTCTTTCTGGTATACCTCAAAGCCTTGAGGTTTCTCTTCATACGCTCTTTGTTCAATTTCTCTGGAGAACATTCTTTGCATTCATCTGATGTAGAACTCCAACCCATGGATATTGCGGATGATATAAAGACTCATGTAGAGGTATGTCTGGTTTACTGGAACAAGTAATCATCATTGTCTTCTCCCTCCATATGGGAGAACCACTAGTTATGGATCTTGCAATGCTTGCATATATATACATTGTTCTTCATCACAACTTTCATTTCCTTTGCTTGACTGATTTTATTGAGTTCATATCAGGATGGTAATCTTGTGATTCTTAATGACTGGTTGTTCTGGCTTCTCTTTCTTTCTTGGAATCTTCATGTTCTTCCTAATGTTACTTTAGCTCTTGGGTCCATGGAGTTTATTATAGATTCCATGCCCTAAAGATTCCACTTCTTTCTTTCATTTTAGATTCATGGATGTGGATGAACAACCAGGGATACTTTAAGGCTTCTCTTCGAAGAAGACTTCTTCTGAGGTTGAACTGAACATGTACTATCTTTCATGGATGCTACCATGGATATATACTTCATCATATTCAATAGATCATAGGATTAGCTCCCTCCTAATCATTTTTTTACATATGAGTGCATATAATTGGCTCCCTCCATCTAACAGAGTCCACGCTTTTGTTTACATCCTTATTGTCTTATGGAATATATAATTGGCTCCCTCCATCTAAAAGAGTCCACGCTTCTGTTTACATCCTTATTGTATTATGGAATATATAATTGGCTCCCTCCATCTAATAGAGTCCATGCTTCCATCTTATTGTCTTCTGCAAAATGTCATAAGTATTTCTCCAATTTTCTCTTGATTGTTGACTTATTTCCGTCTTTTCTTCTTCTAAGTCTCTTCATGATTGATTTTGATTTCGGCTTATCTTATAATAGCTTCCACGTGATTTGTTTGATGTATCCTTTAATGTGTATTATCTTACTTGTATAATGATATCAATTCTTATCTTTTTGGTCTTCCATAAGTATAGTTATTCTTGGAACATATTATCTCTTAGGAGATAGATATGCGAGATATGTACAGAGACTATGCAAACAAGATATGTACAAGAAATGAGAAGAGTATTGTTACCTTCATAAGAAGAAGTCTCTTTCATCCTGCTTAGTCTTCTTTGTAGGTTCCTTTTTCTTTGGCAACTAATGCTTTGTGTTTCTCCTTCATTTTCTTTAGCTCAGGAAAATGACTCTTGTAGTGACCATACTTTCGACAATTGAAGCATTGTATTTCTGAAATATCTTTCTCTTGATTTGTCTTCCTCTTTGAACCAAACTTCCTTTTGTTTCTAAAATTCTTGAATATTGCTGTGAAGGATTGATCATCATACTTCTTTTGGGGTTTCTCTTTTGCACTGATCCTGGATTCTTCTTGAGAACAACAATTCTAAAGTTCTTCAAATGTAGGATACTCCTTCCTTCTGTTCATGCTTGTGGAAAATGCATCCCACATCTTGGGAAGACCATTGAGTACTATGTTTACCAATTCCTTCTCTGAAATGATTTCTTCAATAGCTTGTAGTTGGTCTCTTAACTGAGAGATTCTCACAAAGTATGATGTTATGATGTCCTCATTATTCATCTTCATGTCACAGAGCTCATTCTTCAGACTCATTATTTGTCCAATGTTTTTGAGTGAGAAGAGGTTTGTTAGGGCATCGTACATCTTTTTTGATGAGTCAATATGGGAGATGTAGGATATCAAGTGGTCTTTTATAAATTCCACTATGATAATCATAGAATTGATGTCACTGTCTCTGAACTTCTCCATAACTGCAACATTTTTCAGTTCCTTCTCTTTTCCTTCTTCAAACTATGGTTTCACGGTCTTTTCTTTCACGATATCCAACACTTTATTCTTGGCAAGGATGAGGTCAGTCATTTTCTTCCACTCTCTGAAGTTAGAAGCTCCATCTAACTTTTTTTCTGACTTCATAGAGTAAGTCATGGCTACTTTGACTTGGTCAACCCTAGATCTGACCAAAAAATCAAACTTGGTGTCTTGGCTTGCTGAGAGTAATAGGAGATGTGCTAGGCTAGGGCGCACTGATCTGTTCAGATATTAGGTCAATCCCTTCACTTAAGGTGCCTCAACGAGAGGATTAGGGTTTCTTCAACTACACCTGCTAGTAACCCTAGTGACAATGCTTTGGTGACTGCTCCTACTAGAAACCCTAGCTACATTTATTCAATGAGCTTAATATCCTTCTTGTTGTGTCTCCTTCCAGCGGTTAGACTGAATGAAGGAGGTGTGGGCCCATAAACTATTAGAATATAATGGATTTGCTCATTTTACCATTGACAATATCACTATTGTCACTCGACCATAGGCCGAAGCCACCCTCCGAGCACCTTAAACTTGACAAATAATCACTCTGGAAGCAAACCCTAGGCTAGATATCCAAACAAATTGTAGCGCACCTTTCCCCAAGGATAGCGCACCAACAAGAGCTGATCAGATAGTCCAAACCCTAACCAAGAGATAGTCCAATACAAACGTGATTTGCTAGCTGTAGCAGCTGCAATGGAATCTCTCCTCAAACGTGCACACAAAACTGAGCATTGCAGTGTGCACAAGTGTTGCTCTGAAATTCTGAGACTGCCTGCCAGAATGAAGACTAGCCTCATGCATTTAAAGTAATTATGGCTAACTGCTTGGGCCAACTTCTCATTCTAGGTATCTGTCTGCTCAGTATATATTATTTCTTCTGGCCGACTTCTTTTCTTGGAGGCTAATAACCTAATACAAGTTATCTTCTTGAGCCGACAAGTCTTCTAGGGTTATTGGCCAACTCATTAGGGCTTCTTATTGCTTCTCAGAATATCCTATTCTTGCCATGTTTACACATGGAGGTAAATACCTCCCGCAGCTACCATAATATCAACATCGACCACCTTTTGTAGGATATAATCCATTTTGGGAAGGGTGTAGTGATCCTTGAGCGACAACCTGTTTAGATTTCAGAAATCTACGCACAGTCTTATCTCACCTCTTTTCTTTCTTACAGGCACCAAATTAGCTACCCATTTAGACAATTGCAAAGAAATAATAATCTTAGCATCAAAAAGATTCTTTACCTCCTATTAGCACCCTGTAAATATGCTCGGTTGTCAAAGCAGAGGACAGGGGTATCTGTTTCAACTAGCTTTAGAACTGAGGCACTAGCCTACTCAACTCCGAGAGCTCTCTCTCATGTCAATTAATATTTCTTTGGAAATTGGTGGCTAGATTTCTAGAGTGTTATAAAGTTGATGAAATAATAGAGGTGATATTTTGACTATGGAGTTGAACATGAACAATGCATTTACGAATCATGGGAACTATCAAGAGGAAAAGGCTAAATGAGGCAATGAGTCTGAGTTTAAATTAAAAATTTGCATAGAAACAAAGGAAAAGAGAAACACATAATTGCATCAGAGCATATTTAAATGAATTCTGACCTAATTAAGAAGAGAATCACATGAATTTAAATTGCTAAGTCTAGAGCATCATCAGACGAATTCCAGAGTTTTAAATCGCCAATTTAAAAGAGGAAATTGTGAATGAGATTTCAGAGACACAAGAAATACATACTACGAAAGGAAAATGTAACTCATATCACATCCAATTAGAATATTTTCATAAACAGGTCGACAACTGCTTCTGCATTATATATTCAATTTAGCTCCATGATTTTGTTGAAAAGTCAACAAGAAATGTGTGTCTAATTTATTTTTCCCTTAAATAAATTGGAAAATAAATATTAATCTATTATTTCATAATTACTTTAAAATAGTTAACTGAAATGGAAATTCAGGTAGCTATAGTAAATTTGAGTTCAAAGGTTGACTGGTGGGACATCCAAGTCAAATTAGTTGTAACTAAGTGATTCGAAGTTGTAACAGAGTTGGATGTGTAGTTATGTGAGTTGTGAAGTAGTTTAAATCAGTTAAGTGAGTTAAGCTCAGTTGTACTAGTTGTAACTAAACTTACACTAGTGAGAGATTAGTGAATTAATTATTAATTAATTCACAATCAGTGATCTCACATGCAACTGAATATTTACCAATGTTAACTACATGCATGTCAGATCCAGTGGAGACCTAGTTGAGATAACAGGTGAAAGGGACAGTTTGGATATCAGTTGTGATTTGAGTGAGTGCACTCATGAAACCACACACATAGTGGATGTTCCTGTGAGGAATTCACAACCTAGGCAAGAGGAATTTGAATTCATTTGCAGGTTTTCCATCAGCAGGGATTGTGCAGAGGAGGCAGGTTGTCTGGGAGCAGTAAATTGGCACATGAATTTGTCAATTTTTGCATGACAGTTTGAGACGATTGTATATTGTACTGAGAGCTCTTGGATTAGAGTTTTGTATGAGATTGTTTCATGATCCATGATATAAACATAATATATGATAGTGGGGTTTTTATATTTATTATTTCTCGGTAAAAACATCTATGTTATGTGTGATTGATCTTTCTTCTTGATATTGCAACTGGCGATCGTGTTTTAAATTCCGCAAGAATTTTGTAGAAGCGATTATGTATTTAACAGTGGCATATAATTTTTATATCAGGAGAATCTAGGAAATACATAATTTGTATTGAAATTTCTACATGGTATCAGAGCGCAGAAGATTGCAGGAGTTGAGTTTGTGATTGGATAGAATTCGAATTTGCAGAAATACTTTCTTGGTGCTACAACTAATTCAAGATTGAAATGGATTTAAATGGATTGAGGATAGAGTATGAACTCGAGGGAAGCTCAAACTATATTTCTTGGAAGGACAATATGGAGGCAGTACTTGAAGAGAATGGCTTGAAGGAATTCATTGACAAAGATGTTCCTAAGCCAGATTTTGCAGACGCTGCAAATCTTGATGCATGGAAAAAGAAAGTGGCAAAGGAGAGGAGGATCCTATTGGAGGGAGTACTAGACCACATTGTCTCAAAACTCCATGGGAAAGCCACACCATATGCAATGTGGAAGGATTTGATGGATATATTCCAAAACAATAGCGACCATAGGAAATTGGCACTCAAAGATAAACTTGGGAAGATCAAGATGGAGAAGGGCGACTCCATTCCAAAATATCTCACAAAGTTTGTCCAATGTTGGGATGAGATGGGGAGTGTGGAAATAACAGTGGTTGATGATGATTTGGTGATATTGGTGCTCCTAGGACTTCCTAAGAGTTGGCATAGTTATCAAGACTCTGTCAATGGAAGGGAAAAATTGCTAGTTTGGGAACGACTATGGTCAGATCTAGTGCAGGAGGAGTTTAGGCGGAACACCAGAGATGGATCTTCATCAAATAATGATGATGAAGAGGATTGTGATTTGGATGCTAAGGAAAGTGGAGGGAAGGGGAATAAATTCCATTCAAAATCTGAGTCTAAAGTCAAGAAGCTGGATTTTTCCAAAGTGAAGTGTTTTCATTGTCGCAAACATGGGCATCTCGCTATTAACTATCTGCAGAAGAAGAAGAACAAGAAGGTTGTTGGAGATGCAACTGGTGAGGCCCTTACCTCACAATTTGAACTCGAATTCTCTTTGATCATATGCATGGCTTCAAGTGCATTGGGATCATTGTGGTATTTGGATAGTGGCACTTCCTTCCACATGATGGGAGATAAGGACCTTTTCAGTGACTTGGAGGAGAAAGATCTCAAAATTCATATTGAGATGGGCAACGATGGATGATACCATGCGACTGGCATTGGTACCATTACCTTTCATAGGGATTTAGGTAAACCATTTCAATTTAAAAATGTTATGCATGTTCCAGGTCTAGAGAAAAACCTGGTCTCAGTTGCAATGCTGGAGGATAGAGGCTATGATGTTGTTTTCAGCGATGGAAAATATTTCTTGCGAAATAAAACAATGGGTCAAGTCAAGAATATAGGGATTTGAGTTAAGAATATCTACAAGATGGAGGTAGATGGTTGTGCTGCCATGATGGGAAAGGTAGAAAAAGTGGTGAGCCGGGATGAGGGAAAAATATGGCACACGCGATTGGGCCATCTTCATCATCGAGCCTTGAAAATCATGCAACAAATATCTACTAGACTTCCAATGGGAACACTTGCTCAGTTATATTAGTGCAAGGGTTGCACCATGGGGAAGTATGTAAAGTCCACCTTTCATGAAAAGGAGAACCATGCTTCGGTGATCCTGGAGAGAGTTCACACAAACGTATGTGGACCATTCTCGGTTGCTTCAACAACAAAACATAAGTATTGTGTTATTTTTGTTGATGAATTTTCTTGTAAATGTTGGATCTTCTTCATGCAGAAGAAGGATCAAACATTCTCAAAGTTTTTTGAGTTTAAAGCATTGGTGGAGAAAGAGTTGGGGAAGCAAGTGAAATCTCTGAGGAGCTATAATGGTGGAGAATACATCTCTAACGAATTCAAATACTTCTGTAGCAAAGAAGTAATTCAAAGAGAACTCATAGCACCTCATAACCCACAGCAAAATGGGGTTGTGGAGAGAAAGAACAGAATGATCATGGGTGCAGCATGAGAAATGTTACATGATCAGGGCCTACCAAAGAGTGGAGGAGTATGACTCCATTGTCAAAAAGAGTGCATGGCAAATTGTCCCAAGACCGTTCGACAAATCAGTGGTAGGTTCGAGATGGATCTACAAGGTAAAGCAAGATGATGATGGGAGTGTGGAGAAATACAAGGCCAGGTTTGTGGCTCATGGATTCTCACAAATCGAGGGGATAGATTATGATGAGACCTTTGCACCTATCACAAGGTAATCTTCCATAAGATCCATCCTTTCACTTTCAGCGCAGATGGGCTGGTGCATTCATTAGATGGATGTAAAAACTGTGTTTCTTAATGGGATCGTTGAGGAAGAAGTGTACATTGAGCAGCCAAAAGGTTTTGGTACCTTTGACAGGGATTCTCATGTGTGTAGACTCAAGAGAGAATTGTATGGGCTGAAGCAAGCACCATGTTCTTGGTACACTCAGATAGAAAACTATTTCACTAGACTGGGCTTCACCAAAAGTGAAGCGGATGCAAACCTATACCAAATTGTGGTGGAGGGTAAGATTTTAATTATTCTTCTTTATGTTGATGATTTAATATTGATTGGTGATGAGCAGTTGATACACTCATGCAAGGAGGACCTTACAAAAGAGTTGTAGATGAAGGATTTGGGCCTCCTTCATTATTTCCTTGGATTGGAAATATCGCAGTGAGACGGTGAAATTTTTGTGTCTCAAGGAAAGTATGCAAGGGAGATACTGGGTAAGTTTCACATGGAGGGCTGCAAACCCAAGGATACTCCTCTTCCAAGAAAATGGAGGAAAGAGAATGCTACTTCTGGAGAGTTAGTGGATGCTATTGCCTATCAATAGTTATTGGGTTCGCTAATGTATCTAGTGAACACGAGACCGGAAATTTTATATGCGGTTAACCAGCTGAGTCAAGCGATGGTTAATCCTACCAAGTTCTTTTGGAAAGCAGGTAAGCATATCCTAAGATACCTTAGGAGCACATCTGAGTATGGCTTATGGTACAAATAGACAGATGAGTTGAAGTTTCATGGCTTCACGGATGCAGATTGGGCGAGTAGCCCAATGGACAGAAAGAGAACATTAGGGGGGATCTGTAGTATCGGATCTATAGTTGTTTCTTGGTACAGCAAGAAGAAAATATCTGTGGCACTCAGTTCAGCGGAAGTGGATTACATGGTAGGGAGTCAAGTTGCATGTGAGGCTATTTAGATGAGAAATATATTGGTTGGTTGGTTTGGTTCTCATTTAGATCCAACAGTGATTCATTGTGATAATCAGAGTTGCATCAAACTCTCGATTAATCCTATGTTTCATGATAGATCTAAGCATATAGAGATTTGGTATCATCATATCAGAGATTGTGTGTAGAGGAATATCTTGTTGCTTCAGTACATTCTTACGGAATATCAAGATGCATACATTTTGATGAAGGCGCTCACCAGGAGAAAATTTGAATACCATAGAGACAGGATTTGGGTGAAAGATAATCCCTTTCTTGTTGAGAGGGAGTGTTGAAAAGTCAACAAGAAATGGGTGTCTAATTTACTTTTCCCTTAAATAAATTGGACAATAAATATTAATCTATTATTTCATAATTACTTGAAAATAGTTCACTGAAATGGAAAATTCGTTAGCTATAGGAAATTTGAGTTCAAAGGTTGACTAGTGGGACATCCAAGTAGAATTAGTTGTAACTGAGTGATTCGAAGTTGTAATAGAGTTGGATGTGTAGTTATGTGAGTTGTGAAGTAGATTAACTCAGTTAAGTGAGTTAAGCTCAGTTGTACTAGTTGTAACTAAACTTACACTAGGGAGAGATCAATGAATTAATTATTAATTAATTCACAATCAGTGATCTCACATGCAACTGGAGATTTACCATTGTTAACTACATGAATGTCAAATCCAGTGGAGACCCAATTGAGATAACAGGTGAAAGGGAAAGTTTGGCTATCAGTTGTGATTTGAGTGAGTGCACTCATGCAACCATAGACACAGTGGATGTGCCCATGAGGAATGCGTAGCCTAGGCAAGAGGAATTCGAATTCATTTGCAGGTTTTCCATCAGCAGGGATTGCACAGAGGAGGCAGGATGTCTGGGAGTAGTAAATTGGCACATGAATTTGTCAATTTTTGCATGACAGTGTGAGACAATTGTATATTGTACTGAGAGTTATTGGATTAGAGCTTTGTATGAGATTATTTCATGATCCATGATATAAACATAATATATGATAGTGGGGTTTTTATCTTTATGCTTTCCCGATAAAAAAAATTTTGTTATGTGTGATTGATCTTTCTTCTTGATATTGCAATTGGCGATCGTGTTTTAAATTCCACAAGAATTTTATAGAAGAGATTTTGTATTTAATAGTGGCATATAATTGTTAGATCAGAAGAATATAGGAAATACATAATTTGTATTGAAATTTCTACATGGTATCAGAGCACAGAAGATTGCAGGAGCTGAGTTTGTGATTGGATAGAATTCGAATTTTTGAAATAGACTGAAAAAGATATGAATAAAGTTAATAGGAAACATGTATGCGAAGAAAGAGGCACAATACATCTGACTACTACAATTAGAATCTTTTCATCAAGTTACACGACCTTTGCATTAAGTTTCGATCAAAAAACTTGAATTACATACAATAGTTATCGTCTACCAATTTTTCCAACCAACCTAGATTACATCGAAAAGATGAAATATATAAATGAGGGCACTGCTTGGGCTACCCGTATTTCTAACTGCTAGCCCTAGAACTAGGAAAATGAGTAATATGCGTTAGAGACTCTTCGCATGAAACTTTCCAAAAATAAGAAATAATCATGTCTGTTTACACATGACTATTCAAAAATTTGCCATGAGGATTTGATCACTGGTTAGGTCTTGATATGTGGAAAAGATATGTCAGTTCTTCCCTTCGATCAGATTTCTGAGCGGACAAGTGTCTGTCGGGAAATATTTGTCTTCTATAACAACTTTGATTTCTGTCGCACCCTCATTTGCTGGGAAATGTGTTCAAAAAGTGGTTGGTTGATTGTCACGGATGTTATCCAAAAGGTAGAGTGCTTTAGGGAATCTTGTCTTTCAAAATTGCCAATATTTTCCTTACATTTGTGGATGCAAAAAGGAACACCATCTAAACTATTTTTTCTACGAACTGGCAAGAGTCATGCGGGCTTCCTTCTCGGTCGCCTCACATTCCCTGGAATGCTTTGTCTGCCTTTCCTCTGACAGCCTATGTGCTTCTCGCAGCTCTACAATGGTGTATATTGCCTCTTTGAGTTATCTTTTTAGCCATGCCACATTCCCTTCATGACCTTGCGTTGTTGATGCTTCCATAGTCTTTGTCGCTAACTACCACCTCAACTCCATGTTTTTCTGGTAGAGCTCAGTAATATGCAGTGTTATCGCACAGATTGTAGCTAGGAGTAAAGGCTATAAGGTAGAAGGCCAAACTGACGTAACAGGAACCTATCCCACTCAGTGTCACCACGATGGGTAGGTTCTTTCTCTTTAGGGAGGCTAGGCCCATGGGAGATGTCCTCGATGACTTGGGGTTTTGAAAGGGTAAAGAATAAAAGACAAGGACAAATTTCCCTTTCACAAGTCACCACCCAAAAGATAGTTCCGGCTAAACAGCCAATAATAAAGTAAATCCCCAATGAAGAACACCTTCCTGGAACAAAGCAACATCAAACTAATATGTCCAAGATATATTTCAAAGGGTTAGTACTTCATAAGACTATCTGATAAATGTATATGAGCAATATAGCAATAAATGTTGACGAACTCAATGTTTATTAATAGCAATAAAAGATATGACACTCCACCAATAAATATTGGAACAATGTGGCATTCAAGGTAACCAATCAACACTTTATTCAATTAATGCCTAAACCACCATTCAATTTCTCTTAAAACAAGACGTTGCTGCATCAAAGATGGAATAACCAAAGGTGACGTCAACAACTTAGGGTTAGTAGGTTAGGGTTAGTGTACCTAGGGTGTAAGGTAGGTAGAGAGGTAGTGGGGGGGCCTAGAGGGCCCATAGTGATAATAGTGGAGGTCATTCAATGTAAGGTGGACTAGGTCCACTATATTATTAAATAAGGCCCACTATGGTAGTTAGAT
>JZKD02S1696335.1:1023944-1042490 GCA_000966675.3 Picea glauca
TTATAAATACATGTAAGAAAATAAGACTACAACCATTCAATCAAGAAGTTTTGCAGAAAAATACTTACAATTCATCAAGAAATAACCATGCAAACCCTAGTTGTAACACCTTCCTTCAAGACAAACACCATAAAATTCCAAGAAATGTCTTCCTTCAACAAGTGTGCCTCACTAAACCAGCAAAAATACCCAAGTAGGGCGCTAAAAATCAGACCTCACTAATGAGTGAGTGATGAATCATGATAAAATGAGGCTAAAACTCCTCAATATATAGTGTATCAATGAACTAATTTACTTTTTAGGTCATAAAATGGTCGATAAGGCCAGAATATCAAAAGTAATATTGTTTTACATTAAATGTTCATTTTAAAACCCTAACTGAGAAAAAGTAAAACGTCAAGCCCCATTGAGGGAGACGTTAGCCCCTTTTACGGAAAATGCAGCACCAAAGAGAAAAACGTTATCCCTCTTTGGGCCTCCCAATCATGCCACATGTTCCAACTTCCTTGTCAAACTGTCACACACTCAAGGTGATGTAATGAGCTCCTAGGTGATGTCCTGGGCCATCCAGAGAAAACATTTCACTGGAAGTGGGTCAATCCCCCTAGGTCGGGCTCTACCAAAGTGCCTCTGATGAAATTCCCTCTTCTTCTTTGGTGAAAAACTCTGATCAACCACCGTCCTATCTCTACCCCCTGATGGGGTCTCAGCATCCATCTGGTGGGCTCTTCATCCCCATGGAGGTTTGAACTGATCATCTCGCCATATGTACCGATCCAAATGGTACCTGTTTGTCGAGCATGGTCCTGTACATCAAAAGATACGCCCTCCATGGGATCATTAGTCACAGGGATCATAGAAATGTCAATCACATCTCATCATTAATATTATTAAACATATGCATAAAAACCCTAATACATCGGTCAATATCTTAAATACATTACAAAAATCTACAATACAAGATCAGAGAAAAAGACAAGATGTCCTATTGGGCTAGTATCCACAAGAAAAGGGAAGTCTCCGGGAAGGTTTCATCCAAGCCATGTGAGTGAGGTGATGTCGCCAGGAGATGTCCAGACATGTGGGTGAATGTAGAGCCAGGGATGCATAGTGTTATCTATGGGTGCCTTTGTAGAAGGCGAGTTGTACCTGTCATGGATGCAATTTTTCCAAGCCTGTTCTTTCCTTTATTATTTTCTTTTATTTTCTTCTTCTTCTTCTTTTTCTTTTTATTCAAGGGCTAACCAGAGGACACTGCCTTGGCATGGTGACCAGAGATGACAATGTTACCCACAAGTACTTCCGCAGAGATGAGAAGGTTGGATCGTGATGAGACCCCCTTTCCCTTGGCCATGCAACCAAAGGTCACTACCCTGGCGTGGTAACCAAATGGTGGCAATGTCATACTATTAGGTACCCATGAACCTAATAGGTTGTCTCGTGATGAGACCCCCTATCCTCTTGACTAGGTCTTGTTTGTTATTTTTTGGGTCCCTCTTGTTTCTTGCTGAGAGGATTTTTATTTCCTTCTCGGGGATCCCTGGGCGAAGCATCTCGAGGTTTTATTTTAGGATTTTATCTTTTACCAATTATTTTTACCTTCTGGGCCTTTAGCCCCTTCTTCCCACGAGATAAGGTGCAATCCTACAAATAGGTCAACCCAATGCCCGGACAAGGGGAATGGGACAAATGAGTGGGAGATAAGATGAAACAGTGGTGCTATGATGGGACCGGACATTGGCTTTTCAAAAATCCCTCTGGTGGAAAACCAAAACCTATGGGCATAGGCTTGTTAGGGCATCCTGTCAATCTCCCCAAGCATGGTCAAGTGGGATAATGTAAGATCCAAGCAGTTTTTAGAGGTAAAAGGAATCAAATGCATATATTTAAAGGTTTCAATGATCAAAAGTGACACATACCATGATACCTGGACCAATTACCTCATGGAGAAAGAACCTCTTCTGATACAGGACCAAGCCGATGGTGATGGATGTTGTTACTACTGAAAAGATAAAGCTGATGGAAGAAGAAAAGGATGGGACCTCCAGGGCCATGCTCAGGTCAATCCTTCTCTCGGTACTCCATGTCTAGGTCCTGTGGGCCTCGAGACATGATCTCCTAGTTATCCCTAAAAATCGGGGATAACATCTGGCTCCAACTCAGGGACATGTGCTCATCGTAGAGCGCATGAGAACCTCAACACCTTTGGCATAACCTGCATACCTATTCAATATCGATATGGGCATCAGTAACTAAAATGGGGCGGTAATGACACCCGAGCATACATAGATACATATAAAAACTGAAAGAAAACAATCAACAATGCAAATGTGAAAGCAACTAACATGAAATGCAAATGGTATAATACACGAAAAATGCCTACTTACCTACACTTACCTGTGAAATCAGGTTCCCCCACCTTGGTGGGGTTTGAGGAGGTGCCTGTTGATAGGTAATGGGTGCCTTCTTCCCTCTAGAGTGGATAGATAATATGAGTCATTAACTGATTCCATTCCAACTTTGAAGGGTTCGAGCCATGACTGAGTGCTTCCTTTTACATTAGTTGGCTCTTCTTTCTGGGTATCCCACATCCATACCATGTCTCCCTCCTTGTACTTTCTGACTTTGTATTTGGTCGTTCCTTGGAAAACCCTAGTGTATTGTACTGAGGGAGGGAGGTGGGCTTCTACTATAAAAACTTCATGTTGAGACGGGTGGATTTGTATGTCATCTTCATGTTTCTTTAATATCTTCACTGTCCCAATTTCTTTTTTTTGAATTCATCAAGGAGTTGTTGGTATTCTTCTTTCTTGGGCCATTCGATCTGATCAAAGTCCTCCTCTATTGCAAAGGGAATATCTTCTAGAGAATAATTTTGAAGAGTTTGTATCATCTCATTTTTTGCTTTGTCATTATTTACGGGGTGAGTAATACCTTCACATGGTCCCCATTTATTGGCACATTGAGGAGACGACCTACCGTTCCATTTTTCAAAGGCAATTGCAAGAATGTGAGGTCCATCTCAAGGGTTCCACCTAACATTGCACCAAACTTCCTAGATAACAACATTTCCCACACATCTAGGACATCAACTACCACAATGTCAATGTGGACCATCTTCTCTGGGTACTCCTTTAGGTGAACTTCAACATTCTCAACCACCCTATGTGTGGATATGGCTTTAGATTCGAAACCACATACATTTCTATAAGGCCGTGTGACCTTCAAACCCACTTGTCGCATGACTTTGAGTGACATCATGTTGGCACCAACACCTGTATCTAACATGCAATTGTTGAGGTTCTTGTCGTGCATTGCCAATGTCATGAAGAAAGGAGGGTTTTCTCCATATTGGACCTTGAAGTGATCAACTTGCAACATAATAGGGGGGTCCATAGGCTCATCTGATCCCAAAAATAAAGTGTCAAATCGTTCCTTGATGGATGGGATCTTGATTACTTCTCTTAGGGGGACGTTTACATGCATTTTTAATAATGCCCCTTCGAAGTAAAATTTCAGGTCAACCTTGCCAGCCTTGGATTTCTTGGGAAGAAGCATTTCCAGGGGTGGGGGATTTGCCTGATCAGCAGCGGGTTGTTTCAAATTCTTTCTTCTGTACACCTGAAATTCTTGTTTCTTTAGATTTTTTCTTGATTCTTGATCCATGTTGTTTATTACCACCATACTTACTGATCTGGATGCTTCTTTCATGGCTTCCTGATGTTTTGCATCTGTGGTATTTATCTGAGGAAACTCCATGAAGAAATCCATGTTATTGACTTGTTGATGGCCACTATTGTAGGGGCACTCATGCTCCCAATGTGCTTCACTGCATTCTAGGCACCAAGGATTTTCATCAACAACATTTGTAGTGGCCAAAGTGTTTGGAACTTCATGCTCATTCTTCGGTTTATAAAATTGGCCCCCTTTCTGGAATTGTCCTTTGTACGGGACCCTGGGTGCCTAGGTCTGAGATATTTCCAACTTGACGATCTTGTTTATCATTTCCTCTTGATTTTTTATGATACCATCCATAGAGGATTGTATCTTAGTGATACTGATACATAGATCTGAAGTAGGCTCAACATTGTAATCTATCTTTGGTTTAGTGTCTATCCTCCCCCTTGGGTTAGCAAAAGGCTCAATCTTGGATGAAAGGAGGTTTCCCTCTATTTTAGTAGTGAGCTCTTGGGATTCTTGAATGGACTGGGGGTTTTTGTCTCTAAGAAGATACCTTAGTTGGCCATTGAAATATCTGGTGTAAACATGGACGAGGTAGTCATCTTTCAAATGATGGCTTGCGGGAATTGTTTGCAGTAAAGTCTCGAATCTGGTATGGAACTCCCGAATGGAATCATTTTCGTATTTGGTAAGGTTATTCAATCGTGTGAGAAACATATTAGGGTCTTCTTTGACACTCCATCTTTTGAGAAAGGCCTCTTCAATTCTATCCATGGTTTTGATGCTTCCATCGAGAAGGCTTAGGTACCAACGCCTTGAGGCATCATAAAGAGTAGCGGAGAACAACTTCATGACTAGATCTTCAGCATCATCACTAATGGGGTGAAGCTGAAAGAATGCCCAAAATTTTCTCATATGCTCTTCGGCACTAATTGCATCAGTACTGGTAAATTTAGGCAAACACTTCTCATACTTGGGTGGAATTTTCCTAGGGTAGCCTGGTATGGCTGACATGTCTAATGGCTTGAAAAGAGTATATGACCATTGTCTTTGATTGTTGGTTGGGTTCGTTGTAGCGGTATGAGAGCTAGAAATGATTCCTAAAGGAAGGCTCTTCCCGAAAAGTGATTTGACAATAGGAGATTTCTTGGGAGGATTCCCTCTGAAAGACAAAGGAGGATTTATTGAACCTCTTTTTAGTTTGTGGAGTCGCCAGATAGTTTACTTGAAACTATCAAAGAAAAGGGAAAACACCCTAGTGGAGTCACTAGGTAAGATTGTAAGATAAGGCTCTTGAGGCAAGGCTTACCGAAAAGGTTTGTTGTTTGAGGAGACTTGACTTAGTGTTCCCTGGCAACAGGGCCAAAATGTTATCGCATAGTTTGTAGCTAGGAGTAAAGGCTACAAGGTAAAAGTCCAAGCTAGCGTAACAGGAACCTATCCCACCCAATGTCACCACGATGGGTAGGTTATTTCTCTTTAGGGAGGCTAGGCCCAGGGGAGACTTCCCCGGTGACTTGGGGTTTTGAAATGGCAAGGAATAAAAGACAAGGACAAATTTCCCTTTCATAAGTCACCACCCAAAAGATAGTCCCGGCTAAACAACCAATAATAAAGTAAATCCCCAATGAAGAACACCTTCCTGGAACAAAGCAACAACAAACTAATATGTGCAAGATATATTTCAAAGGGTTAGTACTTCATAAGACTATCTGATAAATGTACATGAGCAATATAGGAATAAATGCCGACGAAGTCAATGTTTATTAATAGCAATAAAAGATATGACACTCCACCAATAAATATTGGAACAATATGGCATTCAAGGTAACCAATCAACACTTTATTCACTTAATGCCTAAACCACCATCCAATTTCTCTTAAAACAAGACATTGCTGCATCAAAGATGGAATAACCAAAGGTGACGTCAACAACTTAGGGTTAGTAGGTTAGGGTTAGTGTAGTTAGGATTTCAATTCAAAAAAAGGTTTCAGAGTGTTTTATATCCAATTCTACTTCAATGTTGGAGGTCTAGGATCAATGCCTTGGGGTTAATGGAGTCAATTTAGTAGAGGATACAAGGGTTGAAGGAGGATGGCTAAGGACTAGAGGGAAGAGTTTTGAAGTGCTACTATGGCAAGGCCTTAGAATCAAATCTCTAGGGGAGAGAGGCTCACTCTGGTGTTGCTAAAGTAAGGCCTCATGCTCTCTCCTCCTTCCTTAGGTTGACTTGGCAAAACGACTAGCATGAAAGATAAATCAAGACAAGAGACTGCAATGAGGGAGAGTATTTCTACAGCAAGGCTCTATCATCAAACCCTAGAAGAAAAATGTCCCAAGGTGTAGATAACCTAGGCCTGGGACATCTCCTCCTTCTTGATCTCTGGAAAGTACGGCTAGCTCAAGGAGAAGAAGAAATGAGAGTGTAGTTATGGCTAGGCTCTTTCTTCCTTCCTCAATGGCTGAAAATTTCTCTATTAGGGGGCATGAGACAAGGACCTACTTGTGTGCTTTTCACCTAGGGTTTTGATTCAGAAAATTATAAATACATGTAAGAAAATAAGACTACAACCATTCAATCAAGAATTTTTGCAGAAAAATACTTACAATTCATCAAGAAATAACCATGCAAACCCTAGTTGTAACACCTTCCTTCAAGACAAACACCATAAAATGCCAAGAAATTCCTTCCTTCAACAAGTGCGCCTCACTAAACTAGAAAAAATACCCAAGTAGGGCGCTAAAAATGAGACCTCACTAATGAGTGAGTGATGAATCATGATAAAATGAGGCTAAAACTCCTCAATATATAGTGTATCAATGACCTAATTTACTTTTTAGGTCATAAATGGCCGACAAGGCCAGAATATCAAAAGTAATATTGTTTTACATTAAATGTTCATTTTAAAACCCTAACTGATAAAAAGTAAGACGTCAAGCCCCACTGAGGGAGACGTTAGCCCCTTTTAGGGAAAATGCAGTACCAAAGAGCAAAACGTTAGCCCTCTTTGGGCCTCCCAATCATGCCACACGTGCCAATTGCCTTGTCAAACTGTCAAACACTCAAGGTGATGTCATGAGCTCCTAGGTGACGTCCAGGGCCATCCAGGTCAAATGTTTCACTAGAACTGGGTCAATCCCCCTAGGCTGGGCTCTGCCAAAGTGCCTCTGATGAAATGTCCTCTTCTTCTCCGGTGCAAAACTATGATCAACCATCGTCCTATCTCTTCCCCCCGATGGGGTCTCAGCATCCATCTGGTGGGCTCTTCAGCCCCATGGAGGTCCAAACTGATCATCTCCCCATGTGTACCGGTCTAAATTGTACCTTTCCGTCGGGCATGGTCCTGCACATCAAAAGTTATGCCCTCCATGGGCTCATTAGTCACAGGGATCATAGCAATGTCAATCACATATAATCATTAATATTATTAAACACATGCATAAAAACCCTGATACATCGATCAATAGCTCAAAGACATTACAAAAACCTACAATACAAGATCAGAGAAAAAGGCAAGACGTCCTATTGGCCTAGTATCCACAAGAAAAGGGAAGTCTCCAGGAAGTTTTCATCCAATCCATGTGAGTGAGGTGATGTGACCAGGGGATGTCTAGACATGTGGGTGAAGTGAGAGCTAGGGATGCATAGTGTTATTTGTGGGTGCCTTTGTAGAAGGTGAGTTGTACCTGTCATGGATGCAATTTTTCCAAGCTTGTTCTTTCTTTTATTGTTTTCTTTTATTTTCTTTATTTTCTTCTTTTTATTTTTATTCAAGGGCTAACCAGAGCACACTGCCTTAGCATGGTGACCAGAGATGACAGTGTTACCCACAAGTACTTTCACAGAGATGAGAAGGTTGGCTCATGATGAGACCCCCTTTTCCTTGGCCATGCAACCAAAGGTCACTGCCCTGGTGTGGTAATTAGATGGTGGCAATGTCATACTGTTAGGTACCCATGAACCTAATAGGTTGGCTCATGATGAGACCCTCTATCCTCTTGACTAGGTCTTATTTGTTATTTTCCAGGTCCTTCTTGTTTCTTACTGAGAGGCTTTTTATTTCCTTCTCGGGGATCTCTGGGTGAAGCATCTCGATGTTTTATTTTAGGCTTTTATCTTTTACCAGCTGATTTTACCTTCTGGGCCTTTAGCCCCTTCTTCCCATGAGATAAGGTGCAATCCTACAAACAAGTCAACCTAATGCCTGAACAAGGGGAATGGGACAAATGAACGGGAGATAAGATGAAACAATGGTGCTATGATGGGAGTGGACAATGTCTTTTCAAAAATCCCCCTGGTGGCAAACCAAAACCTATGGGCACAAGATTGTTAAGGAACCCTGTCAATCTCCCCAAGCATGGTCAAGTGGGATAATGTAAGATCCAAGTAGTTGTTAGAGGTAAAAGGAATCAGATGCATATATTTAAAGGTTTCAATGATCAAAATTGACACATACCATGATACATGGACCAATTACCTCATGGAGCAAGAACCTCTTCTGATACAGGACCAAGCTGATGGTGATGGATGTTGTTGTTGATGACAAGATAAAGCTGATGGAAGAAGAAAAGGATCAGCCCTCCAGGGCCATGCTCAGGTCAATCCTGCTCTCAGTACTCCATGTCTAGGACCTGTGGGCCTCGAGACATGATCTCCTAGTTATCCTTAAAAATCGGGGATAACAACTAGCTTTTCCTTCTTTAATTGTTGAAAAAGCTCTTGATCATTTGCTCCTGTGGTATCCATTTCCCTTTTTCTTCTCCTTTTTTTGTGGCTCGATCCTCTAGAAATCTCCATCCAAATGGCACCCATGAGTAGTTCTTCGACCACCGATTTGGCATGCGGCTCTTCTGCAACTTGGGCCCCCACAACTTTCTTATTCTTCCTTGGCCTGCCCCTTCTCACAGGTAATATATTCTGGGGAGATGGGGATTCTATTGTCCTTCCTCCCTATGCAAGTCCTTCCTCTTTAGGTTTCGTGTGATTCGATATGATCGTCTCTGTGGGTAAAGGAATAACTCCTTTCACATCCTTGGGAATGCCTGCTACAGTTGAGAATGACTCCCAATCATTTTTGGGCTTGGACCTGGCCATTTTGCTGCTCCATGTGCCTTTCCTTATGATTTGGGAGTTCGCCATGGTGCGACCGGTATGTATTGTGTACACATTGTATCCGACGAATGCACAGGGAGGAAGTTTTTATCAACCTGGACTAGCAGGGGGGAATCAAAAACCGAGTGCAGACCTGGTTTCGTGACTGAAATGGGTGCCAAGAATCTGAGATATATAACAAGTCGAGAAAAATTAGGAATTGTGCAGAAGAACAATTAATTCATGGTGACGATATGTTTTGAATTGAATTGCAGATTTTCGATGTTACATCCCCGTCTGTAGAATATAGACGATAAGGTTCGTAGGGTATGCAGGATACGAACGTTGCAATTTTTCACCCCATCGACCTTCATGATGAACTAATAATAGCTATTGCAATTTCCGATGTGACTTCCATTAACTACTTGACTCAACCTGGGGCACATAGAGGTTGATTTCTTAACAAGACTCAACTCTTGGAAAATACATACCCATACTACTTATGCATGTTTCGACTCTGACATCCCTTCCCCTTTCCAAGGTCCAACTAGCCACTTGTTGACCTTGACCTCACGGTGTTACATACCTGACTTAACATGTTTGGGTGCATGGGCCATACCCCGACTAAAACTGACTATAAATGGAAAGAAAAATGGTGGCGCTAATATCTGGCTCCAACGGGGATGCTATCCTCCCCGCGAGGTAGCAAAGAAAAGTAGACCAGGTGCCTGACCATTGGGCTTTATTCGACCTTCAGACACTGAGAAAGGAAAAATGACAGACAGAAAACAAACTAAACCTATTGACGCAGCTTCTTAAAAATTCATCATAAACTTAGGGCCTTCACTTCAGACTTCAATTTTCTACTGACCTACTGACTCAACGCAAAAAATAAAACGACTATTTACAATGACATGACTCAAACGGATTTTATTTCATCAGATAATGTTTGAGGAACCTGTCATTAATAGGTCCCCAACCAAAACATTCTCCATTTAATCCTTCTAGGAAATAAGCATTTCCCCTGCAATAATCGTTGATTTTGAATAGCCCCGTCCAAAGATGGTCAAACTTTTAATTTTTTCCTTTTTCCTCGTTTCTTGCATCCCATATCAACACTAGATCACCGAACCAGAAATCCTCTAGCTTAGAACGCTTATGGAAATATTTCTTCATCCTCTCCTGATGGAGCTGCGACCGATTATACACATATTCCCTCATCTGCTATGTGTGAACCAACTGGTTTATTCTTCTCTGTGCATCATTCGGCTTGGCCTCCTATTCTTGCAACAACTTTCTGATGGGAAGCCCTAGTAAAGTAGGGAATATTTTGTCTACGCTGTAAACGATCTGAAAAGGAAACATGGATATAGACTTATTGGTGGTAACCCGATCTGCCCACAACGCGTAGATAAGATTTTTATGCCAGGCTTTATTGTTGTCTTGCAGGAGTCTTTTGATGATCCTAGTTAGGCTCTTATTCGAGGATTCTGCTAATACATTTCCTTGTGGATAATATGTCGTAGAATGCCCCAAGGTTATATTATAATCTTGACAAAAAATTTCCATCCTCTTAGACTTGAATGCGGTTGCATTGTTTGTTATGATTTTGAGGGGACATTCGAACCTCGACAGAATGTTTGTCTCCAGGAATTGGATGATGACTACATCGGTATCCTTCTTTGTGGGGATTGCCTCATTCCATTTCGTGAAATAGTTGGTGGCCATGAGTATCCATTTGTGTTGAGAAAAAGATGGCGGATTTATTTCTCCTATGAAATCTATACCACACTTCATGAAAGGTGCTTCGATTGAGATCGAATTTAGTGGCAAGGGTTGCATTTTTCTTCTACCTTCGAAGATATGACACTGGTGGCAGTTGGACACCTCTTTATACACATCAGTGAATATTGTAGGCCAGTAGTACCCTACCCTCAGGATTTTTTGCATGGTGCTTTTCCAGTAGTGGTGTCCTCTACAGTCACCCTTTTGAAATTCTTGTATGGCCCGCTTCGTGTCATCTTCCAGCAAACAACTCAGCAGTATTCCCCCAGGGTCTTTCTAGTAAAGTGAATTGTCCAGGATGCACAAATTGACCTCTTTAAGCTTGAGGAATATGGACTTAGTCTTACTTATTCCCAGAGCAGCCTAGAGATTCTCCAATACATAAATGATGTTTGCATACAATGAAGAATCAATGAAATTTTGAGACACCTACGCAGTTTTTTCTTCTTGAGGGAATTCTGACAGATCAACGATGAAATTCATTCCTACAACATCGCAGTCTAACCATGCCATTAACTTCACAAGGCCCTGGCCCTTTATTATCTTCTCAGGCTTGATATCAAGATTGTATTCTAGAATGGCCACTATCCACTTGCCCCTCCTTCCTTCTGGGTCGGTTTGAGTCGGGATGTCCTTTACTGAGTTGTTGGGCACATAAGCGATGACATGGGAGTGCAATATGTATGTCCTGAACTTTTTCAAACCTTTGACTAAGTCGTACACCTATTTTTCCATAATGTCATACCTTAGTGGAGCATCGCACAGCTTCTAGATGAAATAAGCTATGAGCTTCTCGAAGTCTTTCTTGTCCTTCTGTAACAGTACGTCGGAAATAGTGTGTTCTGAGGCGAATGAAAACAGGATGAAATCCTTCGTAAAGTTTGGGTTGGCTAACACAACAGATTTAGTCATTTCCACTTTGATATATTCAAAATAATTCTTGGCCTCCAGGTTCCAGTTGATCTCGTTTCCCTTCCTGAGCATGCACTTTATTTGATTTATGATTTTGGCCAAGTTCGGGATGAATATCCACAGAAAGTTCACTTTTCCCAGGAAGGATTGCACCTCCTTTTTACTGCGTCGGGTGTCGATATTCAGGATCTCTTCAACCCGTTTGGGGTTTCTCTTAATGCCTTCCTTGGAGATAATGTGTCCTAACATATTCCCCTCTTCCACCCCAAAATGCGATTTCTTTCGATTTAGAGATATGTCGAACTTCCTTCACTTATGGAATACTTTCTTTAGGTGCTTGAGGTGTTGCTTGTCGGAGGTAGAGTATATCATGATGTCATACAAATAGATTACAATGAACTTGTCCATTTCGTTGGTGAATGCTATATCCATTACCCTCTGGAACGTGGCTCCAGCATTCATCAGGTCGAAATTCATATTGGTGTACATGAATGTTCCCCATGGGGTCATGAAAGTTGTTTTCTCTCTGTCATCTTGGTGGACCAAGATCTGGTTATACCCTGAGAATCCATCTAGCATGGACATCTTCTGGGACCCAACCCACCTTTTGCAGGATATAGTCCATTTTGGGAAGGGGGTAGTGATCCTTGAGAGACACCCTGTTTAGATTTCGGAAATCTACGCATAGTCTTATCTCACCACTTTTCTTTCTTACGGACATCAAATTAGCTACCCATTTAGAGAATCTCAAAGAAACAATAATCTTAGCATCGAAAAGATTATTTACCTCATGTTAGCACCCTATAAATCTGCTCAGTTGTCAAAGCAGAGGACAGGGGTAACTATTTCAACCAGATTTAGAGCTGAGGCACTAGCCTGCTCAACTCAGAGAGGGATCTCTCATGTCACTTAATATTTCTTTGGAATTCAGTGGCTATATTTGTCGAGTGTTATAAATTTGTTGAAAGAATAGACATGATATTTGGGCTATGGATTATGTTGAAAAGTCAACAATAAATGTGTGTCTAATTTATTTTTCCCTTAAATTAATTGGACAATAAATATTAATCTATTATTTCATAATTACTTGAAAATAGTTAACTGAAATGGAAAATCAGTTATCTATAGGAAATTTGAGTTCAAAGGTTGACTGGTGGGACATCCAAGTCGAATTAGTTTTAACTGAGTGATTCAAAGTTATAACAGGGTTGGATGTGTAGTTATGTGAGTTGTGAAGTAGTTTAACTCAGTTAAGTGAGTTAAGCTCAGTTGTACTAGTTGTAACTGAACTTCAACTAGTGAGAGATCAGTGAATTAATTATTTATTAATTCACAATCAGTGATCTCACATGCAACTTAAGATTTACCACTGCTAACTACATGCATGTCAGATCCAGTGGAGACCCAGTTGAGATAACAGGTGAAAGGGACAATTTGGATATCAGTTGTGATTTGAGTGAGTGCACTCATGAAACCACACACACAGTGGATGTTCTTGTGAGGAATGCACAACCTAGGCAAGAGGAATTTGAATTCATTTGCAGGTTTTCCATCAGCAGGGATTGTGCAGAGGAGGTAGGTTGTCTGGGAGCAGTAAATTGGCACATGAATTTGTCAATTTTTGCATGACATTTTGAGACGATTGTATATTGTACTGAGAGCTCTTGGATTAGAGTTTTGTATGAGATTGTTTCATGATCCATGATATAAAAATAATATATGATAGTGGTGTTTTAATCTTTATGCTTTCCCGGTAAAAACATATGTGTTATGTGTGATTGATCCTTATTTATGATATTGTGATTGGCGATTGTGTTTTAAATTTTGAAAGAATTTTGTAGAAGCGATTATGTATTTAACAGTGGCATATAATAGTTACATCAGGAGAATCCAAGAAATACATCATTTGTATTGAAATTTCTACATATTTTACAAAATCCTCCTGCTACGAGGGCATGGCCCTCTTTATCTCATGCTTTCTATATCATCGTGATGATATATATAGAGAGGATTTACTCATAGGCTTCAAAATGATTAAACTCCCCCATAATTCTAAAGATAGAGGTTAGTTAAAAAAAAGGAGTAATGTATAACAACAGTTGTCCTACTTTAAAGGGATCGGTACGAACAGGTCTGACATATTTGAGGCTTTTTCTCTGAACGCCATATGTCCAAAATTTGTTGGAACGTACTCAATTCTACCTGAGAATTTATTCCAGCTTGGCAATTTCTTCCTTTAGAGTGCTCAATCAGACTGGTTGATTTTCCCCAACACTCTCAACCACCTCAACTCTGATTTCTACATTCTGTCATTTGCCTTGCTTCTTCTTCACTTCTCACTTGTAGAGTTTGTCCACGTGTCCATTGATGATTATATTCCTCATGACAGGATTTATTCTAGGCTCTGATTCTAGTTTTGTCGCAAGGTCAGTATGGAATTTGGTTGCTAATATCTGTGCAATCGACTTTTCTTTCTTACTCATTGATAAACATTCCATGCTAGTTGAAAACCCTATTTCACTGGATATTGTTTGATTGGCTTTGTCCATGTCTTCCAATTTTGAAGAGAACACAATTTTTGTTTTCCTTAACTCTACAAAAATCAGGAAGTCGTTCTAGTTTGAGATTACTCTACTTATGAATGAAACGATGATTTCTCGGAGAAGAATAATGCCACCCATATTTTGAAGATCGATAGTCATTGAGTTCTAATCATGAATTACTTACAAGATTACTTGTAGGTACGTTGGTTTATCACGCTTTACCAATCTATTTTGAATGATGAGCCTTTGAGTTAGTTATCTAGCAGCGTTCACCTAGCATTGCACAGACGTGAAGTACCTGAACGAGTGGCATGAGGTGATTTGACCAGCCGTCACCTTCCCCACACGAATTGTTGATTTGACATATTTAAATGACATTAGAACACATGACATCGGGGGTTTTGGGAAAATAGTTTTAGGAAGACCTGTTTTCGCCCTAATTACCTCTAAGGGCACCACACATCCACAAATGAAACCACAGTAGTTTTCCCTGGCCTTCCTTCACATAATTAAACTTCATGCTATTTCACCGCCCGATACGGGTCTCGGTCATTGATCTGGGTCGTTTCAAAATTTACAATCTATTGGATCCTTTCTTTTACGCTCCCGCTATATTTGTCTACATGTCGCTATATGTGACCTATTCCTCCAAATCATGCCATGTCTCTACATCGCTTTAGTTTCCCGCTAAATCTAAAACTCAGAATTTATGTATAATTGTTATGGTGATAACATAGGCTCCAATTGGGGATGCTATCCTCCCTGTGAGGTAGCAAAGAACTGTAGACCCGGTGACTTCTTCGTTGGTCCTCTTTCAAAACATGTGCATGTATCTTGTTACATCTTGGATACTGAACGTCAAATTTTAAAACCGGACTTTGCAAACTGCTCTCAACTAGATGCTGAAAAAATACCACTAGGATCTAACTGTACATACTACTGAAACAATGCTTGACCAACAATCTTATTTGCACACTCCTACCTATCCTAACTACTGAAAAGGACTGTCAATCAAGTGAAATCATAATTCCAATGTATCCATGACAACATTCTATCCACTGTTTGTTTTCTTTGCACTTGCTTGTTCCAAATATTTTTTGCTAATATTTCGTTCAAAATTTCACCCATAAGTCCAATTATTAAAAAATTAAAATCACCTGGACTGTTCACTTCCTCCAACAGGACCGCAAATAGTTCTTCTAACATATGCACAAAAAAACTATCATGTTTCACTCCTTCCACTGCATTTTCCTTTTTAGGTGATTTAACTTGTTGAAATTGACAGATTCGCTGAGAAGTATGGTAGTAAGAATTTCTTGATTCATAAGGAAACCATGGTTGGAGATCATAGTCTGGTGTAAAAAGACTCATATTCTGGAGAACTTTGTAGATTCTGATTGTAAACCTTTTCCATATAATGTGTCTTGGGATCATGAATCATATGAAAGAATGTTTCCTTTTCACGAGCCAACAAAGAAGAGCAAGCTTCCTTCACAAGTTTTTTTTCGCCACTTAGAGTCTCCATAGATGCAGTTCAAAATATTCATCCATTTCTAGGACGCTTAGAAAGAGGATCACCGCGTCAATTTCAAGGGAAGAAAGACAACTTTGAAACACTTGGTATTGTTGTACATTAGTTTCAGGAGAAGGAAAATGACCTTTAACAACAATTTCTTGATCAATTTATTCGTTTTCAATATGGTGGTTAAGCACAGGTTGCAACTCTGAATTGCAATACATTTTCAAGTAATGATCATTTAATTCATGTGAATGTCATTGGTCTTCCTCAATGATAACAATCTTCTCATGTAAAACAGTACCACTGTGAATACAGTCAGAACTCCCTGTTTTCTCTGGTATATCATGATTTTCTTTCAACCATTCAAAGGAAGAAAAACATAATGGAAGAGAGATTTTATTTGTAAGTCCACTGCTTTCTTCAAATTCAACATCATGCCTGGATGCTTTCTGATTTGAAACATAATAGACATTTTGTTTCAACAGTTCGAAAGAGGAAAAACATAATGGCAAACTTTCTTCATTTTCTTCACTGTTGTCATATGCACATTTTCCAACTTCTTTGGATTGATAAACACACTTATTTCTAGGTTTGTCTTCGACCAATGGATGCAAATTTGTAATGACAAGACCTTCTATGTAATAAGTACCAGGGTTACCAAACACGTGAGAAATTTATGCAATTTCTTGTCAACTTTTTTCAGTGAATCAGTGTGATTTGGCATCAACACACATTCCCTTGCTTCAATGATTGTCTTATAAATTTCTTTTAACAATTTAAATGCAGAAAAGCATAAAGGCAAAGAATTCCCTTCAGCTAATTCCATACTTTCTTCTTTGCAACTGTGATATGTAGGTTGATTTCTCTCATTACACTGTTGAAAAGGAACATTTTCTGATAGAGAACATGCAGTTGGTTGTTCTAGGGAGTCAACATCATAATCGTCATCATATTCATCATATATAGGTAAATCAGCAATATATGCAATGTCATCTAACAAGAACAAACTTGGAACATCAACCTGTTCTTCAAAAAACTGATTTGCAAACTCATCTTCTTGATTGTCTACAAATGAATACATAAAACAATCAACCCATTGCTTATCATGGGATGGATCAAAAGCTAAATCAACACCTCCTCTTTCAACAAGTGGAATATAATTGTTTGCAGAATCATTGGAATTAAAAACTTCAAGAGGGCATATGATATTATTAACTCTCTTCTCAAGATTCAAATCAACTGTTTTTTGTTCATATTCATTTTCATTTTCTTTCACATCTAACTCCTCATTTCGAATTTGTTTACATGCTTGGATATTGTGTTGAAACTCCTGAGCATCATTAAACATTTTTTTAGGGTCCTAACCCGCACATAAGTAGAACAATATATTCAGATGTAATAAAGGTCAATATTAATAAGGCCTTCCAATAAAATAGAATAAGGCGGATGTAAGAAGACCTAATCAAATCTTCTGCTTCTAGAAGGATCTTCTTCTAGATGTCATCTTCACTGTTGTACTTGCCATCAATGACAAGCATATGCTACCTGTTAAACATTTGCCAACACATATTTAGTATAAATAGGAGTCGCGGGTATGAGAAACCTAGCTTGGATATTATTGTAATAGAGCTTTGCTCAACTGGAGGTTGCCCCCTCAAAGAGGCCCGTGAACATTGCTTTCAGATTCAATGTGTTATTCTTGTTGTTATTCTTATATCATTTTAGTGCTCTTGTGGTGAATGTTCTGGTTATATTGTTGTTATTCTGTCATTTCTAGCATTTTATTTATGTTCTACATACATTTTATATATGGTATATTACAAGTGGTATCAGAGCACTTTCCTCGGCAGAAAGTGTGGGTTAAATTTTTTTTCAGGGTAGAGACGTATTACGGTGCCTTTAAACCATAGAGATCTATCGTTACGCACATAAACCCATGGTTGAGGGATTCATACATGCAAGAAATACAACTGGAACTTAAGAGCACGTATGTTGGCCACCCTTGTAACCCCTATTGGTACCCCTTTGAGTGGTAGCGCATCAGACAACACCTGTGTACGGATCTGCCTAGATTACCTAAATCCCTCTTTAGATAAACTGATCGGTCTCATGACTGCTATAGTGTCACTGAGAACAACACTCCGGAATATACTCTCTAGTACCTAGGTAGTCAGGTAGTACGGCTAAGGGTACGATCTATCCTCCTTACTTAGTGCCCTGAGATATTGGGCCAAGTACTATTGTTGGACCTCGCACGTATATCAGAGTGTTATAGCACAGGGAAAACCCTTGTCTATAGAACCCTTGATAACCTATCCCTTGGGGACAGAAACATAAACAAATTAAAACAGACAAGGTATATTGACGTGCAACTGTGTTCAGGTTGCCAAGTAAATACACTTTTCTTTCTGGTTAAGCATTTGGGCATTTATTTTTGGTTAAATACACAATGAACTTATCATCCTTGGAAGCTAGCACAACAGGCTTTATGTATCCAGTCTCTACTACATCCCATACATTAGATCCTAAGGCCATTAGGTATGATCTCATTCTAACCTTCCAGAAGGCAAAATTCGTTCCATCAAATAGAGGAGGCCTAGTGACTGAAGTCCCTTAATGGCTTTTCATGTTTAAGCTCTAGGATATACCCTTAGATAAAAGGGGGCCGACTCTAATACCAATTGTTGGACAACTGAGAGGGGGGGGGTGAATAAGTTGTTATCGTGCTTAAACAATTATGCTTCTTTTAAACTCTTTGTTGAAACACTAAATGATGGTCACAATAATGAAGGGAAATAAACAATGGCACATTCAGCATCAGTCAAATATATGAGAAACACAGAGACAGATAATTCTTGAGGAAACCCATACAGGGTAAAAACCTCTTTTTCTTTATATGATAAGTAATAGTTACATTCTTTACATTATCATACATACGAGCACCAACTCATAATGAGGCTACAACCTCTGTTTTGCTAGCTGCAACTTGTTGAGAGCACCGACTCTTTGTTTT
>JZKD02S1696335.1:1048628-1086568 GCA_000966675.3 Picea glauca
ACCAACTCCCTGGTTTCTCTAGCACCAACTAGAAGGAAGCACCAACTCCCTGAGTGTTTCCAGCACCAACTGGATGGAAGCACCAACTTCCAATCATACAGGAACCAACCTGTATGATATAGAACAAGAGTTCTCCCTTGCACCACCCTGACACCCTGGTTTCTCTGGTTGCAACCAGATGGAAGCTACAACTCCCTGTGTTCAAGCACCCACTTGAACTTCTGAGGACAACAGTCCTCCTGAGAACCTCGCAACCACCCTTAAATATAAATCTTTTCTACTGAAACTTATTACAGTGATATAATGTTCAACAATGGCTTACCAGACTCATCACTGTTCTGCTCCATTTCGTTGCTCTGTCTGCCTCACTGCCTTTCTGCACACATGACTTGCGTTGTCTGCTCTTCTTCTTTTTATGCTCTGTGTGCCATGTCCATTCACTCCACAGTTCCTCTTCTGTGCAATTCAGCTGCTGCATTCTCCTCCTTCTTCACACATGAATCACCTTCAATAACAACAACCACAGAAACTCCAATAGCAACAGCAACCCCATCTCTTCTCTGTACCATGTACTTATAGCTTCTGTGCACCTCGTGCATGTAATGTGCTCAATCCCTCTGCATGCTCACACCGCGCCAATATCCTCCACCTCTCGAGTGCTCTTCCTGATCATCATGGTAACTCTTCAGCTTCTCTGGAGGTTTTCCCATGCGTTCAGCATCATTGGGTGTTATGCTGAGATTCCTCAGCCTCTCTGGCAGTTGAGACTCTTCGTCTTCTCTGTAACAATCGAGCTCATCCTTTCTGTTTCAGTTACGAGCTCTTTTTCCTCCAGAATAGCCAACCATACACAGTCTGTCTCATTTTCTTTTATACACACCCCCATGGTGGTTCCACTTACCATTTCCTTAGGCAAAAGAAAGACAATTGTCCGAGTAACTGAAACACCAATTGAACCGCTAACTGATTTGCAATCATGAGTCTGTTTTGCTAATAGATTCGTAACTGGGGAGTTAACTCTGAGAGAGAACAGTAACCCTCCGATCAACACTTGATCTGATGGTTCAGATCATTCCGCGATTTCACATATCGCGATTTCGACACTCTTGATGTTCAATGTTCTTGTCACTTACAAATCCCGATCTACGAAATTCTGATACAGAACTTTTATGCACTAGCTCCTTCCTCTATATGACTATGGTCATAACCAAGTGCCTATGAAAAAAGAGCTTTTCTTGAATTAGCGTTTCATGAATCTGGAGATGCAGCATCTTGACTTTCCAAGTCGCGATCGCCGATACCCCGAAATGGCGTGGGATCAAGGGTCCTGATCAGAGCTTGATTCAACGGCTGCGATTGGATCACAATTTCGCATATCGTGAAATCGGCATTCTTGTTGCATTGTTTACTTGCCTCTCCATGTTGCGATCCCCGAAACTCCGATATGGAGTTAGATCAATGGTCCATATCTGATCTTGATTCTACTGTTGCGATTGAATCGTAATTTCGCATATCGCGAAATCGGCATTCTTGATGTTAATTAACTTTGACATCTCCAACTCTCGATCCCAGAAACTCTGACATGGAGTTAAATCAACGGTCCAGATCTGAGCTTGATCTGACGGCTTAGATTACATCGCGATTTCGCATATCGCGATATCGGGATTCTTGTTGCATTGTTTCTTTGACATCTCCAACATGCGATCCTCGAAACTCTGAAGTGGTGTACATCTGCGGACATCACACGTGGATTGACACGTGTTGAATACTGCCACGTGTCACTCTGATTCATGACTTACATGTGCCTGAAATGTTGAATCAATCTGACACTTTTCATTACCTGATTGTGCCACGTGTCCCTAGCTGACGTGGTCTGCTGACGTGAGTCGGGTCGACGGTCTAGATCACATCTTGATCTGACGGTTCAGGTTCAGTCGGGATTTCACACATCGCAATTTCAGGATTCTTGATGTCAATATTCTTTGACATCTCCAATTCTCGATCCCCGAAACTTCGACAAGAACTGGGATCAACGGTCCATATTTGTCCTCGATCCAATGGTCGAGATTATAATGGGGTATCGCATATCGTGATTTTGCGAGTTCTGTGGTTATTATTCTTTGACCTCTTCAACTCGCGATCCTCGAAACCCCGACAGGGAGTCAGATCAACGGTCCACATAACCCCTTGAGATGGACGGTCCTCCTGCTTTTGAGATTTTGTGAGCCCCTTTTCTCCTTGTACTTTAAACACCATGCAGGTTTTCCCCAATCTAATGGTGGTCGGATCATGCGCTCAGATCTAATGCCTGAGATCTATCCTCCTCTTCAACGCATGCTCTTCTTGTTTTTATTCAGATCTGACGGCCCTCATGCTGTCGGGAATCTTGGATGGGTTCCAATGATCAACGATGCTTCTCCTCCAAGATTACACATCCTTCTTACTTGGAAGAATTTTGACTCTGCACTAATTCCTCTTGAGCCTACGTTGTTCCTATTTGTCCATCGATGCACATTTTGATCCTGCCATCTTCATTGTTGTACTTGCCATAAATGACAAGCATACACCACCTGTTAAACATTTGCCAACACATATTTAGTATAAATAGGAGTCAGGGGTATGAGAAACCTAGCTTGGATATTATTGTAATAGATCTCTTCTCAACTGGAGGTTGCCCCCTCAAAGAGGCCCATGAACATTGCTTTCAGATTCAAAGTGTTATTCTTGTTGTTATTCTTATATCATTTCAGTGCTATTGTGGTGAATGTTCTGGTTATATTGTTGTTATTCTTTCATTTCTAGCATTTTATTTATGTTCTACATACATTTTATATATGGTATATTACAAGTGGTATCAGAGCACTTTCCTCGGTAGAAAGTGTGGGTTAAAAAAAAAAATCAGGGTAGAGACGTATTACGGTGACTTTAAGCCATAGAGATCTATCATTATGCGCATAAACCCACAGTTGAGGGATTCATACATGCAAGAAATACAACTGGAACTTAAGAGCACATCTGTTGGCCACCCTTGTAACCCCTGTTGGTACCCCTTTGAGTGGTATCGCATCAGACAACACCTATGAACGGATCTGCCTAGATTACCTAAATCCCTCTTTAGATAAACCAATCGGTCGCCTAACTACTATAGTGTCACTGAGAACAACACTCCGGAATATACTCTCTAGTACCTAGGTAGTCAGGTAGTACGGCTAAGGGTACGGTCTATCCTCCTTACTTAGTGCCCTGAGATATTGGGCCAAGTACTATTGTTGGACCCCGCACATATATCAGAGTGTTATAGCACAAGGAAAACCCTTGTCTATAGAACCCTTGATAACCTAGCCCTTGGGGACAGAAACATAAACAAATTAAAACAGACAAGGTCTATTGACGCGCAACTGTGTTCAGGTTTCCAAGTAAATACACATTTCTTTCTAGTTAAGCATTTGGGCATTTCCTCTCTGCAGTATTCCTCAGACCAGAGTATAACTTCGCAGGTGTAAAAAAAAAAGTCTGGAAATTTGTTCACCATTATTTGAGACCTATTCCATTGGATTCATATCTTTTTCCTTATCACCTTCATCCATATCATTTTTCGGCAAAATTTTTGACCCCGCTCACCCCTTTTCAGTTCCCCCATCCTCATGGCCCATACCCATAGCCAAGACTTGGAAGCTCTCTTTAACACCTTGCAATCTGGTCTCATCTAGACCCAACAAGAAGTGAAACAACTCAGTACCAATGTTGTCGCCGTCAATACAACCATGCAATCCTCAATGGAGGAAATCAAACAAGACCTCACCACCCATCTTGAATCTATCTTTTCGACACTTTGTACCAAACTGCATATCCCTACAGATAACCCTTCCTCTTCCTCACCTCCACATACTGAAGGATACCATTCCTCTCATTCCCATAACTCTCAGAACCATCACTTTCAACGTGACCTACGCCTTCCACGGGTGGATGTGACCAAATTTGATGGCTCAAACCCCACTAGTTGGGTAACCCAAATGGAACATTATTTCTCTTTATATGACATTACAGATGACTTGGCCAAACTCTGGTATGGTGTTCTCCATCTAGATCAAGAACATTGGCAATGGTGGCAATGGAAAAAAACTTCTCGTCAAGGGTATATTTCTTGGACACGCTTTGTGGCAGAGCTTTATGAATTCTTTGACACTGACACCAACCATTTGGGTCATTTGAAAAAGTTGAAACAATTAGGAATAGTGGAAGACTTTATAGCTGCCTTTGAGCACCTGGATTTTAGAACAGAGGGCATGTATGATGCCTTTTTCCGAGAGTGTTTTATCAGTGGCCTCAAGGATGAGATTCAGGCCCATGTCCTCATGGCTCGTCCTCAGAGTTGGGTGGAGGCTACTAAAAGAGATAAAGAAGCACAGCAGGTGGTATCTTCTCAAAATCGAGAAACCCTCCTTTATCCCTCGCCCTAAACCAGTAAATCCCACTACTCCCTATGCTCCGCTAAAGATCCAAAAATTGACCAAGGTTGAAATGGCTCAACACCAACTCAAAGGCCTTTGTTATAACTATGATGACAAATATTTCTCGGGCCACAAGTGTAAAGAAAAAAATCTTTTTATGGCCATCTTCGAGGATATATCGGAAGAGGATGTAGAAACTCCCCTTGTGTTTGAGTCGACTGAATCCACTGACATAACCCCTCCCTCAGACCCTCCCGAAGTAGAACCGATCATTTCCCTCAATGATCTCACTATCTTCTCCGCTCCCCAAACCCTCAAGCTAATCGGTTACATCAAGCAACAGAAGGTCGTCATTTTGGTTGATAGTGGAAACACCCATAATTTTATTCATTGTCACATTTCCCAAGAAACTCATTGCTACATCCATGTCATCAATAATTGCCAAATCATGATTTCCAATGGTGGTTCCATGAAATGTGGAGGGCATTGTGAAAATGTGTCTCTCCAAATTGGTGACTACCACCTGAAATCCCATATGTTTTCTATCGACGTGGGAGGTTGTGACATTGTGTTGGGTACAGACTGGCTAAGAACTTTGGGTCCCATTCTCATGGATTTTAAATACTTAACCAAGAAATTCAACCAGGAGGGCCACCAATATAAGTTCCAAGGCATCACCGTCAGTTCACTAGAGATCATTAGTTCCCATCGCATGGAAAAGATTCTAAAAAAAGGTAATTATGGTGGTATCGCTCAACTCCATGCCATACAAGCAACAGATACACCCTCAGTCCCACAAGAACTCTAAGCCATCCAAATCATGATTTCCAATGGTGGTTCCATGAAATGTGGAGGGCATTGTGAAAATGTGTCTCTCCAAATTGGTGACTACCACCTGAAATCCCATATGTTTTCTATCGACGTGGGAGGTTGTGACATTGTGTTGGGTACAGACTGGCTAAGAACTTTGGGTCCCATTCTCATGGATTTTAAATACTTAACCAAGAAATTCAACCAGGAGGGCCACCAATATAAGTTCCAAGGCATCAYCGTCAGTTCACTAGAGATCATTAGTTCCCATCGCATGGAAAAGCTTCTAAAAAAAGGTAATTATGGTGGTATCGCTCAACTCCATGCCATACAAGCAACAGATACACCCTCAGTCCCACAAGAACTCTAAGCCATCCTTTCTAAACATCAATTGGTCTTTTCCACTCCCCAAGGAATCCCTCCTTCCCATGGTGTTCATGATCATTCCATTCCCCTTGTACCCAGAAGCCTTCCTCCCAATATCTGTCTATATCGTCACCCCTTTTCCCAAAAAAATGAAATTGAGAAAATGGTCCAGGAACTCCTTAATGCAGGTGTTATTCGCCCTAGTACAAGCCCCTACTCTTCTCATGTTTTCATGGTCCTAAAGAAAGAAGGTTCTTGGTGAATGTTTCTTGACTTTCGTACCCTCAACAAACTTACCATCAAAGACAAATTCCCCATTCCTATCATTGATGACCTCCTGGATGAATTGAGTGGCACCCAATTCTTCACTAAACTTGATCTTTGTTTGGGCTACCACCAGATACGTATGAAAGAGGCATACATTCCCAAGACTACCTTTAGAACTCATGAGGGCCACTACGAGTTCTTGGTCATGCCCTTTGTCTTGTGTAATGCCCCCTCCAACTTCCAAAGCCTCATGAATCATGTCTTCCATCCTTTTCTCTGCCATTTTGTATTAGTTTTCTTTGATGATGTACTCATCTATAGAAAAACCTGGACAAACCATCTTGCTCATGTGGATCGAGTTCTCCATCTACTCTCTCAGCACCAACTTTTCCTGAAACAATCTAAATGTGCTTTTGGTGCCTCAGAAGTAGAATACTTGGGTCATCTGGTTGGCAAGGATGGCGTAAGGGTGGATCTTAAAAAGATTGAAGCTATGCAAGACTGGCCTCACCCAAAGACTCTTAAGAGCTTGCATGGATTTCTGGGCTTAACAAGGTACTATCGCAAGTTTGTTAAGAATTATGGGAAGATTGCAGCACCTCTCACTACTCTCCTCAAAAAGAACACTTTCACTTGGACTCCAACTGCTGCTCAAGCTTTTCAAACCTTGAATATGGCCATGTGCACCACTCCAATCCTCACCCTTACCGATTTCACAAAGACCTTTGTGTTGGAATGTGATACCTCAGGGAAAGGAATTGGTGTTGTCCTTATGCAAGAGAGTCGACCTTTATCCTTTACCAACAAGAAACTATCTGAAAGAAATCTGGGCAAATCCATCTATGAAAAGGAAATGTTGGCTATTCTACATGTCATTGATATATGGATCCCTTATCTATTGGGGCAACGTTTCCAAATTAAGACAAACCATCAAAGCCTCAAGTATTTTCTGGAACAACACATTTCCTCCCCGAAACAACAAAAATGGGTGACTAAGCTCTTTGGATATGATTATGAGATCATTTACAAGAAAGGCAAAGACAATGTGGTTGCAGATGCACTTTCCTGAAAATACGAAGATGAAGGATCCCTTTTTTCTCTTTCATTCATTGTACCAGATTGGCTCCAAGCCGTTCGCCAGGAATGGCTACAAGATCCCAAAATTTCGCAGTTGATCCAACAATTACAATCCAATGCTCCAGCTTCCCTAGGGTACTCTTGACTGCATGATCAACTTCGATACAAAGTGTTATAACCCTAATTTTCACCATACATACTTACCTAACATCAGGCCATCTCATATGCCTTCTTTTCCAATCCATTACTGAACAACTCTTCTTAAAAACACCCTTTTTAAAGGCCCACGTGCCCTGCTCCACTACAGCCCATGTGTACCTACAAAAGCACGAAAAATGGAAAGTTGTTGATAGAACACACAGTTTTGGGTAATTTAACTAAACCTTTCTACCATGCATGGCCAATCACTCGACTAAATACCTAGCTCCTTCTAGCCTATAAAAGAAGGGTTGGGGGTCCCATTTGAGAAGAGGAAAAACATAGTAAAGAAACTCTACCTGAATTCCTATTCCCCTTTGCCCAAGATTTTGCAACCATTTTGTAATTTCAATGAAGAAGAGAAGCAAGTGTGATAGCAGTTGGTGCATAGTAAAAGAGGATCCCAGGACCAGATTCATGGAGCAGTGACCGGCTTCATCATTGTAAGTTTCTTTAGTGAAGTTAATAATAAAGAAGCACTTTTCCCATCCCACCATATGAGGTTTTCATTGTTTATTGTGTACATGTTGATTAAATTACTAGCCCATTAATCCATAGATCAAATGCATGTGGAGATATTTGTTTGTCTTTTTTGAATGCAGGTCAGCCTTGGGAGGAGATTTGCAGTCAAAGAGCGACCAAGCGTGAAGAAGGATTGATATCAAATGCCAGAAATAAGGTATGTTCACTTGATCTTCTTAACTGTGTATTTTCTTAAGAATAATGGGGATTAGGTCTAGGATGATCGTAAAAAGTAGGAATATTTAGGTATTTTCTGCATGCATGATAAAACCCTAAGTGCTAGTCCGTAGGGGGATTTCCCACTCACAACAGAATTTGCGTACATGTTGATTAAATATCTAACCCATTAATCCGTAGATCAAATGCATGTGGAGTTCTTTGTTTGTCTTTTTTGAATGCAGGTCAGCCTTGGGAGGAGAGTTGTAGTCAAAGAGCAACCAAGCGTGAAGAGGGATTGGTATCAAACGTTGGAAATAAGGTATGTTCACTTGATCTTCTTAACTGTGTATTTTCTTAAGAATAATGGGGATTAGGTCTGGGATGATGGTAAAAAGTAGGAATCTTTAGGTCTTTTCTGCATGCATGATAAAACCCTAAGTGCTAGTTCGTAGGGGGATTTCCCACTCACAACATAAAGTCCGTTTATATTTAAGTAAACAATCAAAGCTTAAATCCACGGTTCTTTCTGAGCTTCATGCTACACCCACAGCAGGGCACTTCGGGTTCACTAAAACCTATGACAGGGTCAAACATTCCTTTTTCTGGGAAGGTATGAAACAGGACATTCATAATTTTGTCGTTGAATATGATGTGTGTCAATGCAACAAGGTAAAAATAATCAAATCTCTAGGCACACTACAACCGCTCCTAATTCCACCTGTTATTTAGAAGGATATCTCTATGGATTTTATTACCATCTTACCCAAATCGGGAAATAAATCAGTCATCATGGTGGTTGTTGATCTCCTTTCCAAGTATGCTCATTTATGTGCCCTTAAACACCCATTTACAGCATCCACGGTGGCTCAAATTTTCATGGATCAGGTCTTCCAGCTTCATGGCATTCCACACTCTATTTTTTTTATCGCGACCCAACTTTCTCAAGCAATTTTTGGAAAGAAATGTTCAAGATACAAGGCATCGAATTGCATATCATCACAGCTTATCATCCCCAGGCTGATGGTCAAACGGAAGTTGTCAACAAGTGTTTGGAAACATATTTGAGGTGTTTTTCCTCGAAAAATCAAAATCAAAGGGCTCAATGGTTACCCCTAGTTGAATGGTGGTACAACACTTCATACCATACAGCTACATGCATGACTCCTTTTGAAGTGGTATATGGATAGAATCCACCTTCAGTTCTCTCCTACTTACCGAGTGCCTCGAAGGTCCAGGTGGTTGACCAAACACTTATAGCTCGAGAGGCTATTCTTCGTACCCTCAAAGAGAATTTGGTCATGACACAGAATCGCATGAAGCAACAAGCATATCAAGGTCGCTCTGAATGTCAATTTGCAGAAGGGGATCAAGTGTTTCTTCGACTGCAACCTTACAAGCAAACTTCCCTCAAGGCCGAGCAATGTCAGAATCTAGCGCCGAAATTTTATGGTCCTTATACCATTCTTAAGCATGTGGGACAAGTAGCATATCAACTATCTTTGCCCAACCATTCGAATCTACATCCTTTTTTTCATGTTTCATGCTTAAAGAAGGTAATTGGAGCTAAGTGCCAAACTCAAACCAACCTTCCCGAGTTAGCTGAAGAAGGATCCATTTGGTTACAGTGAGAAGCAGTTTTGGACCAGCGTGAGCATTGCCTACATCAGAGAACAATCAAGGAAGTGCTAGTCCAGTGGAAAGATACAACTCCAGCAAATGCCACTTGGAAACCAGCTACCATTCTATAGAAATTTCCTCATCTCAAGCCTTGAGGACAAGGTTGTTTTTAAGGGGGCGGACATGTTAGGGTCCTAACCCACACATAGGTAGAACAATATATTCGGATGTAATAAAGGTTAATATTAATAAGGCCTTTCAATAAAATAGAATAAGGCAGATGTAAGAAGACCTAATAGAAGCTTAAGCTTCTAGAAGGATCTTCCTCTAGATGCTTCTTTTAATAGACATATTTAGTGTAAATAGGAGTCGAGGGTATGAGAACCCTAGCTTGGATATTATTGTAATAGAGCTCTTCTCAACTAGAGGTTTCCCCCTCGAACAGGCTTGTGAACATTTATTTCAGATTCAAAGTGTTATTCTTGTTTTTATTCTTATATCATTTTAGTGTTATTGCGGTGAATGTTCTAGTTATATTGATGTTATTCTTCCATTTCTAGCATTTTATTTTTGTTCTGCATACATTTTATATCTAGTATATTACACATTTACTGTAAGGATTTAGGTCTTCTTTCCATCAGGAGGAAAGACAAATTTGGATGAAGAGTTGTTGTATAATGGAGCATGGCAGCAGCTTTAGTGGATTGAATTTCTTTAGGCAATTTGAAGTAAATACTGGAAAAATTTCTACTGAATATATAAATAGTTTCATTTCTCTGCCTTTCCAAGGTATAGAACTCTGTAAGTTGTAGATCCAAATACTTTTTCTTACCCCAAAACTTTAAAAAGGCATTCTTCAACTCCTCCCATGAGCTAATTGTCTCTGGATGCAAATGTTTGAACCATTATTTGGTGTCCCCTTTCAAGGATTGAAAGAAGGCCCTCATACAAACATCATCATGGTCAATCTCAAATAAATCTATAAAATGCTCAAACCCTTGGATGTGCTTTTCAGCTGAGATGACATCAGGTTCCCCATCAAACACAGGTTGATACTCATAGTTCTTTGGAGGGAAATTGTGGAGGACTTGGGGTAGCTTCAAGGGTATGTAACTATCTTGGGTCTTGGAGGACGTTGGACCAAGTACAGGAGGAGAAATATCAGCCTTGGCTTCATGGGGCTTATCAACTTGGTCATGGTCATCACATGGCCTAAATGGAAATTTTTTATCAAGATCAATGATACAATGACGATATGTATGTACAAATTTAAGAGGAGGATATACAATTGCAAGATTCTCATGATCATCATTAGAATGAAGTAGGTAAAGAAAAATGTGTTTTGCATGTTCAAGGAAGGAGCAGAGGTAACTTATAACAAATAGTAAAATGCTTTGGAAGAGATCCCATTTTAAGTAATTGTTTTCTTCCATGATGCCTTTTCATACCTATGTCAAGGGATCTCATCTTCCATTGGAGTCTCCGAATTATATTTGAAGTTCGAGTGGAGTCACCAATAATGTTTTGGAAGCTGGATTCTGCATTGAGAGTGGAGTCGCCATTGAAAATTCTGGACTCTTCTACCAGTGGAATCACCTTCAAACTGATTTTTGATCTGTGGAGTCATCAGAGTAGGAATACAGCCAATATTTGCCTAAGTGTCTGCTACTCTCAGACCTTAGAACTTAAATATGTCGTTCTTTCCTAAGGAAAATTTTTCAATTTTGTCCCCGACAACGACACCAGAATGTTAGCACCCTGTAAATTTGCTAGGTTGTCAAAGCAGAGGACAGGGGTAACTGTTTCAACCAGATTTAGAGATGAGGCACTAGCCTGCTCAACTCATAGAGGGATCTCTCGTGTCACTTGATATTTATTTGGAAATCGGTGGCTAGATTTGTCGAGTGTTATAAAGTTGTTGAAAGAATAGAGGTGATATTTGGGCTATGGAGTTGAACATCAACAATGCATTTATGAATCATGGGAACTATCAAGAGGAAAAGGCTAAATGAGGCAATGAGTTTGAGTTTAAATTAAAAATTTGCATGGCAACAGAGGAAAAGAGAAACACATAACTGCATCAGAGCATATTTAAATGAATTATGACCTAGTTAAGAAGAGAATCACATGAATTTAAATTGCTAAGTCTAGAGCATTAGCAGAGGAATTCCAAACTTTTAAATCTCCAATTTAAAAGAGGAAATTGTGAATGTGATTTCAGAGACACAAGAAATACATACTATGAAAGGAAAACATAACTCATATCACAGCCAATTAGAATACTTTCATAAATAGTTCGGCAACCGCTTATGCATTACATATTCAGTTTAGCTCCATGATTTTACAAAACCTTCCTACTACGAGGGCAGGGCCCTCTTTCTCTCATGCTTTCTATATCCTCGGGATGATATATATATATATATATAGAGGATTTACTCATGGGATTCAAAATGATTAAACTTCCCCATAATTCTAAAGATAGAGGTCAGTTACAAAAAAGGAGTAATGTATAATGACAATTCTCATACTTTAAAGGGATCGTTATGAACAGGTCTGACATATCAGAAGATTTTTCTTTGAACGCAATATGTCCAAAATTTACTGGAACGTACTCAATTCTACCTGAGAATTTATTCCATCTTGGTGATTTCTTCCTTTAGAGTGCTCAACCAGACTGGTTGATTTTCCCCAACGCTCTCAACTGCCTCAGCTCTGATTTCTTCCTTCTGTCATTTGCTCTGCTTCTTCTTCACTGCTCGCTTGTAGAGTTCATCCACATGTCCATTGATGATTAGATCCCTCATGAGAGGATTTAGTATGACCTCTGATTATGGTTATGTCGCAGGGTCAGTATGGAATTTGGTTGCTAATATCTGTGCAATCGACTTTTCTTTCTTACTCATTGATAAACTTGCCATGTTAGTTGAAAACCCTATTTCACTGGATATTGTTTGATTGGTTTTGTCCATGTCTTCCAATTTTGCAGAGAACACGGTTTTTGTTTTCCTTAACTCTACAAAAATCAGGAAGTCGGTCCAGTTTGGGATTACTCTACTTATGAATGAAACAATGATTGCCTGGAGTAGAATAACGTCACCCATATTTTGAAGATCGGTTGTCATTGAGTTCTAATAATGAATTACTAACAAGATTACTTGCAGGTACGTTGGTTTATCACACTTTACCAATCTATTTCGAATGATGAGCCTTTGAGTTATTTATCCAGTGGCATTCGCCTGGCATTGCACGGACATGAAGTACCTGAATGAGTGGCATGAGGTGATTTGACCAGCCATCACCTTCCCCCACACGAATTCTTGTTTTGACGTATTCAAATGACATTAGAACATGTGACATCATGGGTTTTGGGAAAGTAGTTTTAGGGAGACCGCTTTTCACCTTGATGTACCTCTAAGGGCACCACACATCCATGAATGAAACCACAGTAGTTTTCCCTTTCCTACCTTCACATAATTAAACTTTGTGCTATTTCTCTACCTGATATGGGTCTCAGTCGTTGATCTGGGCCATTTCAAAATATACGGTCTGTTGGATCCTTTATTTTACGCTCCTGCTATATTTGTCTACATGTTGACATATGTGACTTGGTCTTCCAAATCGCACCATATCTCTACATCTCTTTAGTGCCCCGCTAAATATGAAACTCTGATTTCATGTATAATTGTTATGGTGATAACACCTCATTTTCGATCAGTGGCATCAACAAGGGATTTATCAGCGATCTGATTTTTCTCTCGAGGGATAGCAGATAAGTCATACTCTGAAAATCCTTCGAGGAGGTCCAATGCCAAATTCTTGTACGCTCTGAGCCTAGGGTGTTTGGTCTGATATACGTCCTTTACCTAATAGATGCAGTTTCAAAATATTCATCCATGTCTAGGCCGCTTAGAAAGATGATCACCACGTCATTTTCAAGGGAAGAAAGACAACTTTGAAACACTTTGTCTTGCTAGAAATATTGTTGAACATCTACATTAGTTTTAGGAGAAGGAAAATGACCTTTAACAACAATTTCTTGATCAGCTTCTTCTTTTTCAATATGGTGGTTAAGAACAGGTTGCAACTCTGAATTGGAATACCTTTTCAAGTAATGATCGGTTAATTCATGTGAATGTCATTGGTCTTCCTCAATGATAACAATCTTCTCATGTAAAACAGTACCACTGTGAATACAGTCAAAACTCCCTATTTTCTATGGTATATCATGATTTTCTTTCAACCATTTAAAGGAAGAAAAACATAATGGAAGAGAGTTTTTATTTTCAGGTTTGTCTTCGACCAATGGTTGCAAATTTGTACTGACAAGAAATTCTATGTAATAAGTACCAGGGTTACCAAACACATGAGAAGATTTATACAATTTCTTGTCAACTTTTTTCAGTGAATCAGTGTGATTTGGCATCAACACACATTCCCTTGCTTCAATGATTGTCTTATAATTTTCTTTTAACAATTTAAATGCAGAAAATCATAAAGGAAAAGAATTCCCTTCAGTTGATTCCATACTTTCTTCTTTGCAACTGTGATATGTAGGTTGATTTCTCTTGTTACACTGTTGAAAAGGAACATTTTCTGATAGAGAACATGCAGTTGGTTGTTCTAAGGAGTCAACATCATAATCGTCATCATATTCATCATATATTAGTAAATCAACAACATATGCAATGCCATCTAACAAGAACAAACTTGGAATATCAACCTGTTCTTCAACAAACTGATTTGCAAACTCATCTTCTTGACTGTCTACAAATGAATACATAAAACAATCAGCCCCTTGCTTATCATGGGATGGATCAGAAGCTAAATCAACACCTCCTCTTTCAACAAGTGGAATATATTTTTTTGCAAAATCATTAGCATTAAAAACTTCAAGAGGGCAGATGTTATTATTAACACTTTGCTCAAGATTCAAATCAACCATTTTCTGTTCATATTCATTTTCATTTTCTTTAGCATCTAACTCCTCATTTTGAATATGTTTACATGCTTGGATATTGTGTTGAATCTCCTGAGCATCATTAAACATTTCGTTAGGGTCTTAACTCGCACATAGGTAGAACAATATATTTGGATGTAATAAAGGTCAATATTAATAAGGCCTTTCAATAAAATAGAATGAGGCGGATGTAAGAAGACATAATAGAAGCTTTCGCTTCTAGAAGGATCTTCCTCTAGATGCTTCTTTTAATAGACATATTTAGTATAAATAGGAGTCGAAGGTATGAGAACCCTAGCTTGGATATTATTGTAATAGAGCTTTGCTCAAATGGAGGTTGCCCCCTTGAAGAGGCCCGTGAACATTGCTTTTAGATTCAAAGTGTTATTCCTATTGTTATTCTTATATCATTTCAGTGCTATTGTGGTGAATGTTCTGGTTATACTGTTGTTATTCTTCCATTTCTAGCATTTTATTTTTGTTCTACATACATTTTATATTTGGTATATTACAAGTGGTATCAGAGCACTTTCCTCGGTAGAAAGTGTGGGTTAAATTTTTTTTCAGGGTAGAGACGTATTTTGGCGTCTTTAAGCCACAAAGATCTGTCGTTACATGCATAAACCGCGGTTGAGGGATTCATACACGCATGAAATACAAGTGGTACTTAACCGCACATCTGTTGGCCACCCTTGTAACCCCTGTTGGTACCCCTTCAAGTGGTATCGCATCAGATAGCACCTGTGTACAGATCGGCCTAGACTACTTAAAGCCCTCTTTAGATAAACCGATCGGTCGCCTAACCGTTATAGTGTCACCAAGAACATAACTCGGGAAGATACTCTCTAGTACCTGGGTAGTCGGGTAGCACGGCTAAGGGTACGGTCTATCCTCATTGGTTAGTGCCCTGAGATATTGGGCCGAGTAATATTGTTGGACCCCGCACGTATATCAGAGAGCTATAACGCAGGTAAAACCCTTGTCTGTAGAGCCCTTGAATACCTAACCTTTGGGGAAATAAACATAAACAAATTAAAACAGACAAGATCTATTGCCACTCAAATTTATTCGGGTTGCCAAGTAAATACACATTTCTTTCTGGTTAAGCATTTGGACATTTCCTCTCTGCAGTATTCTTTAGACCAGAGTATAACTCTGTAGGTGTAAAAAAAAAAAAAGTCTGGAAATTGTTTCACCATTATTTGAGACCTATTCCATTGGATTCATCTCTTCGCCCTTATCACCTTCATCCATATCATTTTTTGGAAAACAAATTGACCCGGCCCACCCCTTTTCAGTTCCCCCATCCTCATGGCCCATACCCGTAGCCAAGACTTGGAAGCTCTCTTCAACACCTTGCAATCTGGTCTCATCAAGACCCAACATGAAGTTAAACAACTCAGTGCCAATGTTGTCACCATCAATACAACCATACAGTCCTCAATGGAGGAAATCAAACAAGACCTCACCACCCAACTTGAATATGTCTTTTTGACACTCTACACCAAACTGCATATCCCTATAGATAAACCTTCCTCTTCCTCACCTCCACATACTGAAGTAGACCATTCATCTCATTCCCATAACTTTCAGAACCATCACTTTCAATGTGACCTGCGCCTTTCGCGGGTGGATGTGACCAAATTTGATGCCTCAGACCCCACTGGTTGGGTAACCCAAATGGAACATTATTTCTCTTTATACGGCATTACATATGACTTGGCCAAAATCCGGTATGGTGTTCTCCATATAGATCAAGAACGTTGGCAATGGTGGCAATGGAGAAAAACTTCTCGTCAAGGGTATATTGCTTGGACACACTTTGTGGCAAATATTTATGAACACTTTGACACTGACACCAACCATTTGGGTCGTTTGACAAAGTTGAAACAATTAGGAATAGTGGAAGACTTTATAGCTTCCTTTGAGTGCCTAGATTTTAGAACAGAGGGCATGTCTGATGCCTTTTTCTGAGAGTGTTTTATCAGCGGCCTCAAGAATGAGATTCAAGCCCATGTCCTCATGGATCAGCCTCAGAGTTGGGTGGAGGCTACTAAAAGAGTTAAAGAAGAACAACAGGTGGTATCTTCTCAAAACCAAAAACCCTCCTTTATCCCTCACCCTAAACCAGTAAATCCCACTACTCCCTTTGCTCCACTAAAGATCCAAAAATTGACCAGGGATGAAATGGTTGAACACCAACTCAAAGGCATTTGTTATAACTATGATGGCAAATATTTCCTGAGCCACAAGTGTAAAGAAAAAAATATTTTTATGGCCATCTCCGAGGATATTTCAGAAGAGGATGTAGAAACTCCCCTTGTGTCTGAGTCAATTGAATCCACTGACATAACCCCTCCCTCAGACCCTCTTGAAGTAGAACCAGTCATTTCCCTCAATGCTCTCATTGGCTTCTCCTCTCCCCAAACCCTCAAGCTAATCGATTACATCAAGCATCGGAAGGTCATCAATCTGGTTGATAGTGGAAGCGCCCATAATTTTATTCATCGTCACATTTCCCAAGAAATGCATTGCTACATCAATGTCGTCAATACTTTCCAAATCATGATTGCCAATGGTGGTTCCATGAAATTTGGAGGGCATTGAGAAAATGTGCATCTCCAAATTGGTGACTACCACCTAAAATCCTATATGTTTTCTATCGAAATGGGAGGTTGTGACATTGTGTTGGGTGTAGACTGGCTAAGGGATTTGGGTCCCATTCTCATGGATTTTAAAGACTTAACCATGCAATTCGACAAGGAGGGACACCAATATAAGTTCCAAGGCATCACTGTCGATTCACCGGAGATCATTAGTTCCCATCGCATGGAAAAGCTGCTCAAAAAAGGTAATTCTGGTGTTATCGCCCAACTCCATGCCATACAAGCAATAGAGACACCCTCGCTCCCGCAAGACCTCCAAGCCATCCTTTCTAAACATCAATTGGTCTTTTCCAATCCCTAAGGACTCCCTCCTTCCCATGGTGTTCATGATCATTCCATTCCCCTTGTACCCGAAAGCCTTCCTCCCAATATCCGTCTGTATCGTCACCCCTTTTCCCAAAAAAATGAAATTGAGAAAATGGTCTAGGAATTCCTTAATGCAGGCGTTATCTGCCCTAGTACGAGCCCCTACTCTTCTCCTGTGGTCATGGTCCTGAAGAATAAGGTTCTTGGTGAATGTGTTCTGAATTTTGTGCCCTCAACAAACTTACCATCAAAGACAAATTCCCCATTCCTATCATTGATGACCTCCTAGATGAATTGAGTGGCACCCAACTCTTCACTAAACTTGATCTTTGTTCGGGCTACCACTAGATACATATGAAAGAGGAAGACATTCCCAAGACTACCTTTATAACTCATGAGGGCCACTATGAGTTCTTGGTCATGCCCTTTGGCTTGTGTAATGCCCCCTCCACCTTCCAAAGACTCATGAATCATGTCTTCCGTCCTTTTCTCCACCATTTTGTCTTAGTTTTCTTTGATGATATCCTCATATATAGCAAAACCTGGACATACCATCTTCCTCATGTGGATCGAGTTCTCCATCTACTCTCTCAGCACCAGCTTTTCCTGAAATGGTCTAAATGTGCTTTTGGCGCCTCAAAAGTAGAATACTTCGGTCATCTGGTTGGAAAGGATGATGTCAGTGTGGATCCTAAGAAGATTGAAGCTATGAAAGAATGGCCTCACCCAAAGACTCTTAATATATTGCATGGATTTATGGGCTTAATAGGGTATTATCGCAAGTTTGTTAAGAATTATGGGAAGATTGCAGCACCTCTCACTACTCTCCTCAAAAAGAACTCTTTCACTTGGACTCCAGCCGCTACTCAAGATTTTCAAACTTTGAAGATGGCCATGTGCACCACTCTAGTCCTCACCCTTCCTGATTTCACAAAGACCTTTGTGTTAGAATGTGATTCCTCAGGGAAAGGAATTGGTGCTTTCCTTATGCAAGAGGGTCAACCTTTGGCCTTTACCAGCAAGCAACTATCTGAAAGAAATCTGGGCAAATCCATCTATGAAAATGAAATGTTGGCTATTATGCATATCGTTGATCTGTGGCGCCTTTATCTATTGGGGCAATGTTTCCAAATTAAGACAAACCATCAAAGCCTCAAGTATTTTTTGGAACAATGCATTTCCTCCCCAGAACAACAAAAATGGGTGACTAAGCTCTTTGGATATGATTAGGAGATCATTTACAAGAAAGGCAATGACAATGTGGTTGCATATGCACTTTCCCAAAAATATGAAGATGAAGGATCCATTTTTTCTCTTTCATTCATTGTACCAGATTGGCTCCAAGCTGCTCACCAGGAATGGCTACAAGATCCCAAAAGTTTGCAATTGATCAAACAATTGCAGTCCAATGCTCCAGCTTCCCCAAGGTACTCTTGGCTCCATGATGAACTACGATAGAAAGTCCATTTTTATTTAAGTAAACAATAAAAGATTAAATCCACGATACTTTCTGAGGTTCATGCTACACCCAAAGCAGGGCACTCCGGGTTCACCAAAACCTATGACAGGGTCAAACGTTCCTTTTTCTGGGAAGGTATGAAATAGGACATTCGGAATTTTGTCGTTGAATGTGATGTGTTTCAATGCAACAAGGGAGAAACATTCAAATCTCCAGGCACACTACAACCGCTCCTCATTCCACCTGTTATTTGGAAGGATATCTCTATGGATTTTATTACTGGCTTACCTAAATTAGGAAATAAATCAGTCATCATGGTGGTTGTTTATCGTCTTTCCAAGTATGCTTATTTCTACGCCCTTCAATACCCGTTTACAGCATCCATAGTGGCTCAAATTTTCATGGATTGGGTCTTCAATCTTCATGGCATGTTGCACTCTATTGTTTCTAATCGTGACCCAACTTTCACAAGCCATTTTTGGAAATAACTGTTTAAGATACAAGGCACCGAATTGCATCTCAGCACAACTTATCATCCCCAGACTGATGGCCAAACAGAAGTTGTCAACAAGTGTTTGGAAACATATTTGAGGTGTTTTTCCTCAGAAAAGAAAAATCAATGGGCTCAATGGTTACCCCTAGCTGAATGGTGGTACAACACTTCATACCATACAGCTACATGCATGACTCCTTTTAAAGCGGTATATGGACAAAATCCACCTTCAGTTCTCTAATATTTATTGGGTACCTCGAATGTCCATGCGGTTGACCAAACACTTACAACTCAAGAGGCTATTCTCCGTACCCTCAAAGAGAATTTGTTCATGTCACATAATCGCATGAAGAAATAAGAAAATCAAGGTTGCTCTGAACGTCAATTTGCAGAAGGGGATCAAGTGTTTCTTCAACTGCAACCTTATAAGAAAACTTCCCTCAAGGTCGAGCATTGTCAGAAGCTAGCGCCCAAATTTTATGGTCCTTATATCGTTCTCAAGCATGTGGGACAAGTAGCCTATCAGTTAGCTTTGCCCAGCCATTCGAAGCTACATCCTGTTTTTCAACTTTCATGCTTAAAGAAGGTGATTGGAGCTAAGTGCCAAATTCAAACCAACCTTCCTGAGTTAGCTAAAGAAGGATCCATTTGGCTACAGCCAGAAGCAGTTTTGGACCAGCATGAGCGTCGCCTATGTCATAGAAAAATCAAGGAAGTGCTAGTCCAGTGGAAAGATACAACTCCAGCAGATGCCACTTGGGAGCCTGCTATCATTCTGCAACAATTTCCTCATCTCAAGCCTTGAGGACAAGGCTATTTTTAAGGGGGCGGACATGTTAGGGTCCTAACCCGCACATAGGTAGAACAATATATTCGGATGTAATAAAGGTCAATATTAATAAGTCCTTTCAATAAAATAGAATAAGGTGAATGTAAGAAGACCTAATAGAAGCTTCTGCTTCTAGAAGGATCTTCCTCTAGATGCTTCTCTTAATAGGGATATTTAGTATAAATAGGAGTCAAGGGTATGAGAACCCTAGCTTGGATATTATTGTAATAGAGCTCTGCTCAACTAGAGGTTGCCCCCTCGAAGAGGCTCGTGAACATTGCTTTCAGATTGAAAGTGTTATTCCTGTTGTTATTCTTATATCATTTCAGTGTTATTGTGGTGAATGTTCTGGTTATATTGATGTTATTCTACCATTTCTAGCATTTTATTTATGTTCTACATACATTTTATATCTGGTATATTATAGATTTGTTGTAAGGATTTAGGTATTCTTTCCATCAGGAGGAAAGACAAATTTGGATGAAGAATTGTTGTATAATGGAGCATGGCAGTAGCTTCAGTGGGTTGAATTTCTTTAGGTAATTTGTAGTAAATACTGGAAAACTTTCTACCGAATATATAAATAGTTTCATTGCTCTGCCCTTCCAAGGTATAGAACTCTGTAAGATGTAGATGCAAATATTTTTTCTTGCCCCAAAACTTTAAAAATACATTCTTCAACTCCTCCCATGAGCTAATTGTCTCTGGATGAAAATGTTTGAACTAGTCTTTGGTGTCCCCTTTCAAGGATTGAGAGAAGACCCTCATACAAACATCATCATGGTCAATCTCAAACAAATCTATAAAATGATCAAACCCTTGGATGTGCTTTTCAGCTGATATGACATCAGGTTCCCCATCAAACATAGGTAGATATGCATAGTGCTTTGGATGGAAATCATGGAGGACTTGGGGTGGCTTCAAGGGTATGTATCTATGTTGGGTCTTGGAGGATGTTGGACCATTTATAGGATGAGAAATGTTAGCCTTGGCTTCATGGGGCTTATCAACTTGGTCATGGTCATCACATGGCCTAGATGGAAACTTTTTATCAAGATCAATGATACAGTGAGAATATGCATGTACAAATTTAAGAGGAGGTTATACAATTGAAATATTCTCATGATCATCATTAGAATGTAGAAGGTAAAGAAAAATTGGTTTTGCATGTTCAAGGAAGGAGCAGAGGTAACTTATAACAAATAGTAAAATGCTTTGGAAGAGATCCCATTTTAAGTAACTATTTTCTTCCATGATGCCTTTTCATACCTATGTCAAGGGATCTCATCTTCCAGTGGAGTCTCCGAATTATATTTGAAGTTCGAGTGGAGTCACCAATAATGTTTTGGAAGTTGGATTCTGCATTGAGAGTGGATTCGCCATTGAAAATTCTGGACTCTTCTACTAGTGGAATCACCTTCAAACTGATTTTTGATGTGTGGAGTCATCAGAGTAGGAATACAACCAATATGTGCCTAAGTTTCTGATACTCTCAGACCTTAGAACTTAAATATGTCATTCTTTCCTAGGGAAAATATTTCAATTTCGTCCTCGGCAACGGCACCATAATGTTAGCACCCTGTAAATTTTCTTGGTTGTCAAAGCAGAGGACAAGGGTAACTGTTTCAACCATATTTAGAGCTGAGGCACTAGCTTTCTCAACTCAAAGAGGGATCTCTTGTGTCACTTGATATTTATTTGGAAATCGGTGGCTAGATTTGTCGAGTGTTATAAAGTTGTTGAAAGAATAGAGGTGATATTTGGGCTATGGGGTCGAACATGAACAATGCATCTACAAATCATGGGAACTATCAAGAGGAAAAGGCTAAATGATGCAATGAGTCTGAGATTAAATTAAAAATTTGCATGGAAACAGAGGAAAAGAGAAACACATAACTGCATCAGAGCATATTTAAATGAATTCTGACCTAGTTAAGAAGAGAATCACATGAATTTAAATTACTAAGTCTAGAGCATCATCAGAGGAATTCCAAGCTTTTAAATCTCCAATTTAAAATAGGAAATTGTGAATGAGATTTCAGAGACACAAGAAATACATACTACGAAAGGAAAACATAACTCATATCACAGCCAATTAGAATATTTTCATAAATTGTTCGACAACCGCTTCTGCATTATATATTCAGTTTAGCTCCATGATTTTACAAAACCTTCCTTCTATGAGGGAAGGGCCCTCTTTCTCTCATGCTTTCTATATCCTCGGGATGATATATATAGAGAGAGGATTTACTCGTGGGATTCAAAATGATTAAACTTCCCTATAATTCTAAAGATAGAGGTCAGTTACAAAAAAGGAGTAATGTATAATGACAATTCTCCTACTTTAAGGGGATCGTTTTGAACAAGTCTGACATATCTGAGGATTTTTCTTTGAATTCCATATGTCCAAAATTTGTTGGAATGTACTCAATTCTACGTGAGAATTTATTCCATTTTGGCGATTTCTTCCTTTAGAGTGCTCAACCAGACTGGTTGATTTTCCCCAATGCTCTCAACCGCCTTAGCTCTAATTTCTGCCTTCTGTCATTTTCTCTGCTTCTTCTTCACTGATTGCTTGTAGAGTTCATCCACATGTCCATTGATGATTAGATCCCTCATGAGAGGATTTAGTCTGACCTCTAATTGTGGTTCTGTCGCAGGGTCAGTATGGAATTTGGTTGCTAATATATGTGCAATCGACTTTTCTTTCTTACTCATTGATAAACTTGCCATGTTACTTGAAAACCATGTTTCACTGGATATTGTTTGATTGGCTTTGTCCATGTCTTCCAATTTTGCAGAGAACACGGTTTTTGTTTTCCTTAACTCTACAGAAATTAGGAAGTCACTCTAGTTTGAGATTACTCTACTTATGAATGAAACGATGATTGACCAGAGCAGAATAACGCCACCAATATTTTGAAGATCAGTAGTCATTGAGTTCTAATCATGAATCACTGACAAGATTACTTGCAGGTACGTTGGTTTATCACGCTTTATCAATCTATTTCGAATGATTAGCCTTTGAGTTAGTTATCCAATAGCGTTCACCTAGCATTGCATCGACATGAAGTACCTAAATGAGTGGCATGAGGTGATTTGACCAGCCGTCACCTTCCCCCACATGAATTATTGATTTAACGTATTCAAATGACATTAGAACATGTGACATCAGGGGTTTTGGAAAAACAGATTTAGGCAGACCGATTTTCACCCCGATGTACCTCTGAGGGTGCCACACATCCACGAATGAAACCATGGTAGTTTTTCGCGGCCTACCTTCGTATAATTAAACTTCGTGTTATTTCTCCGCCTGATATGGGTCTCGGTCCTTGATTTGGGACATTTCAAAATCTATGGTCTGTTGGATCCTTTATTTTATGCTCCCGCTATATTTATCTACATGCCGCCATATGTGACCTGGTCCTCTAAATCGCGCCATGTCTCTACATCTCTTTAGTCCCCCGCTAAATCTAAAACTTGGATTTCATGTATAATTGTTATGGTGATAACACCTTGTTTTTGTTCAGTGGCAACAATAGGGGATTTATTCATCTCAACTTTTTCTTGAAAGGTTTCTAATCATCCTTGAGAGGGATAACATGTTGAATTAATTTAGTGTCATAAACCTTAATATCATCATAGCTCCATGCGAAAACGTCAGGGAACTCCTTCATGAGTTTCACATAGTCTTGCTTAACCTCTAGACTGAGCGTTTTCGATAATTTTATCATCTTTGGGTTTTCCTCAATCCCAATGTTGCAATCTTCCACGTATTCTGGGCTTGCAGTGATCTTGGGGTTTTTAGCCACGCCATTCTTGTAAAACAACTTTTCCAGTGGTACTAACCCCTTTGGGATGATTTTATTTTTCAGTTGGATTATGTCCCTCCCCATGATCTGGTTTTGGAAAGGTTCGTCGTTACTGCACACATCCGCGCTCTCATCTTGGTCGGAGCAGTATTCCCCATCAATATTTGTATTACTAAACTCGTCACTCATAAGGAGGAATCTCTCCACCTTCTTGTCGTCGTCAAACACTTGCCAATGTTTAATATTATCAGGCACTGTCAGCCTGTGCTTGACCATGATTTCATATTTTTTGTTTGGGAAGATGGGGATCTTAAAAACTGAGGCTGAGGTGGGAAACATATCAGTGATCTGATTTTTCTCTCTAGGGAAAGCAGATAATTCATACTCTGAAAATCCTTCGAGGAGGTCCAGTGCCAAATTCTTGTATGCTCTTAGCCTAGGGTGTTTGGTCTGATATACGCCCTTTACCTGATTTATGATCAACTTGGAATATCCGTGCACTACTATCTTTTGTGCACCCAATTCTTTCAAAACTTGTAGGCCCAAGATTAGTACTTCATACTCAGCCATGTTGTTTGTACATTCAAATTTGAGTTTGTATGAACACAGTTTTGTATTGACCTCAAGAGGTCTTATCCATATGTCGACAGTTGCTCCTTCCTTATTGACAGTGCCATCAAAACTCATGTTCCATGTTTTGTTTTCCGCATGGTTCTTCAGGTCGACACACTCTATTGCTTGTCGTGCGGTGTCTTCACTAACTGTCATGATTGTTGCTGGATCTTCCTCCTCAAAACTCAAGTCATTAAAGTATATGGAAGAATCGATATCAATGTCGATGGAGTATATAGGATGATTATTTTGATGCATCTTGCTTCTTACCATATATTTTAGCAGCACTTCTTTGTACATCCATCTATCTTGACCAAAAACGGTAATGGTGGCATATGACATGTCCATCTACATAGTTCCCTTTAACTTCACAGCCCATGACCTTGATAGCAGCATGCCAAACTTTGGGGGTATGTCCGCGAAGACTATGTCCATAACCATGTTCTTTGAGAGAATCTGAGCCAGCGACATGACTAACTCCTCGATGAGACCCAAACACATGACTTTCCTTGAATCAAAAGAGAAAAGGTATGTGTATGGCCTGGTGATATCCAAACCCAATTCATCCATGATCACCTTTGGCATGACATTGTGGGATGCACCGGAATCCAACATGGCATTATGTAGCGTCAGGTCATGGACCTTTAGACTGACGTAGAACGTATGTACATCCTTGGTATCACTTGTCTCTTCAACACGCGAACCACAAAGGATAGTGGGGTGATCGTCTTGGATATTCAGAGCATCAAGGATCCCCCCCATTTTTAGCATTTTAATGACTTTCTCCCGATACTCCCCATTTTTGATAAGTTCGTTGAATCAGACAGAGATTTTGATTTTAGCCATTTCTTGCTCGAAGTTAAAAGGGGGACAGAATTTCTCTACCTCTTTCACATGTGCTTACCAGCTTGTTTCCAGAGCTTTCCTAGAGGCCTCCTCCTTTAACTTTGAATTTTTAGCTGTGTCCTTGGGCGGGTTGTTCGAATTCTATTGTCTTGTAGAAGGGGTGTCTGTCATAGTTTTCCTTATGGGGTTTGTTTGTTGTGGCTCAGCAGGTACATCCTTGCTCTGGAGGTTATATCTCTTTTGAAACTACATGATGGCATTCTGATAGCCTTTTCTAAACTCTTTTGTCTCCCAGGATGACGCATCATCCATTTCGAGTATCGTATCGTCATCTGTCTCCAACATGAAGTCGTTGTTTTTACTCATGTACCAATCATGCTCTCTCTTTGTCAAGAACACATGCAGTTTTTTGTCATCACAAAAGTGCATCTGGTCTTCGAACACTTGATTGAAGTCTTCGTCTGCATAGTTGTTTTGTAATGGAGGTATTATCTGTTAATCACCTTGATCCCTCTACTCCCTCTATTCCCTTTGTCTGATCTGAGGGACTTGACCCCTTCTGAGGTTTTGATTCCTGGGTTGGGGATAGTTTTGTTCTCGGGCAACAGGTTTGTTTCCCATGGACATTCTCTCCATCAGCTTCTCCATGGTCTTCATCATCATGTCAAACTTTTCATCTAAGGACCACAACGTCGATGGTTGTGCATCTCCCTGGGGTCTCTTATCACCTTGGTTGAACCTTTCTTTTATTTTTTCTGACGCCATCATATTCACTTCAACCTCGACAATGTTTCTCATTATAGTGTCTAGACTTGTTGATCTTCTTTCTCTCAACAATAGGGTGCAATCACTATCAAAGGAATCGACATACCACAACTATGCAGCCCCAGGGGGCAGCTTGACTTCTACAGGGATTGATTTGTACACATTCAAGAAATGGGATGAGAATTCTTGCACTATCTCCTCTAGTGCTTTCTTCATATTATTGTACTATGTTAACAGTTGCAAAGGGCTTTTCTTGTCCCCTCATTTATTTAGGAAAGACATCTCAAATGCAGTGAAGTCTCGAATGATCGCAGGCAAGAGGGATTTGAACCATTTTCTTACATATCTCGAAAGGCTCTACGCAAATATCCTCATTTTTTTGTCTGCGTAGTCCACCTCTTCCAGGTCGATGAAGTCATTAAACCAGTCTAAATGCCTCTGGGAAAAGACACTTCCTTCAGCATCGTAGAGCCTGATTCTTTGGCTATAATTCTGAGGCAAGTCATGTAGTTGGGATGGCAAGATGAGGAGGGCGAATCTAGCGACCATGGCTCTAGGCAGATTCGGATTTTGAGGGGTATTATTTGATATCAGGGCTTGGAATTTCTTTGGGTCAAAAACAGTCTTGTCCAAGTTGGTTTCCGACTTAGACCTAAAAAGGGTTTGCTCGAATAATTCGTCAAACTCAAGGTCATCAATTCTCTACGCGCCATCTTTGGGTAAGGATAGGCTTCCATCCAAGTAGTATAATGGGTCTGGCGCTTGCTCTCTATTCCTGCGGAGAATATTCTCAGGGTTGTACACAGGCTCTGTAGGGTTTGGGTCAGGATTTTCTTTGGTATAGTTTGTCTTAGGAGCCAGGTTTCCTGAACTATGCTACTTGATGTCACTGGTATTTATGACTGGAGTCGCAAGGGTAAATTTTTTATCCGGTATGGGTGTTTGTCCCTCTGTTACCCTCAGGGGTCAAACTACAACGTTAGTCTTTCTCCCATGGAAAATCTATTCAATTTCATCCCCGACAGCGACGCCAGAATGTTAGCACTCTGTAAATCTATTCGGTTGATAAACAGACGACAAAGGTAACTTTTTCAACCAACTTTGAGACCCAGAACTAGACTTTCGGATATGGAGAGGGCTCTCTTGGGAGGCACGGTCTCTGTGCAAGATATGGCTTTGAAAACAATGGCTATATTTAACACCTTTGATATAATGGGTTCTGGTTATATTGGTGCAAGAAAGTAAGACTTGGGCTATGGAGTCAATCCGAGGAAATGAAAGAGACAAATGACTCGGTGAATGAACTTGAGAGGATAAGGCTAAGCGAGCAACAGTATTCAGTGTAAAATCGTAAGGTGTGGCGGGGAGAAAAACACAGGAAGTAACTTGGAGCGCCACTGCGGGCAAATTCGGAGTTAACTTTTAGAAGAAAATGTTTTGTCTAAGTGGTGTGAACAAGGGGTGATGTGAAACGAATCCACAGGTTCGAAAATTCATTATGAAATAGACAGAAAAAGATATGAATAAAGATAACAGGGAACACATACGTGAAGAAAGAGGCACAATACATCCAACTGCTACAATTAGAATATTTTCATCAAGTTACAAGACCTTTGCATTAAGTTTTGGTCAAAAAACTTGAATTACATACAATAGTTATCGTCTAACAATTTTTCCAACCAACCTAGATTACATCGAAAAGATGAAATATATAAACAAGGGTGTCGCTTGGGCTACCCGGCTTTATAATTGCTATCCCTAGAACTAGGAAAATGAGTAGTATGTATTAGAGACTCTTCACATGACACTTTCCAAAAATAAGCAATAATCATGTATGTTTAAACACGACTATTCGCAAATCTTCCACGAGGATATAATCATTGGTTAGGTATCAATATGGGGAAAAGATGTGTCAATTCTTCCATTCGATCAGATGTCTGAGCGGACAGGTATCTCCCGGGAACTCGTTGTCTGCTATAACGGATTTGATTTCTGTCACATGCTCATTTTCTAGGAAATGTGTGCAGCAAGTGGTTGTTTGACTGTCACAGCCATTTTCAAAAAAGTAGAGTTCTTTAGGGAATCATGCCTTTCAAAACTGCCAAGATTTGTCTTACGTTTGCGGATGCAAAGACGAACACCAACTAAACTTGTTTTTTATGTGCACTGGCGAGAGTCACGTGGGCTTCCTTCTCGACCACCTCGCATTCCCTAGAATGCTTTATATTCCTTTCCTCTGACAACCTATGTGCTTCTCATAGTTGTACAATGGTGTCTTGTGCCTCTCTGAGCTGTCTTTTTAGCCATGCCATGTTCCCTTCACGACCTTGCACTGTTGACAATTCCATAGTCTTTGTCACTAACTACCACCTCAACTCCATGTTTTCCTGGTAGATCTCAGTGATAGCTAGCTTTTCCTTCTTTAATTGTTGAGACGGATCTTGATCATTCCCTACTATGGTATCCATTTCCCTTGTTATGCTTCTGCTTTCACGGCTTGATCCTCCAGCAGGCTCCAGCCGAATGGCGCACATGAGTAGTTCTTCAACCACCAATCTGGTATGCGGCTCTTCAACAACTCGGGCCTCCACAACTTCCTTGTTCTTCCTTGGCCTACCCCTTCTCCTAGTTATTAGTTCCTGGGGAGACGATGCTTCTACTTTCTTTCCTCCCTGCACAAGTCCTTTCTCTTTAGGTTCTGTGCAATTTGATCTAATCGTCTCTGTGGGTAAATGAATATCTCCTTTCGCGTCCTTGGGAATTCTTGTTGTAGGTGAGAATGACTCCCAATTATTATGGGGCTTGGACCTGGCCATTCTATTGCTTTGTGTGCCTTTCCTTATGCTTTCGGAGTTCTCCATGGTGTGACTGGTATTTATTCTACGTGCAGTGTATCTGGCGAATGCAAAGGGTGGAAGTTTTTATCAACCTAGACTGGCAGGGGGGAATTGCAAACATAGTGTAGACCTAGTTTCATGATTGAAATGGGTGTCGAGCGTCTATGATTTATAACGCATCGATAAAAAGTAGGAATCATTCCAGAGAATAGTGAATTCATGGTGACGATATGTTTTGAATTGAATTGCATATTTTCCATGGCACATCCCCGCATGTAGAATACAGATGATAAGGTTCACAGGGTATGCAGGATACGAACGTCGTGATTTTTCACCCCCTAGGCCTTCATGATGAACAAATAATAGTTTTTTCACTTGCCAATTGTTATAACCCTAAATTGCACCATACATGCTTACCTATCATCAGGCCATCTCATATCCCTTCTTTTCCAAAGCACTACTAAACAACTCTTTAAAAAACCTCTTTTATAAGGGCCCATGCGCCCTACTCCATTACTGTATGCATGTAAATGCTAGCTGACCTAAAACAACCCGTGTGGACCAACAAAAGCACGAAAAAAGGAAAGTTGTTGATGGAACACATAGCTTTGGGTGAGTTAACTGAAATTCCTGGCCATGCATGGTCGAGGGTTCATCCAAATACCTAGCTCCTTCTAGCCTATAAAAGAAGGGGTAGGGGTCCCATTTGAAAGAGGAAAAATATAACAAAGAAACTCTGTCCATTTGCATATTCCCATTGTCCCAACCCTTTAGCCATCCTTGTGCCAGAAGAGATACAAAGAAAATAAGTTGGAGGATAGTTGAAGAGGAGCCCAAGATCAGGTTCGCGGAGTGGTGGCCAGTCTCAACTTTTGTAAGTTGACTCATTCAAAGTAATAGAGAACATGTTTTTTTCGTCCTAATTCATGAGTTATTCCTAATTTGTTAAGTATATGTTTGAATTTCTAACCCATTAGTCTATAGGTAAGATGCATGTGTAGTTGTTGCTTGTTGTGTATGCAGGTCAGCGTTGGAAAGGAGAACTGGGAACAAGTGATCAAGTGCAACAAGGGATCAACATCAAATGCCTGGAACAAGGTAGGTTGATCTGGCCATGTATTTACTGAAAAGAAATGGGATTTAAGTCTGTGGATGAAGGTAGAAAGTAGATTTTCTCTAGGTCATATCATCATGCAAAGTCTAACCCTATTTTCTGGTCCGTAAGGATATTTCCCTCACAACAGAATTGGCGACCATACTAGGGAAGTCTCTAGGGTTCCTGGAATTTTATTTTTTTGGGTAGTTTTAAAAGACTGGTTTTCTTGCCTATTTTTTTTTTGTTTCTGTAAAGTCTGAGCTAGCAGAGAGTCTGGTTTCCCATACTAGTTGTCTTTGTTATTTGTTTGACTATGTTTTTCGAGACCCACAGAGGTACATGCGGATTGCATAAGGTCTACATGCATGTACCCACGCCCTACTCTCTTACAGCCCACGTGTGAATGCTAGATGAAGAAGTAGTAGTAGTGTGTAGAGCCCAGAAAATTTTTGAGGTACTCATCCTCTTCCCTGTTATAATCAGTCAATTTCAGGGGTTTTCTGGAACTCTGTCTGAGTCTTGGTTTTTTGCAGTCTTCCCTCAAATTGGTTTTCTTTACGAATTTTTTCCTTTCGTTGTTTTCTTTTTTCTGTTAAAGAGAGTGTCCAAGCCTTCATGAGATCCTGGTTATCAATATCAGTGGTCTCTTCCTGGTTTGGATTGTTTGTTTTTATTTTTTCTCAAAGTTTAGAGATACATGCGGCCTGTATAAGGTCAGCCCACGTGTACATGCATTCTGGCTCTATACAGCTCGCGTTCACACGCTTGTTGTTGGATTATTAGTAGTGTGCCTGTGCAGGATAGTTTTTGTTGAGGGTAAGGCAGTCATCCTTTCCCTTGATGAGAGTTATACCTCTCAAGTTTTTAAATCTATGTCTTAGCAGTCAGTAGCTTAGGGTTGATCTTAGCCATATCTTTATTTTTCATTTAAAAAAAAAAGTTGTCATTAAAAAGATTTTTTTAGGGTTTTTAGACAAGTGTGAGAGTCATTTTTTAAGTTGCTAGTGTGTGATTTCTTGAAGTGATTCTTTGCAATCTGCGATTTAGGCCAGAATTGTTTTTCTCAGTTTTTTACTTGTTGGTATTTTTCCTTTTTGCTTTATCAGCATTTAAATAAATAAATAAATAAAATCTCTTTCATTTTCTTGTTTGGTTGAAGAGTGTGATTTTTCATTATTAGCCAGGGAAAAGTCTTTTATTTCATAAAAAAAATTCAGTTTACTTAGATAATAAGTAGCTCGTAGTCGAGTGAAATTCCTTTTGAGTTTGTTGTCCAAAATCTTAGAAAATTTATAAAAAAAAAAAAAAAAAAATTGAAAAGTTGTTCAAATTTTACATTAAGTGAAAGTTTTTGTTTCCATCTTTTTATTCATTTTCTCTTTCGTATTTTACACATAATCAGTTTCACTTTCATAACCCTTGACATAAGACAAATCCATAAAATTAACGCTAAATCTAAAATTTATTAGACTTTTATGTTTGTAGGGTTAACCAACTAGTTCAGGATTAGGGCCTTGGATTAGGTTGGAGAGGAAACTCTTCAAGGCCATTACAATCAAAAATTGGAGTCTGAGTTAGGGAGTGTCTAAGTCCAGTATCGTGAAATTTATCTGGGACACCCCTCTAACACAAGGGATAAACACGAGGTCACGTGCGGAAAGGTAGCGGAGATAACCCTTCCAAAGTTGGACCAATCGTAGTGGAGAACACATATAAGGGGCTTGTTTTGGGATTTCGTCGATTGCATTTGCCACTGGGATTCATGGGTATCGAATCCATTCGAGGTCCTTAGTTGTCTTTTGGACCACTTGCCTTCGATACCCTTGACAGGTTTCGGGCTCGATACCCTGCTCATTGTGGTCTACCCGACATTCGACTGTACCCGCCTAGTGACTATTCACGCGCTGGCAACCTAGTTGCCTATCTTTTTTAGGGACATACACATGTGACTATGGGGGTATACCGTAGTACCTAGGACAGACATCGGGACACGCTTTGCAAAGTATACCCAGAGGGTGCTTCTGTTTTCGAGTTGCACTTGCACCGGTAAGTTGCTCTAGTGTTGGTTGTTGTAACTGTTCTTCCAATTAATTTAGTGTTTTCTTGTCTTATCTTATAGGGACTTTCTTTTAGTGTGTGTTAATTTTGAACGTTTAGACTACCCTAGAGTGTCTTTGATATTATCACACAATAGAGGATCACAATCTCCGCCAGTCACAAAGACTTCTTGGCCTACCGTCGGTTACACTGGAGCCACCCTTACCACCATTAAGGTGAAAGCTAGACCAACAAGGGTCTTTTGAAGCGACCAGGTCACCAGACATTGTGCCCGACCAAGATCCGAAGGAATCAACCATTTTTTCCCTTGGAGAGAATGCTCTTGGCCTAGTTGAAACCCCAACCACCGATTTCTTGGCACCTTTCATCGTACCAATTCAATTTTACGAGCGTCAGACAGTGTTGCACACAGCAATGGAAACATATGTTGTTACTCCTTCTAGGAATTCGTCAATTCCCACTTTGGTTGTCACCACAGGAGAGTTTTCACCTCCTAACCCACCGTCACCGGTCCGAGCCACCATGGTCTCGACCTCTACTACATCGCACAATGGTCTTATTCTATCTTTGGCGGTGGCCACAACCCCTTTCACACCAAGTGCGACAGGCCCTCTGTTCTCATACGGGATGCCTAGTTCAGGTATAAGTCTTGTACTTTCCTACTCCACTTTACAGACTTCAGCTCTGGGGGCAGGGAACTCTAATGCTCCTCTGCAAGGTCACATGGGGGGAAATCCTGATCCTTTTAACGCTTTCCCTTACGGAGGGGGTCATATACCTCCTTCGTCCCCTTCACTTGGTGGCTTGCATCAGCAATCCAACGGGCAACTTACACACCATAGTTTATTTGGAGTGGGGATTCAAGGACCACCTTCGCATAGTATGTCGGTAGGTTCGACACTATTTTCTTTGATCGGACCATTTGGTAATAACACCTTCTCATCAGTCGCTTTCCCGACTGGGGGCAATCCCAATTTTGGACAACCTATTCCTATGCAGGGTACTATTCCTGCATAGGGGGAAAACCTACGAACTTCTTCTGCATCAGGGCCTTGGAATTCTTGGCAGGGATTCATTCCCTCATCCGGAATGTCGATCTGGGGTAACTCTTTCCACAATCAATGGAAACCCAGACAAACTATTATGCCTATCCCCACGGGACTGACCTAGGGAAACCCTTCCCAAAGCCCTTCAAATGTAATGCATGCCCAACCTTCTATGTCCTATTTTGGAAATCAGTCGATGATGTCTCCACATACACAAAATCCATAGACTGGCCAGGGCCATGGTTTCTACCAGAATCTGGGCTAGCAGCCGAAATTTTCCTAGCAACCTGGTGCCATTCAAACTCTAGGCCCCTTTTTCCCAGGTTATCACCAACAACCCAAACTACCCTTCCTAGAAACTTTGCACTTTCCAGATTTGACAAGGTTGTTGAATGACCCTATATGTTACGATCCGCATTGGCCTCCTATGCCAACGAAGTTGCCTTTGGACATCCAAAAGTTCGATGCCAAGCCTAACGAAGATCTAGGAGATCATGTGACTACCTTCCATCTTTGGTGCTCATCTAACTCGTTGAAAGACGACTTCGTACAGTTGTGATTGTTTCAACGTACTCTCATTGGGAGTGATGTGAAATGGTACATTGAGCTCGATCGCTCAAGATACTCTTCCTTCGGCAAACTGGCGATGGATTTCCTAAACCATTTCCAGTTACCTGTGAGATACGACATTGGCACAGAGCTTCTCGCCAATTTTGAGCAGATAACAACGGACCATATCTCTGATCACATTCGAGAATGGAGACGTCGGAAGAGTCTAATAAAGGTGCCAGTCCCACCAGCATTCCTGCTTGAGTAGTTCCTTAATTCTTGGTCCCGTAGTTATCCAAAGACATCGTGAGATCAAGAGTATTCTCCAAAGAAGATGCCATCATGAGGGATCAACAATTTGAGGTCATATATTCTCAGTCCGATTTATTATACAACATCTTACCAGATGCACCACACTCAATCCTTGATAAAACTAGATAGAGAGCTGGACCACATGATGATAGTATTGTTGATTCAGCACAAACAAAGCCCACTGAGAAATTGATGAAGAAATTGCAGCAGTTATCTATACAACACACAGTGGCCTGCCAAACTACTACTTTGGCTTCTCCCCCTACCAAAATGTCGGAGGTACACACAGTGCAATCGACTAACCCAAAGGCCACCCAGCAGCCTGAAGGAAAGAAAAAACAACGAAAGAAGGGTAAGGGGGATAAAAAAAACTACCGATAATGTTGGCAGGGACAACACTGAGAAATGAAAGGCGAGGTATCCATGTAGCTTGTGCATAGAAGACCACCTGACCCATATATGTCCTCAGCTTGCAGAAGCCCAAAAGTTTGTGACGCAGAAACAGCCTGCTGTGTTGACCAATCCATTTCAACATGGGCAAAATCTAACCCAAGCCTCTGCAAGCATGAAAGGGGGCAGCCAAGAACCCTGTCCACCTACGAACAACCCCGCATCCACGGACGTATATATGGTGAGGGGTGATGCTTTTATATCGACTAGAGCACATGACTATAGTAAACTGAGCACTTCTGAGAAGGGTAAAGAAGTTGAACTCCCATATCTTCCTCTACAGATTGAGAAGACGTTGGGTGAAACAATGACACACATTCCCAAAGGCGCATTCAAAAAATCTTCTCATAACCCAAACACAAAGGCCGCCCAGAACTACTCTGTGGTGGAATATTTATCACAAACCCCTTGTGCGATGTCCACTTTGGAGGTCCTCCAAAGCTGCCCTTCCTAGAGGAAATCCTTGTTAACCGCTTTAGGATCTACCGAGACTTCTAATACGGGTACAATCATGTTGGATACAACTGACTTAAAACCTCGTCTTCCTTACCACGTAGCGATTCATATAATAGTGTCTTATCCCACGAAAAATTTTACTCGGAATATCTTCCGCACAGGGGTTGATGAGGGCGCCTCGACATGCGTTATGTCATTGGCATGTTGGAAGGTCATTGGCTATCTTGTTTTGTCTACGTCACCCACTCTCCTCACTGCTTTCGACGGTCGTTCATTCCGACCACATGGTATCGTTCCTTCTTTCCCCGTGCAGTTAGGAGGGAAGACCGTGTGTGTCGAAGTAGAGGTAGTCGATGCTCCCCTCGATTATAACCTCTTGTTAGGAAGGAGTTGGACTTATGCCATTTTTATAACCCTAAAATGCACCACACAAGCTTACCTGGCATCAGGCCAACTCATGCCTCTTCCTAGCCAAAGCCATGCTGAACAAAACCTCAAAAAACCACTTAAAACAAGCAACCCGCACCCTAACCTAACACTGGGCGCGGGTGACCACTTGTTGGCCTTCTACTGCATACGGTGGACTGTGGGCTGGCCCACTATAGCCCGCGTTTACCTAACAAATCAAACAATCAGGAAAGTTTCTGCCGGGACGAAGATATTTTTGTCAGTTAACTGGAACTCCCAACCATGCATGGCCGAGAGTTCGCCAAAAACCCTAGCTCCTTCTAGCCTATAAAAGGAGGGGTAGGGGTACTATTCAAAGGAGGAAAAAACATAGCAAAGAAACTCTGCCAAAATTGTCAAGTCCATTATTATCCCAACCCTTTAGCCTCTCCTCAATCTTTAGGAGAAATTCAAGCAAAGCAGTTGGAGGACAAAGAAGAGGAGGAGCCCAGGATCAGGATCGAGGAACGGTGGCCGGTCTCAAAATCATTGTAAGTTGGTTCATGGTGAGATTAATGAAAAAGATGCTTTTCCCATCCCAAATATAGGAATCTTATCTATGTTATTTGATTTATGTTTTATCTCTAACCATCTAGTATATTAGTAGCATGGATGTGTGGTTTTGTCTTGATTGCAGGAAAGCTTTGTGGAAGGAGCAGCAGCAGCAAGGAGATAAAAGCTCAACGGAGGATCTACTTCAACCGTCGATAAAAAGGTTGGTTGATTCTTCCCGTGTTTGCCTGAGAAAAAGGGTTATAGGTTTGGGTAGGAGGTTAAAAGTTATTCTTGAAGGGTCATGATCTGTGTACAAGTTTAAATCCCTAGCTTGTTAGTCTGTAGGGTAGAATACCCCACAACAGAATTGGTGAGTCCACTGGGGATGTTTTACTCTTAGGGTTTCTGGATTTGGTTAAAGATCTTTTGGGTAGTTTAAAGAAGTTCAATTTATGTTTCTTTGTTTATTTTGTTGCCTGTTAGGTCAATGCTAGCAGGGAACCTGGTTAATCAATACTAGTTTTCCTTGACTGACGCTTGACATTCATTCTCGGGATACACAGAGGTACCCGCGGCCTGTAGAAGCCCTGCCCGCAGGTAACCCATGCCCTAACCTTCTACATCCCGCGGTTGACCGCTTGCTGTAGTGGTTTCAGTAGCGTGTAGAGCCCAGAAAGCTTAAGAGGCAGTCTCCTCTTCCCTGTCAGAATTTTATCTTCTCAGGGGGCTTTCTGGATCCTATCTGGGTTCTGATTTGTCTACTGTCTTGCTTTCAGTCTGCCTTGTTGTTTTGGTTATTCTTAGCATTTGTTTTCTTTTTTGCAATTTTTTCGTTTTCTATTGAAGTGCTAGCATCCAAGCCTTTAAGAGACCCTGGTTGTCAATACCAGAGGCCTCTTTCAGGTCTGGGCTGCCTGTGTTATATTTTTTCTCAGATCATATACTTACCCGCGGGCTGCATCAGTTCTGAGAACGGGTACCCGCGTGCTGTTTTAGCTCAGCCCGCGGTTGACCGCGTGCTGTCTTGGTGACAGTCGCGGGCCTGTTTGGTAGCTTTTCAGCTTGGGTGGGGCAGTCATCCCCTCCTGTGGTGAGAAGAGCTCCTCTCATGGGCAGAGAGTCTGGAGTTGCACAGTCAGCAGGTTAGGGCATCTTATCCTTAGCCTGTGCTTCTTAGTGGATGTTTTGATAGAAAAGACAAAAGAGAAAAAATATTTGATTTATGGTTTTTTTGGCAAATGTTAGAATTGGTGCTGTTGTGATTTCTTTGTTGCATTTTTGTGCTCTGATTCTATTTGCGATCTGCGCCTTAAGCCAGAGGTTTTTTTTTTATTCTCTTGGTTTTGTTCTTGTCATCATTTTTCCTTGTTGTGTTATTTTACAACGAAATAAAAAACAATTTCCTGTTTCATTTTCTTCTTGGTTTGAGGATTGTGTTGTTGCATCAGTAGCTAGGAAAGAAGTCTGTTTTGCATAAGTTTTTGCAGTGCATGTCAAGTATAAGTAGCTCGCAAATCTGAACGAAAATCCTTCATATTTACTGCATAAAATCTTAGTAATTTCGAAAAGAAAAGAAGTCTTTCATTGAAAAGTTGTTGGTTTTGCATTTTATCAAAAGTTTTGTTTCCACGCATTTTTGTGCATTTTTGCTTTGAGTCTTTTTACACACCATCAGTTTCAATTCCGCACCTTGATATTTAAAAAGCCCCATTAAAAGAAACGCTAAATAAAAACAAGTAGACTTTTTCTGTTTGTAGGGTGCATACACTAGCTCAAGAATAGGGCCTTGGAACAGGTTGGAGAGTAAATTCTCCAAGGCCGCCCAAACTAAACATTGAAGTCTGTCACTCAGGGAGTGTAGAAGTCTAGTTACGGAAAGTTATTCAGGACCCCCCTCTAACACAGGGGCTAAACACGAGGTCACGTAAGGAAAGGCAGCGGAGATAACCCCTCCAAAGCTGGACCGAGCGTTGTGGAGAACA